>BTPG01000005.1:216906458-217056595 GCA_036245525.1 Semisulcospira habei | reverse complement strand
TATGGTCTTTTTTAAGGTAACCCGAGCAGCGACAGCCTGAAGACAGGTGTCGATGCTAACGGGGCTACATAAAATTTGGCTACTAATGAGAAGAGCCGCTCCACCCGAGCGCCTCTCCGAATCAGAGCCTTTATGTATAACATTAAAACCATTAAAAGACACAGGGTCAGAAGTCTTCAGGTAAGTCTCCTGAAGAGATATGACTGAGGGGTTATAGAACTTGACTAAAAGACGTAATTCCTCAAAGTTAGCTCGAAAACCACGACAATTCCACTGAAGCAAAGAGTCCATGATTAAGTCTGATCTGGGGGTAAGGAGTTTTTCCCCCCTTTTTCCTTTACCTTGGAAGGAGTTGAAGAAACAGAGGGGGGCCGGCTCCCGGACCTCCTCTGGTTCTTCGGAGAGGAAGGGGGTGGAGCTGCCGCAGCATCAGCAACAACAACTTCCACTCCCTCCATCCGCTCCTCCAGTGCAGCATATTTGTTTTGAAGGGGCACATCTGTGTTCCCCTTCTGGGCCCGTGCGCACAGCGGTCCCATAGATTTCTTAGACTTCTGGTCCTGGGCAGCGTTCCTGCCGCTAGAGTTAGCGGCCTTAGAAGGCTGACCAGAGCCAGAAGCCTTTGGAGTTGACTGACTAACAGGTTTGGGTGGGGGCTGAGGCTTAGGGGCAACAGAAGGCGGCACAACCGGACCGGCAGTGTCCGCCTTCTGCGTTCCCTGGCTCCTTGTCACCACCGGAGGAGGGTTACTCTCCAGGGGCGAGATGAGCCGAGGCTCCGCCCCCAACCAAGAAGTTGGGGTCTGACATGAAAAGTCTTTGGTGGGGCGCTTGCCTGCCACCGCTGCACTAAAAGTATACACTGAGGTGTTAGAGGTTGGGGCAGCCGCAGCTGCACCAGGGCCTTCAACCAGTTTTTTGGCATCCAGAAAGGACAGCCCCTTCTCCACACGCACCTGCTGAATCTTGCACTCGGATATCCAACGAGGGCATTTCTTATCCGAAGCCATATGCGCCCCCTGGCAATTCACACACAGGGGGGTGGCTGTGCAGGACTCAGCAGAGTGTCCGGGCCTAGTGCAACGGGCGCATGAAGCCTCTGCCTGACGGCATGTCTTCTGCCCATGGCCATACTTTTGGCACTTAAAGCACCGGAGGGGAAGAGGGACGTACTTTTTCACTCTCAGGGAGTAGTAACCTCCCCAGATGGTAGTAGGAGGGGTGGGGGTGCCAAACGTCAGGATGATGGTAGGGAGACGGATCTCCCCACCACCTCGCTTGGAAGCGAAGCGCCTGACGCAAGTCACCCCCTGAGACTTAAGGTTCCTTACAAGTTCATCTTCTGACAGTTCTGCCAAAGCTTGATCTTTGATTACGCCTCTTGACGAATTCATAGTTTTGTGGGGTGTGACTTCCACAGGAGTGTCTCCGATGGAAGAGAGCCCCAGTAGCCCGCTGGAGTGTGCCCGAGTACGGCACTCCACCAGCAAGTCACCAGACCTGAGGCGCTGGGCGTCAGGCCTGCCAACATGGCTCCTGAGGGTCTCCCCCACCAGAAAAGGATGCAGCTTGGTAACTGGTTTCTCCTTCACCTTGCTATGGACAATGAGGAAGCGAGGCCATACGGCCGACGCCTGAGGCGTCGCTTCCTCACAGTCTGAATCACTGTCATGTGCAATGTCGGTGTCTATGCGCCGTTTCTGTGCTAGTTTTGGTTTTTTGGTTTTATCCATATTATATTAGTAGAGATATTCATCCCCCGGGGGTCCCCGCCCGCCACCGAGCCCAACAAGGGAAAGTGCAACTGTCGGCGGGTCTCCAGCCGACGCACAATGGAGACTGCCCGAAAGATATACTCAAGGGGGTAAGCCCGATTGACGACCGTTTGAGCCACCGCCTTCTATCACACCGTTGAATGCAGGGGAATACTGGCGTAAAGCACCTAATCAGCAGCAGAAGCTATAGCATGGTGCTCCGTATAGCAACCCGCATGTCAACAGTGGGATAGGGCTCAACGTGACAAGAGCCGATTGACTAGGCCGGTACGACTAGCCTCCCGTTTAGGTAGAAGTCAAGGCCGAAGTGGAGTGTTGGCACCAGTGAGCCGCAGCCCAAAGGGAACCTCAGCCACCAGGATCCTCTTCTCCCCCGACACGGGTCTCCAAGCACGGCAAACACTTGGGATCCAAAGGACCAAAAAGTCACTAGTATTTTTAAGGACCAATCCAACATGGTACGACCTAGGTTAGCACAGCTCCTTAAAAACCGGACCAGTGAAAAGGCTGAACAACATATCTGCTGACATCAAGTCCTAATCCTGGACAAAGATGGCACCTGTCCGCTAGCCCACTCAGTCAGGGACTGAGCGGACTACCCACCTACGCCACGTGGAGGCCGGTGCCGGGTAGGCTAAAAAAAAAAAAAAAAAAAAAAAACCCATTAAAATCACTTTGGGGGGATTATATGAGATTATTCTTTAAACATTTGAATCATTTTACAAAACAAGAATTACAAAGCCCTTATGGTTCACGTGCATGACTGATCCAAAACCTTGATAAAACTAAAATTTCATCAAAAACTGGCATTTTTCACACATCTGCCAACTTAGTTTGACCCTTGACCTTTTCAAGGGGTCATCCAAATTAGTATGCACAGAAAGGTCTTACCATCAGGTATATCTGTACCAAGTTTGGTTTTGAAGGACAAAATAGTATTTGACTTGAGGTTTTCACCATATATCTGAAGCTCTCTTGACCTTTCCGAGGGATCATCCAAATTAGTATGCAAAGAAAGGTCTTATCATCAGGTATATCTGTACCAACTTTGGATTACAAGTTAAAGACAGTATTTGAGAAAAAAAAAAATAATCGTGAAAAATGGGCTTTTGGGGTGAAAAAACACACAACTATTTCAGGACCTCTTAACCTTTCTGAGAAGTCGTCCAAATTAGTATGCATAGAAAGGTCTTACCATCAGGTACATCTGCACCATCTGGGTCTTTAGTAGGAAGTCATCCAAATTAGTATGCATAGAAAGGTCTTACAGACCTGTTTACCCCCTGGGTGCAGTCAGTGTACTTTCAACTGCCGAATTGTGTACTTTGGACCTCACATGTGTATTTATTCACAAGCCAGCGAGTTGTCAGTTTCTCCAAAATGTGTATTTTTGTGTATAAACGTGTACATGTATGTGTACCCCAAAGCAAAATTGTGTACTTTAATACGCCAAATGTGTATGGTAAACAGGTCTGGTCTTACCATCAGGTACATCTGCACCATCTTGGTCTTTAGTAGGAAGTCATCCAAATTAGTATGCATAGAAAGGTCTTACCATGAGGTACATCTGCACCATCTTGGTCTTTAGTAGGAAGTCATCCAAATTAGTATGCACAGAAAGGTCTTACCATGAGGTACATCTGCACCATCTTGGTCTTTAGTAGGAAGTCATCCAAATTAGTATGCATAGAAAGGTCTTACCATCAGGTACATCTGCACCATCTTGGTCTTTAGTAGGAAGTCATCCAAATTAGTATGCATAGAAAGGTCTTACCATCAGGTACATCTGCACCATCTGGGTCTTTAGTAGGAAGTCATCCAAATTAGTATGCATAGAAAGGTCTTACCATCAGGTACATCTGCACCATCTTGGTCTTTAGTAGGAAGTCATCCAAATTAGTATGCATAGAAAGGTCTTACCATCAGATATATCTGCACCATCTGGGTCTTTAGTAGGAAGTCATCCAAATTAGTATGCATAGAAAGGTCTTACCATCAGGTACATCTGCACCATCTTGGTCTTTAGTAGGAAGTCATCCAAATTAGTATGCATAGAAAGGTCTTACCATCAGGTACATCTGCACCATCTGGGTCTTTAGTAGGAAGTCATCCAAATTAGTATGCATAGAAAGGTCTTACCATCAGGTACATCTGCACCATCTGGGTCTTTAGTAGGAAGTCATCCAAATTAGTATGCATAGAAAGGTCTTACCATGAGGTACATCTGCACCATCTTGGTCTTTAGTAGGAAGTCATCCAAATTAGTATGCACAGAAAGGTCTTACCATGAGGTACATCTGCACCATCTTGGTCTTTAGTAGGAAGTCATCCAAATTAGTATGCATAGAAAGGTCTTACCATCAGGTACATCTGCACCATCTTGGTCTTTAGTAGGAAGTCATCCAAATTAGTATGCATAGAAAGGTCTTACCTTCAGGTACATCTGCACCATCTGGGTCTTTAGTAGGAAGTCATCCAAATTAGTATGCATAGAAAGGTCTTACCATCAGGTACATCTGCACCATCTTGGTCTTTAGTAGGAAGTCATCCAAATTAGTATGCATAGAAAGGTCTTACCATCAGATATATCTGCACCATCTGGGTCTTTAGTAGGAAGTCATCCAAATTAGTATGCATAGAAAGGTCTTACCATCAGGTACATCTGCACCATCTTGGTCTTTAGTAGGAAGTCATCCAAATTAGTATGCATAGAAAGGTCTTACCATCAGGTACATCTGCACCATCTGGGTCTTTAGTAGGAAGTCATCCAAATTAGTATGCATAGAAAGGTCTTACCATCAGGTACATCTGCACCATCTGGGTCTTTAGTAGGAAGTCATCCAAATTAGTATGCATAGAAAGGTCTTACCATCAGGTACATCTGCATCATCTGGGTCTTTAGTAGGAAGTCATCCAAATTAGTATGCATAGAAAGGTCTTACCATCAGGTACATCTGCACCATTTTGGTCTTTAGTAGGAAGTCGTCCAAATTAGTATGCATAGAAAGGTCTTACCATCAGGTACATCTGCACCATCTGGGTCTTTAGTAGGAAGTCGTCCAAATTAGTATGCATAGAAAGGTCTTACCATCAGGTACATCTGCACCATCTTGGTCTTTAGTAGGAAGTCGTCCAAATTAGTATGCATAGAAAGGTCTTACCATCAGGTACATCTGCACCATCTGGGTCTTTAGTAGGAAGTCGTCCAAATTAGTATGCATAGAAAGGTCTTACCATCAGGTACATCTGCACCATCTGGGTCTTTAGTAGGAAGTCGTCCAAATTAGTATGCATAGAAAGGTCTTACCATCAGGTACATCTGCACCATCTGGGTCTTTAGTAGGAAGTCATCCAAATTAGTATGCATAGAAAGGTCTTACCATCAGGTACATCTGCACCATCTGGGTCTTTAGTAGGAAGTCATCCAAATTAGTATGCATAGAAAGGTCTTACCATCAGGTACATCTGCACCATCTGGGTCTTTAGTAGGAAGTCATCCAAATTAGTATGCATAGAAAGGTCTTACCATCAGGTACATCTGCACCATCTGGGTCTTTAGTAGGAAGTCATCCAAATTAGTATGCATAGAAAGGTCTTACCATCAGGTACATCTGCACCATCTGGGTCTTTAGTAGGAAGTCATCCAAATTAGTATGCATAGAAAGGTCTTACCATCAGGTACATCTGCACCATCTTGGTCTTTAGTAGGAAGTCATCCAAATTAGTATGCATAGAAAGGTCTTACCATCAGATATATCTGCACCATCTGGGTCTTTAGTAGGAAGTCATCCAAATTAGTATGCATAGAAAGGTCTTACCATCAGGTACATCTGCACCATCTTGGTCTTTAGTAGGAAGTCATCCAAATTAGTATGCATAGAAAGGTCTTACCATCAGGTACATCTGCACCATCTGGGTCTTTAGTAGGAAGTCATCCAAATTAGTATGCATAGAAAGGTCTTACCATCAGGTACATCTGCACCATCTGGGTCTTTAGTAGGAAGTCATCCAAATTAGTATGCATAGAAAGGTCTTACCATCAGGTACATCTGCATCATCTGGGTCTTTAGTAGGAAGTCATCCAAATTAGTATGCATAGAAAGGTCTTACCATCAGGTACATCTGCACCATTTTGGTCTTTAGTAGGAAGTCGTCCAAATTAGTATGCATAGAAAGGTCTTACCATCAGGTACATCTGCACCATCTGGGTCTTTAGTAGGAAGTCGTCCAAATTAGTATGCATAGAAAGGTCTTACCATCAGGTACATCTGCACCATCTTGGTCTTTAGTAGGAAGTCGTCCAAATTAGTATGCATAGAAAGGTCTTACCATCAGGTACATCTGCACCATCTGGGTCTTTAGTAGGAAGTCATCCAAATTAGTATGCATAGAAAGGTCTTACCATCAGGTACATCTGCACCATCTGGGTCTTTAGTAGGAAGTCATCCAAATTAGTATGCATAGAAAGGTCTTACCATCAGGTACATCTGCACCATCTGGGTCTTTAGTAGGAAGTCATCCAAATTAGTATGCATAGAAAGGTCTTACCATCAGATATATCTGCACCATCTGGGTCTTTAGTAGGAAGTCATCCAAATTAGTATGCATAGAAAGGTCTTACCATCAGGTACATCTGCACCATCTTGGTCTTTAGTAGGAAGTCATCCAAATTAGTATGCATAGAAAGGTCTTACCATCAGGTACATCTGCACCATCTGGGTCTTTAGTAGGAAGTCATCCAAATTAGTATGCATAGAAAGGTCTTACCATCAGGTACATCTGCACCATCTGGGTCTTTAGTAGGAAGTCATCCAAATTAGTATGCATAGAAAGGTCTTACCATCAGGTACATCTGCATCATCTGGGTCTTTAGTAGGAAGTCATCCAAATTAGTATGCATAGAAAGGTCTTACCATCAGGTACATCTGCACCATTTTGGTCTTTAGTAGGAAGTCGTCCAAATTAGTATGCATAGAAAGGTCTTACCATCAGGTACATCTGCACCATCTGGGTCTTTAGTAGGAAGTCGTCCAAATTAGTATGCATAGAAAGGTCTTACCATCAGGTACATCTGCACCATCTTGGTCTTTAGTAGGAAGTCGTCCAAATTAGTATGCATAGAAAGGTCTTACCATCAGGTACATCTGCACCATCTGGGTCTTTAGTAGGAAGTCGTCCAAATTAGTATGCATAGAAAGGTCTTACCATCAGGTACATCTGCACCATCTGGGTCTTTAGTAGGAAGTCGTCCAAATTAGTATGCATAGAAAGGTCTTACCATCAGGTACATCTGCACCATCTGGGTCTTTAGTAGGAAGTCATCCAAATTAGTATGCATAGAAAGGTCTTACCATCAGGTACATCTGCACCATCTGGGTCTTTAGTAGGAAGTCATCCAAATTAGTATGCATAGAAAGGTCTTACCATCAGGTACATCTGCACCATCTGGGTCTTTAGTAGGAAGTCATCCAAATTAGTATGCATAGAAAGGTCTTACCATCAGGTACATCTGCACCATCTGGGTCTTTAGTAGGAAGTCATCCAAATTAGTATGCATAGAAAGGTCTTACCATCAGGTACATCTGCACCATCTGGGTCTTTAGTAGGAAGTCATCCAAATTAGTATGCATAGAAAGGTCTTACCATCAGGTACATCTGCACCATCTGGGTCTTTAGTAGGAAGTCATCCAAATTAGTATGCATAGAAAGGTCTTACCATCAGGTACATCTGCACCATCTGGGTCTTTAGTAGGAAGTCATCCAAATTAGTATGCATAGAAAGGTCTTACCATCAGGTACATCTGCACCATCTGGGTCTTTAGTAGGAAGTCATCCAAATTAGTATGCATAGAAAGGTCTTACCATCAGGTACATCTGCACCATCTGGGTCTTTAGTAGGAAGTCATCCAAATTAGTATGCATAGAAAGGTCTTACCATCAGGTACATCTGCACCATCTGGGTCTTTAGTAGGAAAAAAAAATTGTGTGAAAATATGCCTGTTTTTAGCCTATATCTGGACTTCTTGTGACCATTCTATGGAGTCATACAAATTAGGATGCACATCAGGAATCTCTGTACCAAAGAAAGAACAGTTTTTGTTAAAATATATATATAACCTATTTCTGGACACCCTGAGACAACGTTAAAGTTTACCACAGACGCCAGACGGAAGACCACTGGCCCATTACACAGACTCACTTTTGCTATCGCTCGTTAGCCAAAAAGCAATATTCTCATTAATGATTTTTCATAACAGTATTTAAATAAGCCCACAGTTTGTCCCGGCTCTCGGGTACGATTGTGATTTTAGGCATCACGTTTATAATTCGAGGGTTGCCCGGATAAACCTCGTATCTCACTTTTTTCCGAAAATGACTTTTTTACGTCATTCAACTCAGTTTCACTTCGAGATTGTGTTTGTGAAAGCAGACATAGAATAATGATTAAAATTAATTAGTTATTAATGAATAATTAAACCAAGTATAAAACTTCAAACAATGTGGTGCCCGTATAACAACCGTAATTAGATATACGGTGGTCGACGGCGGCAGATTCCCTGAAAAGTTGGCTGTATGAACATCGTATCTGGCACAACTGGCTTTACGCGGGCCCGGCGGTTTATCACACTGCACTGAGCAGCAGTGCCTGTATGAAAGCCGTAATTGCTGTTGCTTTGTTTACATCGGCACAGGAAAGGGCCCGACTGCTGCAGTCTGCGCGTTTAATCACAGTACGACAGTCTATGAGTTTTATGTAGAATGAAAATCACCATTTCTTGGTCTCAATCAGAGTTAGAAGAAAGTATCTTGAAACTTGTAGAAGAGGGGAAAACGTTTTGAATTAGACTGAAATTAAGAAATCCGTCCGTACTTGCACATCTCCCAGCTCTCCAACCCCTAACCCCCCTCTTTCTCTCTCATGCTCTGTGTGTGTGTGTGTGTGTGTGTGTGTGTGTGTGTGTGTGTGTGAGATCAAGTTTTTCATTCAATATGCAGATTTTTGTTGAATAGAAAATAACATTATAAGTAATACTTTGAGTTCTTTAGGTTCTGTGATTATCTGCTATGTATGCAGGCACCCTAACCATGTTGACAGACACATCCGGAACAAATACCAGGGAAAAAAACTAAAGAGAATCTGGACTGTGTAGGAGATGACATTTGTCAACACGTCACTCCTAATGGTACTTCAGTGCAGCTGTGGTCGCTTACTTATCACAACGGAACTTTTCCCACCAGAAATTATAGAAATATCCCATGTATAACACAAGCACAAAAAATTAAAACTGCCCATTTTATTGACTTTTCTCCCTCCCGAAAGATCGGCTTGCGTTGGCTACACCTTTTACCCTTTTGTACTCGCCAAGATTCAGCAGATCTTCTTCTGGAAGGTAAGCAATCTTTATTTTTTTGTGAAAATTATTCAGCAGTCTCTCTCTCTCTCTCTCTCTCTTGCTCTCTCTCTCTCTGACACACACACGCACGCACGCACGCACGCACACACACACAAACACTTGATTAGTTTATAAGCTTTCTAAAAAAAATATGCGTTTGAGAAACGTGTTACGTGAGCCTCGTCAGCTCAGTTATGAGCGCCGCGGCTGAATACAGGAGGGTGAGAGGGTAATGGGTTCGAACCCCACCCTGGTAGCTTGTTCAAATTGTCGGGTCATTACCTCGTTGTGGATAATGATAGCTTATGCCTGACTGGCAAACAATACTATCTGACTGGCAAACAATACTATCTGACTGGCAAACAATACTATCTGACTGGCAAACAATACTATCTGACTGGCAAACAATACTATCTGTTGCAACAATGAGTAAAACGGATGGCAGTTTTTTTTAAACAAAACCATTTAAATGTGTCTTAATTTTCATAATGTAACTGTATCTGATCGGAATAAATATCATTTCTCTTGTAGATCAGTACCCAGTGTGAACATCATGGACCCGAACAGTGCTGAAGACAGCGTGTATCTCAATCTGGCGACATCTTTTGTCAAAGCAGCTGAGAGATCAGCGGATTGCTTCAGCTCAACCGACGACGAGCAGCTGAGCAGCGTGATGGATGCATTTAACGAGTCTGATGATGAACCTCTGATTCGTGAACAAAAAACCGTTTTCAATACGTCTGATGATGAACCCTTGATTAAGAAACTGGCTTCACATTCAGACTTCAGCACATCAGATGACGAGCCCCTCATTTTGAAGCAAGTGCCTGATGCTGCCGATGATTCTGCAGACCCAACATTTCTGCCATCAGAAGAATCCGAGACATCACGACATGAATCTGACTCCGTCGACAGCAGCTTCTCGGCCGAAGAAGCCCAACGGACCAGCAGAAAACGACGTCGAAAGACCAAACGACAGAGTGATATGATGAGGGCGCAAGCTGCAAGTTTAGCACAAACAAAAGAAAGAGAGAAAAATGTCGCAGTACACCAAGCCCGCCTGGACAACCTCTTATCAGCCAATGGATTGATTCGAACAGAAATATATCCTGATGGAAACTGTTTCTTCGAGGCCTCCGCCTTCCATTTAGATGAGATATCAGGGGAGGAACTGCGACACTGTCTGTGTGAACACCTTGAGGACAATTATGGAACTTATGTTCTCTTCATTGCTCCAGTAGACAGAGAAGATGAAAATGACATATTCATGAGGTTCCTCTCGAATGTCAGTGAACTGCGACAGCCTGGGAAGTGGAGCAATGATGCCGCAGATCTTCTGCCACGGGTGTTGGCTGACTGGTCCGAGAGAATTGTCCGTATCTACACAAGCGACGTGTTCAAATCTGTCTTAGACTTCATGCCGTCCAGCGGTAGCACCGCTGCCATAGCTTGTCAACAGGCGGAACCCATCACACTGGCCTTTATTGTCCACGAGCTGTCTCACTACGACACTTGCCACAGACCAGCCAGACAGCAGACGCCAGGGCCTCAGGGTGACGTCTGTATTCACTCTGATTCTGATGGTGAGGCTGAGGACTTCCAACCCACTCACCAGTCGACGCCAAATAAAGTCCACAATCCGAACGACGGGGAAAGCTTGGGGGAAGGGCTGAGTTTTCCTACCATGGACGACAGTGTGAACATCACCCCAACAAAACAGCAGTCAAATGACAAAATAAATATCACACCCAGGAAACAAAGATCCTTCCAAACGCCTCCTAAGAAAAATCTTTCCAGAAAGAAAAAATAAAAGCCAGAAGCATGGAAACAAAACGTAAGAAAATCATTGCATTTGCAAGGGAAAGAGTATATATCTCAGGCTGGCAAGACTGTTCCTCCCAAACGTGTCCAGCAGACTGACTGTAGCAAGTGCAGATACGACTGCAATAATCGTATCTCAGAGGAGTATCGGCAAGACCTCTTTCAGACATTTTATGCCTTAGACACTTATGAACGCCAAAAAGACTTTGTTTGTGCTCATGTTAGAGAAAGAGAGACTGTCCGTATTTTGGGTGCAGACAATAAGCCAGTGCCCAAGAAACGCCAGAGATGCCGCACCTTCTTTTTTATTGTTGATGGCCAAGAGCGACGAGTCTGCAAGATGTTCTTTTTGGCGACACTGGCTCTTGGTGAAGCCTATGTTGACCATGCTTTAAAGAATAGCACGAACGGAGCTTTCACTGGCAAGGAACGCCGAGGAAGTGGGAAGCCATACAACAAGGCCAGTGAAGAAGCTATTGAAGGGGTAAGAAAACACATCGAGTCCTTCCCCGCTGTAGAGTCACATTATACCAGGAAAGACTCTCAACGCAAGTACCTACAGCCCGGATTGACGGTGAAAAAGATGCACGACCTGTACGTAGAGCAGTGCAAAGAGGAGGGCCGTCAACCAGTGTCGACAAAGAAATACAGACAGGTTTTCAACACTGAATATAACTTATCTTTTCATGCCCCCAAAAAGGACCAGTGTGCGCTGTGTGCTGCTTTTGCCATGAGGAAGACGAAAGAGCTGGTCACGGAAGATGACAAGAAGGCGTTTGAAAAACACCAGGAGAGAAAGAAGCGGGCACGCCTTGAGAAAGAGAATGACAAGGCAGAAGCCAAAGAAGATCACCGAAAGCATGTCGTGACTGTGGATCTCCAGGCGGTCCTGCAAGCCCCTTGTGGCCTCGTCAGCCAGTTATACTACAAAAGGAAACTCTCCGTGTATAACTTTACCATCTATTCACTCGCTGACGGGGAAGCCAAATGCTACACATGGGATGAGTCGGAAGGTAAAAGGGGAGCGTGTGAGATCGCAACCTGCCTCTACTTTTACCTCAGCTCACTCCCAGACAGCGTTGAGGAGGTTACAATCTATTCAGACTGCTGTCCAGGCCAAAATCGGAATCAATACCTGGCAGCCGGTTTATCCCATGCTGTACAAAACATCGAAAACATAAAGATCATAACCCACAAATACCTGGAAAGTGGGCATACGCAGATGGAATGCGACTCCATGCATGCAGCCATTACATTTGCAAAGAAAAGCACACCCATCTATACGCCCAGCGGCTGGGACATTATCCTAAGAGTGGCCAGAAGGACGCGACCATATTTGGTTGTCCCAATCAAATACACAGACATCCTTGACTTCAAAACACTAGCTGCCTCAACACTACGCAACACCAAGACAGACATCACTGGACAAAAAGTGAACTGGCTTCAAATAAAAGCATTTCACTTTGAGAAAGGCAAAGGGGAGGAGATATTTTTCAAGACCTCCTTTGATCAAGTCGACTACCAGACCATCAAGGTTGCAGGAGGAAGGAAGAGAGGCCGTGCTGCCCCTATCAAAACTATACCACACCTGTACAGCCACAAACTTCCCATCACCCAGGCCAAGAAATCTGACCTCTTGTCCCTGTGCTCGTCTGGAATCATCCCTGAGGAGCACCATGCTTTCTACAGGAGCCTTCCGGCCTCTTCAGCTACAGTAGATCGGCTCCCACAGCCTGACGTCGATGAAGTGGACACTGACTCAGAGTGAACACAAGGCCAGGACAATCAACACTTCTGGAAAATGCGTACTGCGATCATACTCTTTTTTGGCACAGACTCTAAGGAACCAACCTGGCGTTAACCTTGAAAAGAAAATGATTATCTGAACCCCTGCAAAGCGCACAGAGTTTTGCCACTTCGTCGACGTCAGGCTGTTCTGACACAACAGCAGCTCCTGAACAATAATCAACATCTCGTGGATGACTCAGTGAAACTGGTGTGCTGAAATCAGTATCGGTATCTCTTACTGGAAAATACACGTAGTATTTTTTTAAATCAGGAAATGCATCAATCGAAAATCAAATATCAAATTACGCACTTGATATAGGCAAGGGATACCCTGTTAGCATAGTATTTGAGTCCCACCTGGGTCCAGGTCAGACCCTGGTAAGACCCACATGGAGCGCGTTGATCCCAACCTGTCCCCATATTCGGTCCAGGTGAGATCCATACGGATCCCACTGACTTTGTTGACCAAGTACCGAAAAGTGATTTTAAGTGTGAAATGTTTCGTGGTAGCTACTAGAAAACAAAAGCCATTTTGTGACTTAGTGATACATTGAAGTGGAACTTGAATACATTGACATGTGCGACTTGGATACTGACATGCTGGATACACGAAGACACATCGGATTGCGGCACTGACTTTCGGTCATGGTGATGACCAAGTGAGTTTTCCTCTTTTTTGTACTTTGTATGGAGTGTTGAATTAAAAAAAAAACACATAACTTTTCACTTACGAGTCACAACAACCCATACTTAAGGACTGTAATATTCAACAACCATTCTGTCATGTCTTTTTCTCCGCCTCTCTCTTTGTTTCCTTTCCACACTATCATTTCGTGTGTGTCATTATCATTAATTCATAACGAAGCACTCAACATTGCAAAGAGACCACTGTATGATTAAGTTACTGGAATACGAAGTAGAGGAAGAGCTTTTACGCCAGAACTTTATTAGCAGAGTTGAAAATAAATCAAGCAGTTTTCAAATGCGACTTTCAGACTCTTCCAAGAGGTGATTCAGTCACTTTTTGTGACTTTTAAAAAAGACGTTACTGGTTGTACTGGCTTTCATTAGGTGTTGTTGGAAATTCTAGGCATGCACAGGCCTGTCTTAAGACCGCATATCCATATAATTGCTTTCCGCTGGCTGTTTATTCCTAAAAGTGCCGCCATGACGAAACCGTAGTTCTAGTTACGAGTTTTATTTTGGAACTAGAGCTGGCCACCTGCTAACCATTCCAGCTAGTGTCTCGAGTTACAACTGAAAGGCAGCCCTGTTATGTGATGACATGCCATGTATTTGGCCTGTGTAAACAGCGGCAATGCATTTACGAGGTTTATACGGACACTGTTCATTTAGAGTTTACAGTTCCTAGTACTACATAAATCCCGTATTTGCTACATATGTCATAAAGCATCAAATTATTTATAAAATTAATGCTTGTGCAGTTAAACATTTACATGAAGATGCAGAGAAGAGAACAAAGTTTTGGTAGACACTAAATGTTTTGGCAATAAGAAAAAGAAAATATTTAATTTTAGATGTCAAAATTTCAAAAGGCTCTCCTGTAAAGTT
The DNA here is from genome assembly GCA_036245525.1 of Semisulcospira habei. Taxonomy (NCBI): domain Eukaryota; kingdom Metazoa; phylum Mollusca; class Gastropoda; family Semisulcospiridae; genus Semisulcospira; species Semisulcospira habei. The sequence goes on along the minus strand of BTPG01000005.1, from coordinate 217,042,245 downwards.
AGCTAAAATGGAGATACAAGGTTTATCCGGGCAACCCTCAATATTTAAAAACAGTTTAAAAAATGAATTTTTATATGATAAAGGAAATTTGTACTTTAATACCCACATTATTTTTCATAAACAGTATTTACATAAGCCTGCTGTGTGTCCCAGCATAAACAGTATTTACATAAGCCTGCTGTGTGTCCCAGCATAAACAGTATTTACATAAGCCTGCTGTGTGTCCCAGCATAAACAATATTTACATAAGCCTGCTGTGTGTCCCAGCATAACAGTATTTACATAAGCCTGCTGTGTGTCCCAGCATAAACAGTATAATTTACATAAGCCTGCTGTGTGTCCCAGCTCTTGGGTATGATTATGTCAAATTGGGTATGATGTCACATTGTGACCTAAACGTTCTAAGTATGAAAATCAGCTAGAAAATTGCCAAGTTTGATAATCTCATATTCATACTCTGTGGGTTGGCAAATCCCTTCTTGTTACTTTTGTCATTTTTAATAACTTTTTGGGACGGGTCACGGTGGGGAGAATTTAATAGCATGTCCATGATGTGAAAGGTGGGCAGGCCTAATCCAATGACAACTGAAGTAACAAGATAAAAATTACATGATGTCTAGTTACACTAACCTCGCTGCTGAACGTACATTTGGCACGAAGCACCATATGTGCGTATCTATGTAAACATGAGAATCTCCGATATTGCTGTATGCTGAAGCTTGAAACTTGGCAAAATACTTACTTCTGAAGACATAAAAGACAATTTATAGAAAGTCGGTTGACCCAGATTACAGTTCATAATTTTTGTCATATTTACTTGAAATTTGGGATATAGCTAGTTTGGATAACGGCATTTGATGAGTTGGTTAGCCAGCTTTGTACCATTTCAACTTCAGTAAAAATTAATTATTTTATTAATATTAAGAAAAAAATTAACCAGTAAAAAAACCTTGACTTCTGGAGAAAGTTAGTGTCAGTGACGTAAAAGCAGCAACTCTGTCACCTCGCAGACATTGACGCAATACTCTAAATGACATAATTCTCTCTCTTGTACACTCGTACGTTAGCAACAGCAAGTTTGAAAATTGGTTATTGTGACCAAATGCTTTTACTGTTGTAAAATAAAGGTTCATTGTCGCTCTCTCTCTCACACACATGCGCGCATCTCCAAGAGGCATAGATCCTCATGTGCCCAGAGGGCACATAAGGATCTATGCCTCTTGGAGATGTTTGGGATGCAGGCGCACACACACACACACACAGACATCGACACGCTTTCAGAAGAGCATGCAGGTGTACTCAGTGTATCATGTAGCTAGGTAAAGTCAACCTGATTTCACACAAATTATAGCAAGACTAAATCAGTACCATGAAATTCTAGTTTTGTCACCATTTGAAAGTGAAACTCATATCTCGGAAAATATAAAATTACGTAAAAACAAAAAAAATGTCATGACAAACGACATTTGATAGACCAACGACGCATACTTTGCACTGCACCCTTATAGAGCTCATTGACGCATTGTGAGATCTGTGAAGCTTTTTCGCTAGGAGTTAGTTAATTAGTTATTTGGGTTTAACGCCGAGCAGGCGACTAAGGCCATCTCACGGCGGGATGGGTAAAAATCTGGTCAGCCAGACTAAAAGCAAGGTCTTAAGACAAGATGTAAATATAGATTAAAAATCTCAGGCTAAAATGTTGCACGTCTTTAAAAGAAACGTCTACAGACTCTCAAAAAGGGCAAATAAAAAAATTCACATAGTCTATGAATGCTCAGATCTTGTTAAAAATATTGCATTCTCTCAAAAAATTGAAGATTTTGTCCGGGGGAACATCCCGGAACAAAACCTTCAAGGAGTCTGCTGTGAAGTGTTTATATCTGGTGTCAATTAGGTCAGCACAATACAGCAAAAAGTGTCGAACAGAAAACTGCTCATCACAGGCAAAACACCATGGACGCTCATCCTGTTTAAATAAGTAAGAGAGCGTAACATACGTGTGCCTGATGTGGAGCCGAGCAAGGACAGTCTCCTCACGGCGGCTGCCGCAGCGGAAAGGTAGACTGTCAGACAACTTAGGAAGAGCTTCATGAAGCTTGTTCCCTTCCTCTTTGTCCCACTCGGACTGCCACTCGCGGGCTATGTACGCACTAATCACAGGTTTAAAATCACTATAGACAGTCTGTGTGTCAGGGACAGGGTCACTGCGGGCACTGTTGGCAGGAGAATCTGCGATTCTGTTGCCTTCGATGCCCACATGGCCTGGGACCCAAATAAAAATGATGTCATAATATTCCTTCATCAAGTCTGCGTAGAGCTCTCTAATCTGCACCAGCAGTGGATGGTCTGTTCCCGCGCCCTGAAGGGCCTGCAGGGCAGAAAGAGAGTCAGACAGAATCAGGAAGTTCCTTTCCCGAGACTGATAGGCATGCTTGAGTGCCAGCAGAATTGCCTGCAGTTCTGCACTAAATACAGAGGAATGGTCAGGGAGACGGAGCTTAAATGGGCGTTTAGGATGGTGAGAGGACACTGCAGCCGCAGCCACCCTCCCATCCTCAGACTTGGGGACCCATTCGTATAAAGACGACAATAGCCAGGAAAAATTAAAAGGAGTTCATTGAGGCTCTGTTGGAATATGGCTGGTGGAGTACAATCCTTCTTGTGGGCGGTCAAGTCCAGCAAGATGTCAGGAACTGGTAGTAGCCAGGGTGGAGTGACGTGTTGCAGAGATTCCGAAACTTTGTCCAGGTCCACTCCGGCCGCCTGCAGATGAGGTCGGACACGGAAGGAAAGTGGACGGACAGCTCCCGGATGGGTATCGTAAATCTCTGCAAACGACGGGTTAAAAACACAATCATAGGCAGGATTGTCTGGATGGGCCTTCAGCTTCAGAACGTAGCTGAGCATGAGGCGGATGCGGCGGAGCCTGAGAGAAGGCTCCCCTGCCTCTGCATACAGACTAGGAACTGGAGATGTCCTGAAGGCTCCCAGACATATGCGCAGACCTTGATGGTGAATTGTGTTCAGACGCTGTAGAACAGACTTGGAAGCCGAGCCATATACCACAGAGCCGTAATCCAGTTTGGACCGAACAAGGGCCCGGTACAGTCGAAGTAAGACAATGAGGTCTGCACCCCAGTCAGTACGACCAACGACACGAAGAATGTTGAGGGCCTTCCGACAAGAGGTTCTAAGGTAGTTAACATGGTTGCAGAAGGTCAATCTTTTGTCAAAGATGACCCCCAAAAACTTTGCCTCTTCGGCCACCTTAATTGGCACTCCAGCAATGCTCAGGCTAGGTTCTGGAAAAAATTTCGTCTGGTTAGTAAAATGCACACAGACTGTCTTGGAGGGCGAGAACCTGAATCCATTGAGAGACACCCACCCCTGGATGCGATCAACGCACAGCTGTAAGCGCCTCTCAAGCGACGCAAGTCCTCGACCTCGTGCACACAAAGCAAAGTCGTCCACAAACAAAGAGCATTCAGAATCATCCTTGACGGCCTTTACAATGTTATTTATTTTAATGCTAAATAAAACAGGAGATAGAATACTGCCCTGCGGGACACCCATCTCCTGTTCAAAGGAGTCGGAGAGGGTGGAGCCCACACAGACATGGAACGACCTGTTGGACAAAAAATTGTGAATAAAAACGGGCAGATGCCCTTTAAAACCCATGTCCGACAAATCAGACATTATACCATGCTTCCAGGTAGTGTCATATGCCTTTTCAAGATCAAAGAAAATGGCATAGACATGCTGCTTGTTGACAAAAGCATCTCGGATAAAAGACTCAAAGCGAACTAGATGGTCAGTTGTACTACGGAAGCGCCGGAAACCGCACTGGAGGTCTGTGATGAGACCCTGTGACTCAAGATGCCACACCAGTCGGGCGTTGACCACGCGTTCCATAGTTTTACATAAACATGATGTCAAAGCTATTGGCCGGTAGTTGCCCGGGTCAAAAGGATCCTTACCCGGCTTGGGAATTGGCACAACTACAGCCTGGCGCCAAGATGGCGGGAAAAAACCGGTTATCCAGATATGGTTAAAGGCCTTGAGAAGTACAAGGAGTGACCTCTCAGGCAGATGTGTTAGGAGCTGATAGTGGATGGTATCTAATCCAGCAGCAGAGTCAGTACATTTCTGCATGGCTTGCTGCAATTCTGAAAACGTAAAAGGGGCATTATAGTCTTCCGAGTTATCCGATATAAAATCACAAGTACAAGATTCTCGCTTCTCCTCTCTCTGGAAGAAAGGTGAATAATGCTCTGTTGAAGAATTATGGGCAATGGTGGAGGCAAGCAAATTGGCCACAGCCTTTTTATCTAAGATGGCTGACAAAAGCCGAGCCACCCCTGCCCCTAATTCTTCGAACAGCCTTCCAGACTTTTTGGGATGGAGTCCTAGAAGATAAAGATGAGACGAAGCATCTCCAGGAAGCATGGCGTTCGCGTTTAAAAATGTAACGGGCTTTCGCCCGCTGTCTTTTAAATGTTAAAATATTTGCTTGCGACGGATTACGAAAAGCACGTCGCTGAGCAGATTTGCACATTGTTTGGGCCTTGCGGCACTCTTTATTGAACCATGGTATTCTCGGCTTCCGAGGGAGTGATGTGGAAGTTCTAGGGATGGTTTCACCTGCTACGTCCAACAAAATAGAAGTAAAACAAGAAACAGGTTCTTCAGCTGACATGACCACCTCCTCTGTAAGACGAGACTGACAGAGGGAGGCGAACAGAGGCCAGTTAGCTTTCTTGAGATTCCAGCACCCCACCAGCGAATCCTCCTCACAGCTGACCGATGACAGGACTACTCAGTACTGGGAAGTGGTCACTACCACACAGGTCGTCGTGAACCTTCCAGTCAAAGTCCAGCATGAGAGAAGGATCACACACAGTGAGGTCTAGAACAGAACTAGATCCAGAACCTGAGTTAGAGTATGTAGGTGAGCCATCGTTAAAGACACATAGGTTAAGTTGAGAAAAAACATCTTCTAACATCTGACCTCTGCCATCATAGTGGTCACTACCCCAAAGGTGAGCGTGACTGTTAAAATCCCCCATGAGAATAAAGGGAGGGGGCAGTTGATCTACTAAGTTAAAAATATCATTGCTACAGACCCGCAGTGATGGTGGCAGGTAAATACTGCATATGGTTGTGGTCTTCTTTAAGGTAACCCGAGCTGCGACAGCCTGAAGACAGGTGTCGATGCTAACGGGGCTACATAAAATTTGGCTACTAATGAGAAGAGCCACTCCACCCGAGCGCCTCTCCGAATCAGAGCCTTTATGTATAACATTAAAACCATTAAAGGACACAGGGTCAGAAGTCTTCAGGTAAGTCTCCTGAAGAGATATTACTGAGGGGTTATAGAACTTGACTAAACGACGCAATTCCTCAAAGTTAGCTTGAAAACCACAATTCCACTGAAGCAAAGAGTCCATGATTAAGTCTTATCTGGGGGTAAGGAGTTTTTCCCCCCTTTTTCCTTTACCTTGGAAGGAGTTGAAGAAACAGAGGGGGGGGGGGGGGGCGGCTCCCGGGCCTCCTCTGGGTCCCCGGAGAGGAAGGGGGTGGAGCTGCCGCAGCATCAGCAACGACAACTTCCACTCCCTCCATCCGCTCCTCCAGTGCAGCATATTTGTTGTGAAGGGGGACATCTGTGTTCCCCTTCTGGGCCCGTGCGCACAGCGGTCCCATAGATTTCTTAGACTTCTGGTCCTGGGCAGCGTTCCTGCCGCTAGAGTTAGCGGCCTTAGAAGGCTGACCAGAGCCAGAAGCCTTTGGAGTTGACTGACTAAAAGGTTTGGGTGGGGGCTGAGGCTTAGGGGCAACAGAAGGCGGCACAACCGGACCGGCAGTGTCCGCCTTCTGCGTTCCCTGGCTCCTTGTCACCACCGGAGGAGGGTTACTCTCCAGGTGCGAGATGAGCCGAGGCTCCGCCCACAACCAAGAAGTTGGGGTCTGACATGAAAAGTCTTTGGTGGGCGCTTGCCTGCCACCGCTGCACTGAAAGTGTACACAGAGGTGTTAGAGGTTGTGGCAGCCGCAGCTGCACCAGGGCCTTCAACCAGTTTTTTGGTATCCAGAAAGGACAACCCCTTCTCCACACACACCTGCTGAATCCTGCACTCGGATATCCAACGAGGGCATTTCTTATCCGAAGCCATATGCGCCCCCTGGCAATTCACACACAGGGGGGTGGCTGTGCAGGACTCAACAGAGTGTCCGGGCCTAGTGCAACGGGCGCATGAAGCCTCTGCCTGACGGCATGTCTTCTGCCCATGGCCATACTTTTGGCACTTAAAGCACCGGAGGGGAAGAGGGACGTACTTTTTCACTCTCAGGGAGTAGTAACCTCCCCAGATGGTAGTAGGAGGGGTGGGGGTGCCAAACGTCAGGATGATGGTAGGGAGACGGATCTCCCCACCACCTCGCTTGGAAGTAAAGCGCCTGACGTAAGTCACCCCCTGAGACTTAAGGTTCCTTACAAGTTCATCTTCTGACAGTTCTGCCAAAGCTTGATGTTTGATTACGCCTCTTGACGAATTCATAGTTTTGTGGGGTGTGACTTCCACAGGAGTGTCTCCGATGGAAGAGAGCCCCAGTAGCCCGCTGGAGTGTGCCCGAGTACGGCACTCCACCAGCAAGTCACCAGACCTGAGGTGCTGGGCGTCAGGCCTGCCAACACGGCTCCTGAGGGTCTCCCCCACCAGAAAAGGATGCAGCTTGGTAACTGGTTTCTCCTTCACCTTGCTATGGACAATGAGGAAGCGAGGCCATACGGCCGACGCCTGAGGCGTCGCTTCCTCACAGTCTGAATCACTGTCATGTTCAATGTCGGTGGCTATGTGCCATTTCTGTGCTAGTTTTGTTTTTTTTTTGTTTTATCCATATTATATTAGTAGAGATATTCATCCCCCGGGGGTCCCCGCCCGCCACCGAGCCCAACAAGGGAAAGTGCAACTGTCGGCGGGTCTCCAGCCGACGCACAATGGAGACTGCCCGAAAGATATACTCAAGGGGGTAAGCCCGATTGAACCGTTTGAGCCACCGCCTTCTATCACACCGTTGAATGCAGGGGAATTCTGGCGTAAAGCACCTAATCAGCAGCAGAGGCTATAGTATGGTGCTCCGTATAGCAACCCGCATGTCAACAGTGGGATAGGGCTCAACGTGACAAGAGCCGATTGACTAGGCCGGTACGACTAGCCTCCCGTTTAGGCAGAAGTCAAGGCCAAAGTGGAGTGTTTCAGCCACCAGGATCCTCTTCTCCCCCGACACGGGTCTCCAAGCACGGCAAACACTTGGGATCCAAAGGACCAAAAGCTCACGAGTATTTTTAAGGACCAATCCAACATGGTACGACCTGGGTTAGCACAGCTCCTTAAAAACCGGACCAGTGAAAAAGACTGAACAACATATCTGCTGACATCAAGTCCTAATCCTGGACAAAGATGGCACCCGTCTGCTAGCCCACTCAGTCAGGGACTGAGAGGACTACCCACCCACGCCACGTGGAGGTCGGTGCCGGGTAGGCTTTTTCGCTAGGAGATAATTATTTCAACATCATAATTAGGTGAAAGACCAAAGGAAGAGACCCTTGACAGCGAGGACAGCTCTCATATAAAAGGGACTTTGTGGGTTATGGTTCATTCCATCTTGCTCTAAAAATGATTGACTAGCTGAGCACGGATCTTAAATGGCCATAGGCAATCCTGTTTTCAGACCTTATGTGAAAATCTCTCTTTCTCTCCACATACATGGGCAATCCTAACTGTTTTCAGACCTTAATATAAATGTGAAAATCTCACTCTTTCTCTCCACATGGGCAATCTTGTTTTCAGACCTAATAAATGTGAAAATCTCTCTTTTTCTCCACATGCATGGGCATGTGTGTGTGTGTGATATTTATGAGTACAGCTTAGTTTGCGAGGGGCAAGGTCTTAAAAAAAAACCTACCTTTCTAATTCTACTAGGATTTTTTCAAAGCATACAACAGGACAAATCAACAGGGCTCGAAATTAGCGGGGGCCCGGGGCCAACCAAAAACCCGCAAAGTTGATTTCGGGCTCGGAAAGTTGAAAAACGAAGGGCCCGCTTGGCCCGCAAAATAATTCGTCTGCTACAGCTAGCTCTACTCGGCAGTTTCGTATTTGGGCCAAGGGAAGCAACCCACTCCGGTGCCCTATGTTTGCAACAGACTCACTCACAGTAATAGTATTGTGTTCTTTTTTTTTTTTTTTGTTATTGTATTTTTAGTTTACTTCTGTTAACTCAAGTGCACATAAGTGTAATATGAATAGATGATTGAAAAAAAAAAAAAAAGGCAAAATCTGTTTGTTTAACTTTAGTTTGTCAGGAAGAGTACTGTTAGGTTTAGTTCCCTTTCATGGTTTTGTTTTGAACTTTTGTGCATTGAGGTCAGATTTTTTGTTAGGTTACTCATATTAAAAAATTTAATGATGTGTATTGTGCAATACTCAGTCACAAAACTGAAAAGTATTATACAAGAGACTCACTTGATTTTTTTCTATTTTGTTTAATGGCCATTTCAGGCTCACTAGTCACTGGAATATGTGTGTCACTGAATGTGTGTGTGTGTTTTTTCCCCTTTTTTTGTTGGTAATGTTTGAAAGTGAAAGAAAAGGCAAATAAAAATGACATCACTCAGCAAAATTGGAAATTCAATTGTTTTTATTTTAGATTATCAGACAAATTGTACTTTCTACTTATTATATTCTTATTATATTGTCAATAATTCTTTTGTTTTTTGTTTGCATTATTTTTCAAAGTTGGGCCCCGAAAGTTGCTTGTGGGCCCTCAAATTTTTCAATCAAGGGGCCCGGTGGCCCCCAAAGAAAAAAGTTAATTTCTAGCCCTGATCAATGTTTAATTTTTTTCTATTTCAGATAGCAACGAGGTTTGAATAGATTTCTCCATTCATTTAAAAAACATGTAATGCTAAGTCGAACATCTTAAAATAAGATAAGATAGTTTGTTTTCATCCCTACGTCACATGACCAATCTCTTTAGCACAAACTGTACCACATGACCGAGCTACAAAAACCCTTGAAGCGACAAATGGCGGACTTTTTTTGTAGCCCTCTTTCTGACGCGTCTTGGATGCCAGTTTTGTTCTGTAAAAGATCACCAAACGTTCTAAAGTACAAAGTTACTTAGCCCTTTCTGACGCGTCTTGGATGCCAGTTTTGTTCTGTAAAAGATCACCAAACGTTCTAAAGTACAAAGTTACTTAGCCCTTTCTGACGCGTCTTGGATGCCAGTTTTGTTCTGTAAAAGATCACCAAACGTTCTAAAGTACAGAGTTACTTAGCCCTTTCTGACGCGTCTTGGATGCCAGTTTTGTTCTGTAAAAGATCACCAAACGTTCTAAAGTACAGAGTTACTTAGCCCTTTCTGACGCGTCTTGGATGCCAGTTTTGTTCTGTAAAAGATCACCAAACGTTCTAAAGTACAGAGTTACTTAGCCCTTTCTGACGCGTCTTGGATGCCAGTTTTGTTCTGTAAAAGATCACCAAACGTTCTAAAGTACAAAGTTACTTAGCCCTTTCAGCCCTGAGTAAATAACAAGTCTATATACCCTTCAGCCCTGAGTAAATAACAAGTCTATATACCCTTCAGCCCTGAGTAAATAACAAGTCTAAATACCCTTCAGCCCTGAGTAAATAACAAGTCTATATACCCTTCAGCCCTGAGTAAATAACAAGTCTAAATACCCTTCAGCCCTGAGTAAATAACAAGTCTATATAACCCTTCAGCCCTGAGTAAATAACAAGTCTATATACCATTCAGCCCTGAGTAAATAACAAGTCTATATACCCTTCAGCCCTGAGTAAATAACAAGTCTATATACCCTTCAGCCCTGACTTTTTGAGAAATTTCTGTTGAAAATGGGTGTGCACTGTACAATATTTGTAAATAATAATTTACAACAGATATCCCCATAAAAGTATATATGTACCGCTTTGCCATTGGATGGACTACCATTTTATGGATTTGACCACACTGTGTCTCCTGTGTCGTAATGCCTGGTGACAAAAATAGTGACAGGTAACAATAAACTTGAAAAAAAGTCTTTCGTGCATGACAGGTCGCTGGTACTTAACATGCATCACTAAACAGGGCGTCTGTTACTGTGACGCATTAGTGTCCATGCATTTCCAGCATGCCGATACAACGTAAGGCCCCTACCTTGTCACCAGATATCAATGTTTACACCTGCCACTGATAAGGTATATCCACGGTCTATATATGTAATAAGCGGCATCGAATGATGATCTTGTGTCTCATACACGATTGGATGGAAGTACCAGTGTTGTAAAGACTAAACACATACTACACGTGACCAGTGTGTGTCGTCGGTGTCAGCACAGAGTCACCTACAGGTGCACCAAGGTGTGGCATCAAAAGAACGGAATATCAATTAGAATCCCCGAATTTAGCATCAGAATCAAGCTGTAAGTCATTGCCGTTGTCAGTGCCTCAAACGGTGATCGCTCCAGCTGACACTGCCAACACGTGGTTATGCTGCCACGCGGTAGGTAGGCACACATCCCAATACATCAAAGCTATCTGCTTTTGAAATCATGTCACCAAACACAAAATTGTATCACTAGGGATATCTACACATCCACTCGCCATTCCGGCCATAATTCCCACGCTAGCGCCGCAAAACTAACCGCATACCACAGACGAACGTACGTGCGCACTGTCAGGACCCTGTAGTGTAAACAGGATGTGTCAGTGCGAAGGGTGAGGTCACCACACGCGCAGCGAGGCTCGCACGTCACCGGGCGCGCAATACGAAACACCTGACACTGCTCTAGCGGTTTGCCGCGCTGAACGGCGCTGCTACAGCAGTTTGCCGGGACGAAAGGGTTAGTGTTGTTCGAAACAACAGGCTCACTACTGCAGACGGCAAAGTCATGAAAGATTTTAAATTACATCATAAGTCTATTATATATATATATATATATATATATATATATATATATATATATATATATATATATATATATATATATATATATATATATATATATATATATATATATATATATTCCTTTTACGTCAGTAATGTCCGACGCAATCCAGATTTCTTCTTGATTTCTTTTATGAAAATAGTGGAAGAATGAAAATAAATATGTTATTGGTACCAGGGGCTTGCTGCATGACCCTTGTAGGCCTTCGGGAGGTCAAAGGAACAACTGTACCCCTCAGGCCTTCGGCCTTCAACGTACAATGGTTCCTTTAACCTCCCTCAGGGCTACAAAAGTCTGTGTAGCAAACCCCTGCGACCAATAACTTACATTATTGCCATATGTTTCCATGTAAAAAAATAATAAAAACATTGGAATGTGTCTTGATCAGGCCTGGGAATTGCCCAAGCAAAAATCAGCTGAAAGTAGGGGGGTCCGGGACCTTCAACCTATTACAAAAGGCCTTGTTTCCAGGGGCTGAAAAATCAAACGACAGGGGGGGGGGGGGGGGGGGGGGGGGGGGGGGGGCACTAGACCTTGCTTCAAGGGACCGAAAAATCAAACGACGGGATGGGGGGGCAGGGGGGGGGGGGGGGGGGGGGCTAGACCTTGCTTCGAGGGACGGAAAGATCAAACGAGGGGGAGGGTGGGGGGTGCGACACCTTCCTCCGTGTTAATTGAACAAAGAGTGCGCGTCTGCCGACAAAGACACAGCTCCAGGTGTGGAAGACAGGTGTAAAAAGCACAAGGGCGGCCAGTCTAGACTTACCGACAAAGACACAGCTCCATGTGTGGAAGACGAGTGTAAAAAGCACCAGGGCGGCCAGTCTAGACTTACTGACAAAGACACAGCTCCATGTGTGGAAGACGAGTGTAAAAAGCACCAGGGCGGCCAGTCTAGACTTACCGACAAAGACACAGCTCCAGGTGTGGAAGACAAGTGTAAAAAGCACCAGGGCGGCCAGTCTAGACTTACCGACAAAGACACAGCTCCATGTGTGGAAAACGAGTGTAAAAAGCACCAGGGCGGCCAGTCTAGACTTACCGACAAAGACACAGCTCCAGGTGTGGAAGACAAGTGTAAAAAGCACCAGGGCGGCCAGTCTAGACTTACCGACAAAGACACAGCTCCATGTGTGGAAGACGAGTGTAAAAAGCACAAGGGCGGCCAGTCTAGCTGACAACATAGTGAGCTTGCACAAAAAGTGCAGGAGCATTGCCAGACAGCGGCGCTGAAACGTTGTTCTGTAGGCTAGACGCTGTGTGTCAGTGTAGGCTGACATGGCCCATGCCATCGATACTAAGGAGCTGGCAGTTGACAAGCCTGCAACACACGATATATAGCTAATGTTAGTACAGGCCTAGAGAGCTGGCAGCTAAGCCTGTAACACACGATATATAGCTAATGTTAGTACAGGCCTAGAGAGCTGGCAGCTGACAAGCCTTAAGTAACATAGCTAATGTTAGTACAGGCCTAGAGAGCTGGAAGCTAAGCCTGTAACACACAATATATAGCTACTGTTAGTACAGGCCTAGAGAGCTGGCAGCTAAGCCTGTAACACACGGTATATAGCTAATGTTACATTTTTACACAGTGTTAGTACAGGCCTAGAGAGCTGGCAGCTAAGCCTGTAACACACACTAGTATAGCTAATGTTAATGTAGACTAGAGAGCTGGCAGCTAAGTCTATAACGCACAGTAATACAGTTAATGTAGACTAGAGAGCTGCAGCTAAGTCTGTAATGCACAGTAATAACTAATATAGCTAATGTTAATGCAGACTAGAGTTAGTTATTTGGGTTTAACGCCAAGCGGGCAACTGTTAATGTAGACTAGAGAGCTGGTAGCTAAGCCTGTAACGCACAGTAATAACCAAGTCTAATATAGCTCATGTTAATGTAGACTAGAGGGCTGGCAGCTAAACCTGTAACGCACAGTAATATAGCTGTTAATGTTGGCTAAAGAGCTGGCAGCTAAGTCTGCAACACACAGTGAGATAGCTACTGTTAGTGTACGTTAATTGTTATAGATCTGGCAGCTAAGCCTGTAACACATAATATAGGCTGACAATGACATGGCTGGTGCCATCAATACTACTATTATTACTACACAGCTGGTAGCTGAAAAGCCTGTAACACAATGATATAGCTAATAGTAGGCTGGTCAGCTGGCAGCTAACGTGACTCGATATAGGCTGACATGGCCCATGCCATCGACACCAAGGAGCTGGCTGCTGACACGCCTGTAACACTCGATGATCTAGTTAATGTTAGTGTAGGCTAGAGAGCTGGCAGCTAACATAACACACAATATAATAATTATAATATTGAGCAGCATTTTGCTTGATATAGTGCTGATAACAGGCAGATGTGATTACAACACCCGAATTAAAATGTACAAGTCGGTTGTTGGTACTATATCAAGCAAAATGCTGCTCAATATAATTTATGTATCCAGTCCAAAACAAAACTGTGCCTGGCGTCATTCATTTTGCAGCTGATTGCGGTGTTCAGACAAAACACATGAATGGCAGACGACTGCATATCGCTGTTGACTCAGAGCATAGATTTCGTCCGACTATGAAGACATCAGTGCATTGTATAACTGTGCGTTTACTGTTGCTGAGTAAATCCTACTTGTAACTAGATCACACATAATTGCAGAAAATGCCAGCAGGTTTGTTTATTTAGTTCTTTTCTGAGGTTGTCGATATTGCCAATCCAGACCAAAAAGGTGACTGCCAGCAGACATCTTGTCAATTTCACTTGTCAGTCCAGCGAATCGCACATTTCCTGGCATCTTTTCTCCGTTCGTGTGTATGTAACTGCATAGGATACAAATGTTGAGCGTTCATAGTATACACACTAGGAAGTATTTCATTACTGTTACACATCAGGAGTTCCGCCGTGAGATGGCCTTAGTTGCCTGCTTGGCGTTAAACCCAAATAACTAACATAAGGAGCTTGTTAATGTAGCGGTGTGAGCATAGTTCGTGTTTCCATTTTGAAAATGCAAGTATCATCAAGATTGAGTCTTCTTGGCGTGCAAGATATTTTGGAAAGGAAAGTATATCAAGCAAGTCCATGAATAGACCGAAAGGGTTGACTGCCAGCGCTTGTAATTTAGGAAAAACTACCAAGTGAGTAGGAAAAAGCACTGTCAAGGGAGAGAAGTGTGCATGATAGACCAATGATCATACATAGATCTACTTTGGTCCAAGCACACACAAAAAAAAGATAGGAAAGAGGGGGTGTGCTAAGTAAGTGACTGAAAGCAATGCATATGGAAGCCCCCCCCCCCCCCCCCACCCCGAAGGGGGGCGTATCACATATCCCACTGTTCCAGCCACTCAGTTCATGGAAATTTAAATCTAGGTCCCCCAAGTGGGGGTCCAGATATTGAGCCAGTGTGGACAGCTGTTTCGGTCTTGGCGACCTCTTCAGCACACCATCGGCTATACTGGAGGAAGAGAAGGAACTTCTGCCTACCTGCAAAGAAGACCATGCACACTTCTCTCCCTTGTCAGTGCTTTTTCCTACTCACTTGGTAGTTTTTCCTAAGTCCATGAATATTAATTTGCTTTGTTATACAATATACTATCAATACATGTGTTATGTTATACAATGTATCAATACATGTGTTATGTTATACAATATATCAATACATGTGTCAAAGGAGAAACTTTATGGAGTGGGTACATAGACCGACATGGCTCATGCCATCGATACTAGGAATATATACATGGCTCATGCCATCGATACTAGGATTAGGAATATAGTATACATGGCTCATGCCTCCGCTACTAGGAATATAGTATATACATGGCTCATGCCATCGCTACTAGGAATATAGTATACACGGCTCAAGCCATCGATACTAGGAATATACGTGTCATGCCATCGCTACTAGGTATATAGTATACATGGCTCATGCCATCGATACTAGGAATATACATGTGTCATGCTATCGATACTAGGAATATAGTATACATGGCTCATGCCATCGATACTCGGAATATAGTATACATGGCTCATGCCATCGATACTAGGAATATAGTATACATGGCTCATGCCATCGATACTAGGAATATACATGTCATGCCATCGATACTAGGAATATACATGTGTTATGCTATCGATACTAGGAATATAGTATACATGGCTCATGCCATCGATACTAGGAATATAGTATACATGGCTCATGCCATCGATACTAGGAATATAGTATACATGGCTCATGCCATCGATACTAGGAATATAGTATACATGGCTCATGCCATCGATACTAGGAATATACATGTCATGCCATCGATACTAGGAATATACATGTCATGCCATCGATACTAGGAATATACATTACATGGCTCATGCCATCGATATTACTAGGAATATACATGTGTCATGCCATCGCTACTAGGAATATAGTATACATGGCTCATGCCATCGATACTAGGAATATAGTATACATGGCTCATGCCATTGATACTAGGAATATAGTATACATGGCTCATGCCATTTATACTAGGAATATGGTATACATGGCTCATGCCATCGATACTAGACATGGATCATGCCATCGATACTAGGAATATAGTATACATGGCTCATGCCATTGATACTAGGAATATAGTATACATGGCTCATGCCATCGATACTAGACATGGCTCAAGCCATCGATACTAGGAATACAGTATATACATGGCTCATGCCATCGATACTAGGAATATAGTATATACATGGCTCAAGCCATCGATACTACGAATATAGTGATATATATGGCTCATGCCATCGATACAAGGAAGCGGGCAGCTGACAAACCTGTGTGTGTACAATACAGTTAATGACAGGTTTACAATTGCACACCCTGAAAACTGCTGTCAAACACTCCTATCTGGGCTCAAACAGCTCCCCTGGAGGTATCTGAGCCACTTTATTTATGTCCACCATTTTGTTGTTCGCCACTAGTTTGATTTGACACTGCAGCGACTAAGTCATACAGAGTTATTACACAGCTGAGGGCAACGACAATTGCTGCGCTGTCAATGAACAGCATGTGCAACGTGCAGCATGATTTTGTTTCGACCAAAGGTGAGCGATCGCTCACAATTTGTTTTTCTTGCTATCAATAAAGAGTGCATACTCAGGCTATTCAGAAAATCATTGAGTGCTGGTGTTCTCGTCCTGTCCGTAAGAAAGCGACATGCCGCGACTTAATTGCCAAGACAGAAAGAGCAATTGGAATGCTGGCTGCAGGTTTATCCCGTATAGAGATTGCCCGTCGGTTACAATGTCATCACACCACCATTATGCATCTAGCAGAATGGTTTAGAAACACTGGTGACAATGCTGATCGACCTCGTCCAGGGCAACCCAAGGTCACCACATGTCGGCAAGACACCTACATCAGACTGCTTCATCTTCGAGACAGGTTCAGGCCAGCTACGCATACAGCACAAACACATCTTGGCACTCGTGGTCCAGTATCCACTGAAACTGTGCGATGCCGTCTTCGAGCGGCAGGACTGCATGCCAGACGACCTGTTCTGGGGCCGATTTGACGCCTCCACACCGACAGCGTTGCCTTTGCTGGACTCAGGTGCAGTTTAGATGGACCCAGTGTCAGTGGGGAGGAGTGCTCTTCTGGGATGAGAGCCGTTTCAGTTTATCCCATGACGATGGCAGGCTCAGGGCATGGCGGCGAGCTGGACAGAAACTGCTTAGTCCATCAGGTGGCGTGCACAGAGCACGATGGTGTGGGGAGGCTTTCAGCAGACCTATCACACCCAGTTGCACATCTGTGACGGCCCTGTTAATGCTGCAACGAACGGGGCAGTCCTACAGAACCATGTGATACCAGCGTTTTGACAATGCGCAGATCTGCACACTTTCCAGCAAGACAATGCCTCTCTCCATACAGCAAGAGTGACGATGCAAATGCTGGCACAAAACAACGTCCCCGTCTTACCCTGAACTTCACTTTCCCTGGATATGGCGCCTATTGAGTAGGCTTAGGACGAACTGGGACGCAGATTAATGCAGCACATCCATGTTCCTCCCTCGCGCTGGTACCATATGGCGTTGAGGCGCGTCCCCTGGGTGGTGGATAGGGGGTCCCTCGCGAGAGGGGAGCACCGAATGAAATAAGGTGCCATGAACCAACATGGTCTAAGGGAAGGAGACCCTGACAGAAATCCCCTGGTCCTCCTAGTAAGGGGGTTGGGTGTGGGGGTAGCGTCCCCCACCCTGCAAATAAGGAAATAGCTACAGTAACGCCGACGAATAGACAAACAGCAATTCGTTTCCTGGAGGAGGAAGGTTCTTCTACCAGAAGATTTATGACGCCATGTGGTGAAAGCTGGAAGTCGTCGGAAGCCACAGGACCGAGCCGTCTCTCTCTATCCAGGGACACAATCATGGGCACATGGAATGTCAAGACCATGTACCAGAGCGGCAAGGCCGCCCAGATAGCAGCGGAAATGCAAAAGTACAACCTTTCCCTGCTTGGTATCAGTGAAGCCAGATGGACGCAGTCTGGGCAGAAAAGGCTGTTACGTGGGGAGATGATTCTGTATTCAGGTCGTGAAGAGGAGAATGCCCCCCCATACAGGTGTAGCACTCATGCTGTCACCAGTGGCACAGAGAGCGCAGATGGGCTGGATATTGTATTGTATTGTACATTGCTTAACGTCCCGACAGCAACAAGGCTTTCTCAGGACGTGCCTGCACTGCTTGTGAAAAAAATAAACAAAATATTGAATGTATGTCGCCAGCCGGTCCAATACGTTAAATAAACCTACGATATGGGGCCTAAATAAAGCTAAGACCATTTAGCAACACACATCCAATATCAAGAGCTACAGGCAGCGCAGACAGTAGGGAGAGTTTAAAATAGGAAAATACAGGTGAATGGACCAAGGGTAGACAGAAACACATGCCCCAGAATAGAGAGGAAAACCCACCCTGTGGGGCTGACCAGGGTGACCCTGGGAACTAAAAAATACCTAACCCCACCCAAGTCCCCCAGGGCAGACCCGGGTGGGGGACAGATGGGCTGGGAACCTCTGGGGCCAAAGAATTATCACAGCAGCCATTAGAACCAGGAAAAAGATTAAACTCAACGTCATCCACTATGCGCCCACTAATGACAGTGACTTGGAAGAGAAACAAAAATTCTAAGACCGACTCCAGAGTGCTGTGGACAAATGTGCGGAGCGAGACATCGCAATCATCATGGGCGATTTTAATGCCAAAATAGGGGAGGCCAACACCAGATATGAAGAGGTGATGGGGAGACAGGGACTAGGGGAGATGAGTGAGAACGGGGAGAGGTTTGTAGACTTTTGTGCTCTAAACAGACTTGTCATTGGAGGCAGCATCTTCCCACACAGAAGAATACACAAAGCAACTTGGTTAGTTAGTTAGTTATTTGGGTTTAACGCCGAGCAGGCGACTAAGGCCATCTCACGGCGGGATGGGTAAAAATCTGGTCAGCCAGACTAAAAGCAAGGTCTTAAGACAAGATGTAAATATAGATTAAAAATCTCAGGCTAAAATGTCGCACATGTCTTTAAAAGAAATGTCTACAGACTCTCAAAAAGGGCAAATAAAAAAGATTCACATAGTCTATGAATGCTCAAATCTTGTTAAAAATATATGCTCGCAAGAAATTAAAGATTTTGTCCGGGGAAACATCCCGGAACAAAACCTTCAAGGAGTCTGCTGTAAAGTGTTTATATCTGGTGTCAATTAGGTCAGCACAATACAGCAAAAAGTGTCGAACAGAAAACTGCTCATCACAGGCAAAACACCATGGACGCTCATCCTGTTTAAGTAAGTAAGAGTGCGTAACATACGTGTGCCCGATGTGGAGCCGAGCAAGGACAGTCTCCTCACGGCGGCTGCCGCAGCGGAAAGGTAGACTGTCAGACAACTTAGGAAGAGCTTCATGAAGCTTGTTCCCTTCCTCTTTGTCCCACTCGAACTGCCACTCGCGGGCCACGTACGCACTAATCACAGGTTTAAAATCACTATAGACAGTCTGTGTGTCAGGGACAGGGTCACTGCGGGCACTGTTGGCAGCAGAATCTGCGATTCTGTTGCCTTCGATGCCCACATGGCCTGGGACCCAAATAAAAATGATGTCATAATATTCCTTCATCAAGTCCGCGTAGAGCTCTCTAATCTGCACCAGCAGTGGATGGTCTGTTCCCGCGCCCTGAAGGGCCTGCAGGGTTAGTTATTTGGTTAGTTATTTGGGTTTAACGCCGAGCAGGCGACTAAGGCCATCTCACGGCGGGATGGGTAAAAATCTGGTCAGCCAGACTAAAAGCAAGGTCTTAAGACAAGATGTAAATATAGATTAAAAATCTCAGGCTAAAATGTCGCACATGTCTTTAAAAGAAATGTCTACAGACTCTCAAAAAGGGCAAATAAAAAAGATTCACATAGTCTATGAATGCTCAAATCTTGTTAAAAATATTGCATGCTCGCAAGAAATTGAAGATTTTGTCCGGGGGAACATCCCGGAACAAAACCTTCAAGGAGTCTGCTGTAAAGTGTTTATATCTGGTGTCAATTAGGTCAGCACAATACAGCAAAAAGTGTCGAACAGAAAACTGCTCATCACAGGCAAAACACCATGGACGCTCATCCTGTTTAAGTAAGTAAGAGTGCGTAACATATGTGTGCCCGATGTGGAGCCGAGCAAGGACAGTCTCCTCACGGCGGCTGCCGCAGCGGAAAGGTAGACTGTCAGACAACTTAGGAAGAGCTTCATGAAGCTTGTTCCCTTCCTCTTTGTCCCACTCGAACTGCCACTCGCGGGCCACGTACGCACTAATCACAGGTTTAAAATCACTATAGACAGTCTGTGTGTCAGGGACAGGGTCACTGCGGGCACTGTTGGCAGCAGAATCTGCGATTCTGTTGCCTTCGATGCCCACATGGCCTGGGACCCAAATAAAAATGATGTCATAATATTCCTTCATCAAGTCCGCGTAGAGCTCTCTAATCTGCACCAGCAGTGGATGGTCTGTTCCCGTGCCCTGAAGGGCCTGCAGGGCAGAAAGAGAGTCAGACAGAATCAGGAAGTTCCTTTCCCGAGACTGATAGGCATGCTTGAGTGCTAGCAGAATGGCCTGCAGTTCTGCACTAAATACAGAGGAATGGTCAGGGAGACGGAGCTTAAATGGGCGTCTAGGATGGCGAGAGGACACTGCAGCCGCAGCCACTCTTCCATCCTCAGACTTGGACCCATCTGTATAAAGACGACAATAGCCAGGAAAAATTGAAAGGAGTTCATTGAGGCTCTGTTGGTATATGGCTGGTGGAGTACAATCCTTCTTGTGGGCAGTCAAGTCCAGCAAGATGTCAGGAACTGGTAGTAGCCAGGGTGGAGTGACGTGTTGCAGAGATTCCGAAACTTTGTCCAGGTCCACTCCGGCCGCCTGCAGATGAGGTCGGACACGGAAGGAAAGTGGACGGACAGCTCCCGGATGGGCATCGTAAATCTCTGCAAACGACGGGTTAAAAACACAATCATAGGCAGGATTTTCTGGATGGGCCTTCAGCTTCAGAACGTAGCTGAGCATGAGGCGGATGCGGCGGAGCCTGAGAGAAGGCTCCCCTGCCTCTGCATACAGACTAGGAACTGGAGATGTCCTAAAGGCTCCCAGACATATGCGCAGACCTTGATGGTGAATTGTGTTCAGACGCTGCAGAACAGACTTGGAAGCCGAGCCATATACCACAGAGCCGTAATCCAGTTTGGACCGAACAAGGGCCCGGTACAGTCGAAGTAAGACGATGCGGTCTGCACCCCAGTCAGTACGACCAACGACACGAAGAATGTCGAGGGCCTTCCGACAAGAGGTTCTAAGGTAGTTAACATGGTTGCAGAAGGTCAATCTTTTGTCAAAGATGACCCCCAAACACTTTGCCTCTTCGGCCACCTTAATTGGCACACCAGCAATGCTCAGACTAGGTTCTGGAAAAAATTTCGTCTGGTTAGTAAAATGCACACAGACTGTCTTGGAGGGCGAGAATCTGAATCCATTGAGAGACACCCACCCCTGGATTCGATCAACACACAGCTGCAAGCGCCTCTCAAGGGACGCAAGTCCTCAACCTTGTGCACACAAAGCAAAGTCGTCCACAAACAAAGAGCATTCAGAATCATCCTTGACGGCCTTTACAATGTTATTTATTTTAATGCTAAATAAAACAGGAGATAGAATACTGCCCTGCGGGACACCCATCTCCTGTTCAAAGGAGTCGGAGAGGGTGGAGCCCACACGGACATGGAACGACCTGTTGGACAAAAAATTGTGAATAAAAACGGGCAGATGCCCTTTAAAACCCATGTCCGACAAATCAGACATTATACCATGCTTCCAGGTAGTGTCATATGCCTTTTCAAGATCAAAGAAAATTGCATAGACATGCTGCTTGTTGACAAAAGCATCTCGGATAAAAGACTCAAAGCGGACTAGATGGTCAGTTGTACTACGGAAGCGCCGGAAACCGCACTGGAGGTCTGTGATGAGACCCTGTGACTCAAGATGCCACACCAGTCGGGCGTTGACCAAGCGTTCCATAGTTTTACATAAACATGATGTCAAAGCTATTGGCGGGTAGTTGCCCGGGTCGGAAGGATCCTTACCCGGCTTGGGAATTGGCACAACCACAGCCTGGCGCCAAGATGGCGGAAAATGACCGGTTATCCAGATATGGTTAAAGGCCTTGAGAAGTACAAGGAGTGAATCCTCAGGCAGATGTGTTATGAGCTGATAATGGATGGTATCTAATCCAGCAGCAGAGTCAGTACATTTCTGCAAGGCTTGCTGCAATTCTGAAAACGTAAAAGGGGCATTATAGTCTTCCAAGTTATCCGATATAAAATCACAAGCACAAGATTCTCGCTTCTCCTTCTCTCTCTGGAAGAAAGGTGAATAATGCTCTGTTGAAGAATTATGGCATGGTGGGCAAGCAAATTGCCACAGCCTTTTATCTGTGACCAACTGCACCATCTCTAAGATGCCGACAGAGCGAATTGAATGTACATTGCTTAACGTCCGACAGCAACAAGGCTTTCTCAGACGTGCTGCACTGCTTGTGAAAAAGAACTAAACAGAACATTGAATGTATGTCGCCAGCCGTCAATACGTTAAATAACCTAACACATGGGGCCTAAATAAAGCTAAGACCATTTAGCAACACACATCCAATATCAAGAGCTACAGGCAGTGCAGACAGTAGGGAGTTTTAAAAGGCAAATACAGTGAATGGACCAGGGTAGACAGAAACACATGCCCAGAATAGAGAGAAAAACTCACCCTGTGGGGCTGACCAGGTGACCCTGGAACTAAAAGTACCTAACCCCCCAAGTCCCCAGGCAGACCGGTGGGGCCGACAGAAGCCGAGCCACCCCTGCCCCTAATTCTTCGAACAGCCTTCCAGACTTTTTGGGACGGAGTCCTAGAAGATAAAGATGAGACGAAGCGTCTCCAGGAAGCACGGCGTTCACGTTTAAAAATGTAACGGGCTTTCGCCCTCTGTCTTTTAAAGGTTAAAATATTTGCTTGCGACGGATTACGAAAAGCACGTCGCTGAGCAGATTTGCGCATTGTTTGGGCCTTGCGGCACTCTTCATTGAACCATGGTACTCTCGGCTTCCGAGGGAGTGATGTGGAAGTTCTAGGGATGGTTTCACCTGCAACCTCCAACAAAATAGAAGTAAAACAAGAAACAGGTTCTTCAGCTGACATGACCACCTCCTCTGTAAGACGAGACTGACAGAGAGAGGCAAACAGAGACCAGTTAGCTTTCTTGAGATTCCAGCGCCCCACCGGCGAATCCTCCTCACAGCTGACCGATGACAGGACTACTGGGAAGTGGTCACTACCACACAGGTCGTCGTGAACCTTCCAGTCAAAGTCCAGCATGAGAGAAGGATCACACACAGTGAGGTCTAGAACAGAACTAGATCCGGAACCTGAGTTAGAGTATGTAGGTGAGCCATCGTTAAAAACACATAGGTTAAGTTGAGAAAAAACATCTTCTAACATCTGACCTCTGCCATCATAGTGGTCACTACCCCAAAGGTGAGCATGACCGTTAAAATCCCCCATGAGAATAAAGGGAGGGGGCAGTTGATCTACTAAGTTAAAAATATCATTGCTACGGACCCGCAGTGATGGTGGCAGGTAAATACTACATATGGTTATGGTCTTTTTTAAGGTAACCCGAGCAGCGACAGCCTGAAGACAGGTGTCGATGCTAACGGGGCTACATAAAATTTGGCTACTAATGAGAAGAGCCACTCCACCCGAGCGCCTCTCCGAATCAGAGCCTTTATGTATAACATTAAAACCATTAAAAGACACAGGGTCAGAAGTCTTCAGGTAAGTCTCCTGAAGAGATATGACTGAGGGGTTATAGAACTTGACTAAAAGACGTAATTCCTCAAAGTTAGCTCGAAAACCACGACAATTCCACTGAAGCAAAGAGTCCATGATTAAGTCTTATCTGGGGGTAAGGAGTTTTTCCCCCCTTTTTCCTTTACCTTGGAAGGAGTTGAAGAAACAGAGGGGGGCCGGCTCCCGGGCCTCCTCTGGTTCCTCGGAGAGAAAGGGGGTGGAGCTGCCGCAGCATCAGCAACAACAACTTCCACTCCCTCCATCCGCTCCTCCAGTGCAGCATATTTGTTTTGAAGGGGGACATCTGTGTTCCCCTTCTGGGCCCGTGCGCACAGCGGTCCCATAGATTTCTTAGACTTCTGGTCCTGGGCAGCGTTCCTGCCGCTAGAGTTAGCGGCCTTAGAAGGCTGACCAGAGCCAGAAGCCTTTGGAGTTGACTGACTAACAGGTTTGGGTGGGGGCTGAGGCTTAGGGGCAACAGAAGGCGGCACAACCGGACCGGCAGTGTCCGCCTTCTGCGTTCCCTGGCTCCTTGTCACCACCGGAGGAGGGTTACTCTCCAGGGGCGAGAGGAGCCGAGGCTCTGCCCCCAACCAAGAAGTTGGGGTCTGACATGAAAAGTCTTTGGTGGGGCGCTTGCCTGCCACCGCTGCACTAAAAGTATACACTGAGGTGTTAGAGGTTGGGGCAGCCGCAGCTGCACCAGGGCCTTCAACCAGTTTTTTGGCATCCAGAAAGGACAGCCCCTTCTCCACACGCACCTGCTGAATCTTGCACTCGGATATCCAACGAGGGCATTTCTTATCCGAAGCCATATGCGCCCCCTGGCAATTCACACACAGGGGGGTGGCTGTGCAGGACTCAGCAGAGTGTCCGGGCCTAGTGCAACGGGCGCATGAAGCCTCTGCCTGACGGCATGTCTTCTGCCCATGGCCATACTTTTGGCACTTAAAGCACCGGAGGGGAAGATTGATTGATTGATTGTACATTGCTTAACGTCCCGACAGCAACAAGGCTTTCTCAGGACGTGCCTGCACTGCTTGTGAAAAAAACAAATAAACAGAACATTGAATGTATGTCGCCAGCGGGTCAAATACGTTAAATAAACCTAACACATGGGGCCTAAATAAAGCTAAGACCTTTAAGCAACACACATCCAATATCAAGAGCTACAGGCAGTGCAGACAGTAGGGAGAGTTTTAAAAAGGCAAATACAGGTAAATGGACCTCGGGTAGACAGAATCACATGCCCCAGAATAGAGAGAAAAACTCACCCTGTGGGGCTGAAAAGGGTGACCCTGGGAACTAAAAAGTACCTAACCCCACCCAAGTCCCCCAGAGCAGACCCGGGTGGGGAACCGGAGGGGAAGAGGGACGTACTTTTTCACTCTCAGGGAGTAGTAACCTCCCCAGATGGTAGTAGGAGGGGTGGGGGTGCCAAACGTCAGGATGATGGTAGGGAGACGGATCTCCCCACCACCTCGCTTGGAAGCGAAGCGCCCGACGCAAGTCACCCCCTGAGACTTAAGGTTCCTTACAAGTTCATCTTCTGACAGTTCTGCCAAAGCTTGATCTTTGATTACGCCTCTTGACGAATTCATAGTTTTGTGGGGTGTGACTTCCACAGGAGTGTCTCCGATGGAAGAGAGCCCCAGTAGCCCGCTGGAGTGTGCCCGAGTACGGCACTCCACCAGCAAGTCACCAGACCTGAGGCGCTGGGCGTCAGGCCTGCCAACACGGCTCCTGAGGGTCTCCCCCACCAGAAAAGGATGCAGCTTGGTAACTGGTTTCTCCTTCACCTTGCTATGGACAATGAGGAAGCGAGGCCATACGGCCGACGCCTGAGGTGTCGCTTCCTCACAGTCTGAATCACTGTCGTGTTCAATGTCGGCGTCTATGTGCCGTTTCTGTGCTAGTTTTGGTTTTTTGGTTTTATCCATATTATATTAGTAGAGATATTCATCCGCCGGGGGTCCCCGCCCGCCACCGAGCCCAACAAGGGAAAGTGCAACTGTCGGCGGGTCTCCAGCCGACGCACAATGGAGACTGCCCGAAAGATATACTCAAGGGGGTAAGCCCGATTGAACCGTTTGAGCCACCGCCTTCTATCACACCGTTGAATGCAGGGGAATACTGGCGTAAAGCACCTAATCAGCAGCAGAAGCTATAGCATGGTGCTCCGTATAGCAACCCGCATGTCAACAGTGGGATAGGGCTCAACGTGACAAGAGCCGATTGACTAGGCCGGTACGACTAGCCTCCCGTTTAGGTAGAAGTCAAGGCCGAAGTGGAGTGTTGGCACCAGTGAGCCGCAGCCCAAAGGGAACCTCAGCCACCAGGATCCTCTTCTCCCCCGACACGGGTCTCCAAGCACGGCAAACACTTGGGATCCAAAGGACCAAAAAGTCACGAGTATTTTTAAGGACCAATCCAACATGGTACGACCTAGGTTAGCACAGCTCCTTAAAAACCGGACCAGTGAAAAGGCTGAACAACATATCTGCTGACATCAAGTCCTAATCCTGGACAAAGATGGCACCCGTCCGCTAGCCCACTCAGTCAGGGACTGAGCGGACTACCCACCTACGCCACGTGGAGGCCGGTGCCGGGTAGGCACAAAGCAACTTGGGTCTCACTTGACCATACTACAGAGAACCAAATAGACCATATAGATCTGCATTATTAGAAAGAAATTTAGAAGGTCCTTTCTAGATGTTTGAGTGAAGAGGGGAGCAGATGTCGCCTCAGACCACCATCTGCTTACCTTAAGAATAAAGGTCAAGTTAAAGAAAAGCCGCAGAGACAACAAGAAGACAGCGCTATAATGTAGGCCTCCTGAGAGAGACTGAAGTGAGAGAAGAGTTCAAACTGGTGCTGTCCAACCAGTTTCAAGCGTTACAGGAGCTAGTAAACGAAGAGGAGGCGGTCACCACAGAGCAGCAGTGGAAGGCAGTTAGAGAGGTGCTGAACTCAACCTGCAAAGACACTGTAGGGTTCAGGAAACACCATCACAAGGACTGGCTGCCGGCACAGACCTTGAAGAAGATAGAAGTGAGGAAGCAGAAGAAATCAGTTGTCAACAACAGTCGCACGAGAGCAGCCAAAGCAAGGGCACAGGAGGAATACTCGGAAGCCAACCGCGAGGTGAAGAGGAGTATCAGGGCAGACAAGAGGGCCTACACAGACAGCCTGGCAGCAGAGGCAGAAAAGGCAGCAGGCAGCGGCAACACGAAACAGCTCTACGACATTACCAGAAGATTGTCAGGCAAGTATGGCCATACAGAAAGACCAGTAAAAGACAAAGAAGGCAAGCCTATTGCAGACAGACAGACCAACTCGACAGATGGGCTGAGTATTTTGAAGAGTTACTGAACAGACCCACCCCACCCGACCCCCCAAATATCCAGCCAGCAGAGACCGACCTACCTGTGACAGACCCAGCTGGGAAGAGATCAGAAGAGCAGTGGCATTTTTGAAGAACGGCAAAGCAGCAGGGCCAGATGGCATCCCAGCGGAGGCTCTGAAAGCAGACCTAGAGACAACAGCAGAGCTGCTGTATCCACTGTTTGGAAAGATCTGGGAAGAGGAGGTGATGCCGGCTGACTGGAAGGAGGGGTACCTAATCAAGCTTCCCAAGAAAGGCGACCTCAGCAAGTGTTCCAACTACAGAGGAATCACCTTACTGTCAGTACCAGGAAAGGTCTTCAACAGGATCATCCTGGAGAGAATGAAGAGCTCCATCGACCCCCAGCTGAGAGACCAGCAAGCAGGATTCAGAAAAGACAGACCAGATCGCCAGTCTCCACATCATAGTGGAACAGTCTCTGGAGTGGAGTGGAGCTCCCCGCTGTACGTCAACTTTGTGGATTACGAGAAAGCATTTGACAGTGTGGACTGAGAGACTTTGTGGAAACTCCTACGACACTATGGTGTACCCACAAAGCTCGTCTGCCTGATCAAGAGCAGCTACGATGGCACGACATGTCGCATGATCCACGAAGGGCAGTTCACCAGGGAGCTCCAGGTCAGAACCGGCATCAGGCAGGGGTGTCTGCTGTCTCTGTTCCTCTTCCTACTGGCCATAGACTGGGTCATGAAGAGGACCACTGAGCAGAGAAGAAGCAGAATACAGTGGACACAGCTTGACGACCTCGATTTTGCAGACGACTTGGCTTTACTGTCCCACACTCATCAACAAATGCAGGACAAGACCACGGGGCTTGCTGACATCTAGTCCCAAGTGGGTCTCACCATCCACAAACAGAAAACAAAGACAATGAGGCTGAACGCAACCAGGGAAAAACCAGTCTTGCTTGCTGGCGGAGGAGGTAGAGTCCTTCACCTATCTCAGGAGCACCATCGACAAAAAAGGTGGCACTGATGCGAGTACGAATCGGTAAAGCCAGAGCAGCCTTTCTCCAGTTGAAAAAGTGTGGAGTTCCAGAGAGCTGTCTCAACACACCAAAGTCCGGATTTTCATTCATTCATTGATTGTACATTGCTTAGCGTCCCGACAGCAACAAGGCTTTCTCAGGACGTGCCTGCACTGCTTGTGAAAAAAAAAATAAACAGAACATTGAATGTATGTCGCCAGCCGGTCCAATACATTAAATAAACCTAACACATGGGGCCTAAATAAAGCTAAGACCATTTAGCAATACGCATCCAATATCAAGAGCTACAGGCAGTGCAGACAGTAGGGAGAGTTTTAAAAAGGCAAATACAGGTGAATGGACAAAGGGTAGACAGAAACACATGCCCCAGAATAGAGAGAAAAACCCACCCTGTGGGGCTGACCAGGGTGACCCTGAGAACTAAAAAATACCTAACCCCACCCAAGTCCCCCAGGGCAGACCCGGGTGGGGAAAAGTCCGGATTTTCAAGTCAAACGCAAAAGCAGTTCTCCTATATGGAGCAGAGACTTGGAGATTGATAAAAACCACAGTCAACAGAGTACAGATCTTGATAAACAGTTGCCTTAGAAGAATCTTGAAAATCCACTGGCCAGAGAAGATCAGAAACGTCAGACTCTGGGAGAGAACAGAGCAGATAACAGCAGAGAATGAAATTGGGCGAAGAAGATGGAGATGGATTGGTCACAGTCTGAGAAAGCCAGTTTCCAGTATCATTAGGAAGGCATTGTCATCGAACCCCCAGGGAAAGAGGAAAAGAGGCAGGCCGAGAAACACCTGGCGTCGAGACCTCCAAGCAGACATCAAGAGACTGGGAACCACCTGGAGTAAAATCGAAGGAGAAGCACAGGACAGGAGTCGCTGGAGATCTCTCGTCGACGGCCTATAGGGAGGGGTGACAGGCGTATGTCAATCAGTAATCCACGTTTCTCAAACCGTACTGGAACTGACACAGGCCCTGGTGGAAGAGTGGAATCAGTTAGTTAGTTATTTGGGTTTAACGCCGAGCAGGCGACTAAGGCCATCTCACGGCGGGATGGGTAAAAATCTGGTCAGCCAGACTAAAAGCAAGGTCTTAAGACAAGATGTAAATATAGATTAAAAATCTCAGGCTAAAATGTCTCACATGTCTTTAAAAGAAACGTCTACAGACTCTCAAAAAGGGCAAATAAAAAAGATTCACATAGTCTATGAATGCTCAAATCTTGTTAAAAATATTGCATGCTTGCAAGAAATTGAAGATTTTGTCCGCGGGAACATCCCGGAACAAAACCTTCAAGGAGTCTGCTGTAAAGTGTTTATATCTGGTGTCAATTAGGTCAGCACAATACAGCAAAAAGTGTCGAACAGAAAACTGCTCATCACAGGCAAAACACCATGGACGCTCATCATGTTTAAGTAAGTAAGGGTGCGTAACATACGTGTGCCCAATATGGAGCCGAGCAAGGACAGTCTCCTCACGGCGACTGCCGCAACGGAAAGGTAGACTGTCGGACAACGTAGGAAGAGCTTCATGAAGCTTGTTCCCTTCCTGCTTGTCCCACTCAGACTGCCACTCGCGGCCTATGTACGCACTAATCACAGGTTTAAAATCACTAAAAACAGTCTGTGTGTCAGGGACAGGGTCACTGCGGGCACTGTTGGCAGCAGAATCTGCGATTATGTTGCCTTCGATGCCCACATGGCCTGGGACCCAAATAAAAATGATGTCATAATATTCCTTCATCAAGTCTGCGTAGAGCTCTCTAATCTGCACCAGCAGTGGGTGGTCTGTTCCCGCGCCCTGAAGGGCCTGCAAGGCAGAAAGAGAGTCAGATAGAATCAGGAAGTTCCGTTCCCGAGACTGATAGGCATGCTTGAGTGCCAGCAGAATTGCCTGCAGTTCTGCACTAAATACAGAGGAATGGTCAGGTAGGCGGAGCTTAAATGGGCGTCTAGGATGGCGAGAGGACACTGCAACCGCAGCCACTCTCCCATCCTCAGACTTGGACCCATCCGTATAAAGACGACAATAGCCAGGAAAACTTGAAAGGAGTTCATTGAGGCTCTGTTGGTATATACTGGTGGAGTACAATCCTTCTTCTGGACGGTCAAGTCCAGCAAGATGTCAGGAACTGGTAGTAGCCAGGGTGGAGTGACGTGTTGCAGAGATTCCGAAACTTTGTCCAGGTCTACTCCGGCCGCCTGCAGATGAGGTCGGACACGGAAGGAAAGTGGACGGACAGCTCCCGGATGGGCATCGTAAATCTCTGCAAACGACGGGTTAAAAACACAATCATAGGCAGGATTGTCTGGATGGGCCTTCAGCTCCAGAACGTAGCTGAGCATGAGGCGGATGCGGTAGAGCCTGAGCGAAGGCTCCCTGGCCTCGGCATACAGACTAGGAACTGGAGATGTCCTGAAGGCCCCCAGACATATGCGCAGACCTTGATGGTGAATTGTGTTCAGACGCTGTAGAACAGACTTGGAAGCCGAGCCATAGACCACAGAGCCGTAATCCAGTTTGGACCGAACAATTGATTGATTGTACATTGCTTAACGTCCCAACAGCAACAAGGCTTTCTCAGGACGTGCCTGCACTGCTTGTGAAAAAAAACAAAAAACAACAGAATATTGAATGTATGTCGCCAGCCGGTCCACTACGTTAAATAAACCTACAACATGGGGCCTAAATAAAGCTAACACCATGTAGCAACACACATCCAATATCAAGAGCTACAGGCAGTGCAGACAGTAGGGAGAGTTTTAAAAAGGCAAATACAGGTGAATGGACAAAGGGTAGACAGAAACACATGCCCCAGAATAGAGAGAGAAACTCACCATGTGGGGCTGACCAGGGTGACCCTGGGAACTAAAAAGTACCTAACCCCACCCAAGTCCCCCAGGGCAGACCCGGGTGGGGGTTGGACCGAACAAGGGCCCGGTACAGTCGAAGTAAGACAATGCGGTCTGCACCCCAGTCAGTACGACCAACGACACGAAGAATGTCGAGGGTCTTCTGACAAGAGGTTTTAAGGTAGTTAACATGGTTGCAGAAGGTCAATCTTTTGTCAAAGATGACCCCCAGAAACTTTGCCTCTTCGGCCACCTTAATTGGCACTCCATCAATGCTCAGGGTAGGTTTTGGAAAAAATTTCGTCTGGTTAGTAAAATGCACACAGACTGTCTTGGAGGGCGAGAACCTGAATCCATTGAGAGACACCCACCCCTGGATGCGATCAACACACAGTTGCAAGCGCCTCTCAAGGGACGCAAGTCCTCAACCTCGTGCACACAAAGCAAAGTCGTCCACAAACAAAGAGCATTCAGAATCATCCTTGACGGCCTTTACAATGTTATTTATTTTAATGCTAAATAAAACAGGAGATAGAATGCTGCCCTGCGGGACACCCATCTCCTGTTCAAAGGAGTCAGAGAGGGTGGAGCCCACACGGACATGGAACGACCTGTTAGACAAAAAATTGTGAATAAAAACAGGCAGGTGCCCTTTAAAACCCATGTCCGACAAATCAGACATTATACCATACTTCCAGGTAGTGTCATATGCCTTTTCAAGATCAAAGAAAATTGCATAGACATGCTGCTTGTTGACAAAAGCATCTCAGATAAAAGACTCAAAGCGGACTAAATGGTCAGTTGTACTACGGAAGCACCGGAAACCGCACTGGAGGTCTGTAATGAGACCACGTGACTCAAGATGCCACACCAGTCGGGCGTTGACCAAGCGTTCCATAGTCTTACATAAACATGATGTCAAAGCTATTGGCCGGTAGTTGCCCGGGTCGGAAGGATCCTTACCCGGCTTGGGGATTGGCACAACCACAGCCTGGCGCCAAGATGGCGGAAAACGACCGGTTATCCAGATATGGTTAAAGGCCTTGAGAAGTACAAGGAGGGAATCCTCAGGCAGATGAGTTAGGAGCTGATAATGGATGGTATCTAATCCAGCAGCAGAGTCAGTACATTTCTGCATGGCTTGCTGCAATTCTGAAAACGAAAAGGGAGCATTATAGTCTTCCGAGTTATCTGATATAAAATCACAAGCACAAGATTCTCGCTTCTCCTTCTCTCTCTGGAAGAAAGGTGAATAATGCTCTGTTGAAGAATTATGGGCAATGGTGGAGGCAAGCAAATTGGCCACAGCCTTTTTATCTGTGACCAAACTGGCACCATCTCTAAGATGGCCGACAGAAGCCGAGCCACCCCTGCCCCTAATTCTTCGAACAGCCTTCCAGACTTTTTGGGACGGAGTCCTAGAAGATAAAGATGAGACGAAACGTCTCCAGGAAGCATGGCGTTCGCGTTTAAAAATGTAATGGGCTTTTGCCCGCTGTCTTTTAAATGTTAAAATATTTGCTTGCAACGGATTACGAAAAGCACTTGCTGAGCAGATTTGCGTATTTTTTGGGCCTTGCGGCACTCTTCATTGAACCATGGTACTCTCGGCTTCCGAGGGATTGATGTGGAAGTTCTAGGGATGGTTTCACCTGCTACGTCCAACAAAATCAAAGTAAAACAAGAAACAGGTTCTACAGCTGACATGACCACCTCCTCTGCAAGACGAGACTGACAGAGGGAGGCGAACAGAGGCCAATTAGCTTTCTTGAGATTTCAGCGCCCCACCGGCGAATCCTCCTCACAGCTGACCGATGACAGAACTACTGGGAAGTGGTCACTACCACACAGGTCGTCGTGAACCTTCCTGTCAAAGTCCAGCATGAGAGAAGGATCACACACAGTGAGGTCTAGAACAGAACTAGATCCTGAACCTGAGTTAGAGTATGTAGGTGAGCCATCGTTAAAGACACATAGGTTAAGTTGAGAAAAAACATCTTCTAACATCTGACCTGTGCCATCATAGTGATCACTGCCCCAAAGGTGAGCGTGACCGTTAAAATCCCCCATGAGAATAAAGGGAGGGGGCAGTTGATCTACCAAGTTAAAAATATCCTTGCTACTGACCAACAGTGATGGTGGCAGGTAAACACTGCATATGGTTATGGTCTTCTTCAAGGTAACCCGAGCTGCGACAGCCTGAAGACAGGTGTCGATGCTGACGGGGCTATATAAAATTTGGCTACTAATGAGAAGAGCCGCTCCACCCGAGCGCCTCTCCGAATCAGAGCCTTTATGTATAACGTTAAAACCATTAAAGGATACATAGTCAGAAGTCTTAGGTAAGTCTCCTGAAGAGATATGATTGAGGGGTTATAGAACTTGACTAAAAGACGTAATTCCTCAAAGTTAGCTTGAAAACCACGACAATTCCACTAAAGAATAGAGTACACGATTATGTCTTATCTGGGGGTGAAGAGTTTTTCCCCCCTTTTTCCTTTGCCTTGGAAGGAGTTGAAGAAACAGAGGAGGGCCGGCTCCCGGGCCTCCTCTGGTTCTTCGGAGATGAAGGGGGTGGAGCTGCCGCAAAATCAGCAACGACAACTTCCACTCCCTCCATCCGCTCCTCCAGTGCAGCATATTTGTTTTGAAGGGGGACATCAGTGTTCCCCTTCTGGGCCCGTGCGCACAGCGGTCCCATAGATTTCTTAGACCCCTGGTCCTGGCCAGCGTTCCTGCCGCTAGAGTTAGCGGCCTTACAAGGCTGACCAGAGCCAGAAGCCTTTGGAGTTGACTGACTAACAGGTTTGGTTAGTTAGTTAGTTATTTGGGTTTAACGCCGAGCAGGCAACTAAGGCCATCTCACGGCGGGAAGGGTAAAAATCTGGTCAGCCAGACTAAAACAAAGGTCTTAAGACATGATGTAAATATACCTTAGAAATATGTCAGGCTAAAATGTCGCACAGGTCTTTAAAGAAAACGTCGGAAGACTCTCAAAAAGGTCAAAATAATAGAAACATCATAATCTATAAATGCTCAAGTTTTATTAAAAATATGGCACTCTCTCAGAAAACTGAAGATCTTGTCCGGGGGCACATCCCGGAACAAAACCTTCAAGGAGTCTGCCGTGAAATGTTTATACCTTGTGTCGATTAGATCAGCACAAGACAACAAAAGTGTTGAACAGAGTACTGCTCGTCGCAGGCATAACACCATGGACGCTCCTCCTGTTTAAGTAAATAAGAGTGCGTAACATACGTGTGGCCGATGTGGAGCCGAGCCAGGACAGTCTCCTCACGGCGGCTGCCGCAGCGATAAGGTAGACCGTCGGACAACTTAGGAAGGGCTTCATGCAGCTTGTTAGCTTCCTCTTTGTCCCACTCGGACTGCCACTCACGGGCTATGAACGCACTAGCCACATGTCTAAAATCACTATAAACAGTCTGTGTGTCAGGGACAGGGTCATTGCGGGCATCGTAGGCAGCAGAATCTGCGATCCTGTTGCCTTCGATGCCCACATGCCCTGGCACCCAAATAAAAATGATATAATATTCCTTCATCAAGTCCGCGTGGAGCTCTCTGATCTGCACCAGCAGTGGGTGGTCATTTCCCGTGCCCTGAAGGGCCTGCAGGGCAGAAAGAGAGTCAGACAGAATCAGGAAGTTCCTTTCTCTAGATCGATAAGCATGCCTGAGTGCCAGCAGAACCGCCTGCAGTTCCACACTAAATACAGATGAGTGGTCTGGGAGGCGGTGCTTAAATGGGCGTCTAGGATGGCGAGAGGACACTGCGGCCGCAGCCACTCTCCCATCCTCAGACTTTGACCCATCGGTATAGATGCGACAATAGCCAGGAAAAATTGAAAGCAGTTCATTGAGGCTCTGTTGGTATATGGCTGGTGGAGTAGAGTCTTTCTTGTGGGCAGTCAAGTCCAGCAAGATGTCAGGAACTGGTAAGAGCCAAGGTGGAGTGATGTGTTGCAGGGATTCCGAAACTCTGTCCAGGTCCAATCCGGCCGCCTGCAGATGAGGTCGGACACGGAAAGAAAGTGGACGGACAGCTCCCGGATGGGTATCGTAAATCTCTGCAAACGATGGTTTAAAAACACAATCATAGGCAGGATTGTCTGGATGGGCCTTCAGTTTCAGAACGTAGCTGAGCATGAGGCGGATGCGGCGGAGCTTGAGAGAAGGCTCCCCTGCCTCGGCATACAGACTAGAAACTGGAGACGTCCTGAAGGCCCCAAGACATATCCGCATACCCTGATGGTGAATTGTGTTCAGACGCTGTAGCACAGACTTGGAAGCTGAGCCATACACCACAGAGCCGTAATCCAGTTTGGACCGAACAAGGGCCCGGTACAGACGAAGTAAGACAGTACGGTCCGCACCCCAGTCAGTACGACCGACGACACGAAGAATGTCGAGAGCCTTCTGACAAGAGGTTCTAAGGTAATTAATATGGTTGCGGAAGGTAAGTCTTTTGTCAAAAATGACCCCCAGAAACTTTGCCTCCTCGGCCACCTTAATTGGCACTCCAGCAATGCTCAGGCTAGGTTCTGGAAAAAATTTCGTCTGGTTAGTAAAATGCACACAAACAGTCTTGGAGGGCGAGAACTTGAATCCATTGAGAGACACCCACCGCTGGATGCGATCAACGCACCGCTGCAAGCGCCTCTCAAGGGACGCAAGTCCTCGACCACGTGCGCACAAAGCAAAGTCGTCAACAAACAAAGAGCATTCAGAATCATCCTTGACGGCCTTTACAATGTTATTAATTTTAATACTAAATAAAACAGGAGATAGAATGCTGCCCTGTGGGACACCCATCTCCTGTTCAAAGGAATCGGAGAGGGTGGAGCCCACACGGACATGGAACGACCGGTTAGTCAAAAAATTGTGAATAAAAACGGGCAGGTGCCCATGTCCAACAAGTCAGACATTATGCCATACTTCCAGGTAGTGTCATACGCCTTCTCAAGATCGAAGAAAATTGCATAGACATGCTGCTTGTTGACAAAAGAATCTCGAATAAATGATTCAATGCGGACTAAATGGTCAGTTGTACTACGGAAGCGCCGGAAACCGCACTGGAGGTCTGTGAGGAGACCCTGTGACTCAAGATGCCACACCAGGCGGGCGTTGACCAGGCGCTCCATAGTTTTACATAAACATGATGTCAAAGCGATAGGCCGGTAGTTGCCCGGATCGGAAGGATCCTTACCCGGCTTGGGGATCGGTACAACCACAGCCTGGCGCCAAGACGGCGGAAAATGACCAGTTCTCCAGATATGGTTAAAGGCCTTGAGAAGTACAAGGAGTGATCTCTCAGGCAGATGCGTTAGGAATTGATAGTGGACGGTATCTAGGCCAGCAGCAGAGTCATTACATTTCTGCAAAGCTTGCTGCAATTCTGATAATGTAAACGGGACATTATAGTCTTCTGAGTTATCGGACTTAAAATCACAAATACGAGACTCTC
The DNA here is from genome assembly GCA_036245525.1 of Semisulcospira habei. Classification (NCBI taxonomy): domain Eukaryota; kingdom Metazoa; phylum Mollusca; class Gastropoda; family Semisulcospiridae; genus Semisulcospira; species Semisulcospira habei. The sequence continues at coordinate 217,006,095 of BTPG01000005.1, read as the reverse complement.
GCTTCTCCTTCTCTCTCTGGAAGAAAGGTGAATAATGCTCCGTTGAAGAATTATGGGCAATGGTGGAGGCAAGCAAATTGGCCACAGCTTTTTTATCTGTAACCAAACTGGCACCATCTCTAAGATGGCCAACAGAAGCCGAGCCACCTCTGCCCCTAATTCTCCGAACAGCCTTCCATACTTTCTGGGACGGAGTCCGAGAAGTTAAAGATGAGACGAAGCGTCTCCAGGAAGCACGGCGTTCACGTTTAAAAATGTAATGGGCTTTCGCCCTCTGTCTTTTAAAGGTTAAAATATTCACTTGCGACGGATTACGGAAAGCACGTCGCTGAGCAGATTTGCGCGCTATTTGGGCCTTGCGGCACTCTTCGTTGAACCATGGTACTCTCGGCTTTCGAGGGACTGATGCGGAAGTTTTAGGGATGGTTTCACCCACTACGTCCAACAAAATAGTAGTAAAAGAAGAAATAGGTTCTTCAGATGACATGACCACCTCTTCTGTAATACGAGACTGACAGAGGGAGGCGAACAGAGGCCAGTTACCTTTCTTAATCTTAAGATTCCAGCGCCCCACCGGCGGATCCTCCCCACAGCTGACCGATGACAGGACTACTGGGAAGTGGTCACTACCACACAGGTCATCGTGAACCTTCCAGTCAAAGTCCAGCATGAGAGAAGGATCACACACAGTGAGGTCTAGAACAGAACTAGATCCTGAACCTGGGTTAGAGTATGTAGGTAAACCATCGTTAAAGACACATAGGTTAAGTTGAGAAAAAACATCTTCTAACATCTGACCTCTGCCATCATAGTGGTCACTACCCCAAAGGTGAGCGTGACCGTTAAAATCCCCCATGAGAATAAAGGGAGGGGGCAGTTGATCAACTAAATTAAAAAAATCATTACTACAGACCCGCAGGGATGGTGGCAGGTAAATACTGCATATGGTTATGGTCTTCTTCAAGGTAACCCGAGCTGCGACAGCCTGAAGACAGGTGTCGATGCTGACGGGCTACATAAAATTTGGCTACTAATGAGAAGAGCCACTCCACCCGAGCGCCTCTCCGAATCAGAGCCTTTATGTATAACGTTAAAACCATTAAAGGACACAGGGTCAGAAGTCTTCAGGTAAGTCTCCTGAAGAGATATTACTGAGGGGTTATAGCACTTGACTAAAAGACGTAATTCCTCAAAGTTAGCTTGAAAAACACGACAATTCCACTGAAGCAGAGAGTCCATGATTATGTCTTATCTGGGGGTGCAGAGTTTTTCCCCCCTTTTTCCTTTACCTTGGAAGGAGTTGGAGAAACAGAGGGGGGGGCCGGCTCCCGGGCCTCCTCTGGTTCTTCGGAGATGAAGGGGGTGGAGCTGCCGCAGCATCGGCAACTTCCACTCCCTCCATCTGCTCCTCCAATGCAGCATATTTGTTTTGAAGGGGGACAGCTTCTCTTTAACTTTGCTGTGGATAATGAGAAAGCGAGGCCAGGCGGCCGACGCCTGAGGTGTTGCTTCCTCACAGTCAGAGTCACTATCGTTCTCAATGACAAAGTCGGCGGCTATGTGCCGCTTTGGTGCTAGTTTTGGTTTTTTGATATTTTCCATATTATAGTATGATAGATATTCATCCCCCGGGGGTCCCCGCCCGCCACCGAGCCCAACAAGGGAAAGTGCAATTGTCGGCGGGTCTCCAGCCGACGCACAATGGAGACTGCCCGAAAGATATACTCAAGGGGGTAAGCCCGATTGAACCGTTTGAGCCACCGCCTTCTATCACACTGTTGAATACAGGGGAATACTGGCGTAAAGCACCTAATCAGCATCAGAGGCTATAGCATGGTGCTCCGTATAACAACCCACATGTCAACAGGGGGATAGGGATCGACGTGACAAGAGCCGATTGACTAGGCCGGTACGAATAGCCTCCCGTTTAGGCAGAAGTCAAGGCCAAAGTGGAGTGTTTCAGCCACCAGGATCCTCTTCTCCCCCGACACGGGTCTCCAAGCACGGCAAACACTTGGGATCCAAAGGACCAAAAGCTCACGCGTATTTTTAAGGACCAATCCAACATGGTAAGACCTGGGTAAGCACAACTCCTTAAAAACCGGACCAGTGAAAAAGACTGAACAACATATCTGCTGACATCAAGTCCTAATCCTGGACAAAGATGGCACCCGTCTGCTAGCCCACTCAGTCAGGGACCGAGTGGACTACCCACCCACGCCATGTGGAGGCCGGTGCCGGGTAGACACTAACAGGTTTGGGTGGGGGCTGAGGCTTAGGGGCAACAGAAGGCGGCACAACCGGACCGGCAGTGTCCGCCTTATGCGTTCCCTGTCTCTTCTTCACCACCGGAGGAGGGTTACTCTCCAGGGGCGAGACGAGCCGAGGCTCCGCCCCCAACCAAGAAGTCGGGGTCTGACATGAAAAGTCTTTGGTGGGGCGCTTGGCTGCCACCGCTGCACTGAATGTATATACTGAGGTGTTAGAGGTTGGGGCAGCCTTCAACCAGTTTTTTGGCATCCAGAAAGGACAGCCCCTTCTCCACACGCACCTGCTGAATCTTGCACTCGGATATCCAACGAGGGTATTTCTTATCCGAAGCCATATGCGCCCCCTGGCAATTCACACACAGGGGGGTGGCTGTGCAGGACTCAGCAGTGTCCGGGCCTAGTGCAACGGGCGCATGAAGCCTCTGCCTGACGGCATGTCTTCTGCCCATGGCCATACTTTTGGCACTTAAAGCACCGGAGGGGGAGAGGGACGTACTTTTTCACTCTCAAGGAGTAGTAACCTCCCCAGATGGTAGTAGGAGGGGTGGGGGTGCCAAATGTCAGGACGATGGTAGGGAGACGGATCTCCCCACCACCTCGCTTGGAAGCGAAGCGCCTGACGTAAGTCACCCCCTGAGACTTAAGGTTCCGTACAAGTTCATCTTCTGAAAGTTCTGCCAAAGCTTGATCTTTGATTACGCCTCTTGACGAATTCATAGTCTTGTGGGGTGTGACCTCCACCGGAGTGTCTCCGATGGAAGAGAGCCTCAGTAGCCCGCTGGAGTGCGCCCGGGTACGGCACTCCACCAGCAAGTCACCAGACCTGAGGTGCTGGGTGTCAGGCCTGCCAACACGGCTCCTGAGGGTCTCCCCCACCAGAAAAGGATGCAGCTTGGTAACAGGTTTCTCCTTCACCTTGCTATGGACAATGAGGAAGCGAGGCCATACGGCCGACGCCTGAGGCGTCGCTTCCTCACAGTCCGAGTCACTGTCATGTTCAATGTTGGTGGCTATGTGCCGCTTCTAAGCAAGTTTGGTTTTTTTTTGTTTTATCCATATTATAATAGTAGAGATATTCATCCCCCGGGGGTCCCCGCCCGCCACCGAGCCCAACAAGGGAAAGTGCAATTGTCGGCGGGTCTCCAGCCGACGCACAATGGAGACTGCCCGAAAGATATACTCAAGGGGGTAAGCTCGATTGAACCGTTTGAGCCACCGCCTTCTATCACACTGTTGAATGCAGGGGAATACTGGCGTAAAGCACCTAATCAGCAGCAGAAGCTATAGCATTACTTACTTACTTACGCCTGTCACCCCTACCCGGGTATAGGCCGTCGACGAGAGACCTCCAGCAACTCCTGTCCTGTGCTTCTCCTTCGATTCTACTCCAGGTGGTTCCCAGTCTCTTGATGTCTGCTTGGAGGTCTCGACGCCAGGAGTTTCTTGGCCTACCTCTTTTCCTCTTTCCCTGGGGGTTCCATGACAATGCCTGCCTAGTGATACTGGAAGCTGGCTTTCTCAGACTGTGACCGATCCATCCCCATCTTCTTCGCCCAATTTCATTCTCTGCTGTTATCTGCTCTGTTCTCTCCCAGAGTCTGACGTTGCTGATCTTCTCTGGCCAGTGGATTTTCAAAATTCTTCTAAGGCAACTGTTCATGAAGGTCTGTACTCTGTTGACTGTGGTTTTTGTCAATCTCCATGTCTCTGCTCCATATAGGAGAACTGCTTTTACATTGGAGTTGAAAATCCAGACTTTGGTGTGTTGTGACAGCTCTCTGGAACTCCACACTTTTTTCAACTGGAGAAAGGCTGCTCTGGCTTTACCGATTCGTGCTCTGACATCTGCATCAGTGCCGCCTTTTTTGTCTATGATGCTCCCGAGATAGGTGAAGGACTCCACCTCCTCCAACGGGGTGCCAGAAAACAAGACTGGTTCTTCCCTGGTTGCGTTCAGCCTCATTGTCTTTGTTTTCTGTTTGTGAATGGTGAGGCCCACTTGGGACGAGATGTCAGCAAGCCTCGTGGTCTTGTCCTGCATTTGTTGATGAGTGTGGGACAGTAATGCCAAGTCGTCTGCAAAATCGAGGTCGTCAAGCTGTGTCCACAGTGTCCACTGTATTCCACTTCGTCTGTGCTCTGTGGTCATCTTTATGACCCAGTCTATGGCCAGTAGGAAGAGGAACGGAGACAGCAGACACCCCTGCCTGACACCAGTTCTGACCTGGAGCTCTCTGGTGAACTGCCCTTCGTGGATCACGCGACATGTCATGCCATCATAGCTATAGCATGGTGCTCCGTATATCAACCCGCATGTCAACAGTGCGATAGGGCTCAACGTGACAAGAGCCGATTGACTAGGCCGGTACGACTAGTCTCCCGTTTAGGTAGAAGTCAAGGCCAAAGTGGAGTGTTGGCACCAGTGAGCCGCAGCCCAAAGGCCACTTGGGTTTAACACCGAGCAGGCAACTAAGGCCATCTCACGGCGGGAAGGGTAAAAATCTGGTCAGCCAGACTAAAACAAAGGTCTTAAGACATGATGTAAATATACCTTAGAAATATGTCAGGCTAAAATGTCGCACAGGTCTTTAAAGAAAACGTCGGAAGACTCTCAAAAAGGTCAAAATAATAGAAACATCATAATCTATAAACGCTCAAATCTTATTAAAAATATGGCACTCTCTCAGAAAACTGAAGATCTTGTCCGGGGGCACATCCCGAAACAAAACCTTCAAGGAGTCTGCCGTGAAATGTTTATACCTTGTGTCGATTAGATCAGCACAAGACAACAAAAAGTGTTGAACAGAGTACTGCTCGTCGCAGGCATAACACCATGGACGCTCCTCCTGTTTAAGTAAATAAGAGTGCGTAACATACGTGTGGCCGATGTGGAGCCGAGCCAGGACAGTCTCCTCACGGCGGCTGCCGCAGCGATAAGGTAGACCGTCGGACAACTTAGGAAGGGCTTCATGCAGCTTGTTAGCTTCCTCTTTGTCCCACTCGGACTGCCACTCACGGGCTATGTACGCACTAGCCACATGTCTAAAATCACTATAAACAGTCTGTGTGTCAGGGACAGGGTCATTGCGGGCATCGTTGGCAGCAGAATCTGCGATCCTGTTGCCTTCGATGCCCACATGCCCTGACACCCAAATAAAAATGATATCATAATATTCCTTCATCAAGTCCGCGTGGAGCTCTCTGATCTGCACCAGCAGTGGGTGGTCATTCCCCGTTCCCTGAAGGGCCTGCAGGGCAGAAAGAGAGTCAGACAGAATCAGGAAGTTCCTTTCTCTAGATCGATAAGCATGCCTGAGTGCCAGCAGAACCGCCTGCAGTTCCGCACTAAATACAGATGAGTGGTCTGGGAGGCGGTGCTTAAATGGGCGTCTAGGATGGCGAGAGGACACTGCGGCCGCAGCCACTCTCCCATCCTCAGACTTTGACCCATCGGTATAGATGCGACAATAGCCAGGAAAAATTGAAAGCAGTTCATTGAGGCTCTGTTGGTATATGGCTGGTGGAGTAGAGTCTTTCTTGTGGGCAGTCAGGTCCAGCAAGATGTCAGGAACTGGTAAGAGCCAAGGTGGAGTGATGTGTTGCAGGGATTCCGAAACTCTGTCCAGGTCCAATCCGGCCGCCTGCTGATGAGGTCGGACACGGAAAGAAAGTGGACGGACAGCTCCTGGATGGGTATCGTAAATCTCTGCAAACGATGGTTTAAAAACACAATCATAGGCAGGATTGTCTGGATGGGCCTTCAGTTTCAGAACGTAGCTGAGCATGAGGCGGATGCGGCGGAGCTTGAGAGAAGGCTCCCCTGCCTCGGCATACAGACTAGGAACTGGAGACGTCCTGAAGGCCCCAAGACATATCCGCAGACCCTAATGGTGAATTGTGTTCAGACGCTGTAGCACAGACTTGGAAGCTGAGCCATACACCACAGAGCCATAATCCAGTTTGGACCGAACAAGGGCCCGGTACAGACGAAGTAAGACAGTACGGTCCGCACCCCAGTCAGTACGACCGACGACACGAAGAATGTCGAGAGCCTTCTGAAAAGAGGTTCTAAGGTAATTAATATGGTTGCGGAAGGTAAGTCTTTTGTCAAAAATGACCCCCACAAACTTAGCCTCCTCGGCCACCTTAATTGGCACTCCAGCAATGCTCAGGCTAGGTTCTGGAAAAAATTTCGTCTGGTTAGTAAAATGCACACAAACAGTCTTGGAGGGCGAGAACTTGAATCCATTGAGAGACACCCACCGCTGGATGCGATCAACGCACCGCTGCAAGCGCCTCTCAAGGGACGCAAGTCCTCGACCACGTGCGCACAAAGCAAAGTCATCAACAAACACAAGATGCCACACCAGGCGGGCGTTGACCAGGCGCTCCATAGTTTTACATAAACATGATGTCAAAGCGATAGGCCGGTAGTTGCCCGGGTCGGAAGGATCCTTACCCGGCTTGGGGATCGGTACAACCACAGCCTGGCGCCAAGACGGCGGAAAATGACCAGTTCTCCAGATATGGTTAAAGGCCTTGAGAAGTACAAGGAGTGACCTCTCAGGCAGATGCGTTAGGAATTGATAGTGGACGGTATCTAGGCCAGCAGCAGAGTCATTACATTTCTGCAAAGCTTGCTGCAATTCTGATAATGTAAACGGGACATTATAATCTTCTGAGTTATCGGACTTAAAATCACAAATACGAGACTCTCGCTTCTCCTTCTCTCTCTGGAAGAAAGGTGAATAATGCTCTGTTGAAGAATTATGGGCAATGGGGGAGGCAAGCAAATTGGCCACAGCTTTTTTATCTGTAACCAAACTGGCACCATCTCTAAGATGGCCAACAGAAGCCGAGCCACCTCTGCCCCTAATTCTCCGAACAGCCTTCCATACTTTCTGGGACGGAGTCCGAGAAGTTAAAGATGAGACGAAGCGTCTCCAGGAAGCACGGCGTTCACGTTTAAAAATGTAATGGGCTTTCGCCCTCTGTCTTTTAAAGGTTAAAATATTCACTTGCGACGGATTACGGAAAGCACGTCGCTGAGCAGATTTGCGCGCTATTTGGGCCTTGCGGCACTCTTCGTTGAACCATGGTACTCTCGGCTTTCGAGGGACTGATGCGGAAGTTTTAGGGATGGTTTCACCCGCTACGTCCAACAAAATAGTAGTAAAAGAAGAAATAGGTTCTTCAGATGACATGACCACCTCCTCTGTAATACGAGACTGACAGAGGGAGGCGAACAGAGGCCAGTTACCTTTCTTAAGATTCCAGCGCCCCACCGGCGGATCCTCCCCACAGCTGACCGATGACAGGACTACTGGGAAGTGGTCACTACCACACAGGTCATCGTGAACCTTCCAGTCAAAGTCCAGCATGAGAGAAGGATCACACACAGTGAGGTCTAGAACAGAACTAGATCCTGAACCTGGGTTAGAGTATGTAGGTGAACCATCGTTAAAGACACATAGGTTAAGTTGAGAAAAAACATCTTCTAACATCTGACCTCTGCCATCATAGTGGTCACTACCCCAAAGGTGAGCGTCACCGTTAAAATCCCCCATGAGAATAAAGGGAGGGGGCAGTTGATCAACTAAATTAAAAAAATCATTACTACAAACCCGCAGGGATGGTGGCAGGTAAATACTGCATATGGTTATGGTCTTCTTCAAGGTAACCCGAGCTGCGACAGCCTGAAGACAGGTGTCGATGCTAACGGGGCTACATAAAATTTGGCTACTAATGAGAAGAGCCACTCCACCCGAGCGCCTCTCCGAATCAGAGCCTTTATGTATAACGTTAAAACCATTAAAGGACACAGGGTCAGAAGTCTTCAGGTAAGTCTCCTGAAGAGATATTACTGAGGGGTTATAGCACTTGACTAAAAGACGTAATTCCTCAAAGTTAGCTTGAAAACCACGACAATTCCACTGAAGCAGAGAGTCCATGATTATGTCTTATCTGGGGGTGCAGAGTTTTTCCCCCCTTTTTCCTTTACCTTGGAAGGAGTTGGAGAAACAGAGGGGGGGCCGGCTCCCGGGCCTCCTCTGGTTCTTCGGAGATGAAGGGGGTGGAGCTGCCGCAGCATTGGCAACTTCCACTCCCTCCATCTGCTCCTCCAATGCAGCATATTTGTTTTGAAGGGGGACATCAGTGTTCCCCTTCTGGGCCCGTGCGCACGGCAGTCCCATAGATTTTTTAGACTTCTGGTCCTGGGCAGCGGTCCTGCCGCTAGAGTTAGCGGCCTTAGAAGGCTGACCAGAGCCAGAAACCTTTGGCGTTGACAAACTAGCAGGTTTGGGTGGGGGCTGAGGCTTAGGGGCAGCAGAAGGTGGTGCCACCGGACCGGTAGCGTCCGCCCTCTGCGTTCCCTGGCTCCTCGTCACCACCGGAGGAGGGTTACTCTCCAGGGGCGAGAGGATCCGAGGCTCCGCCCCCAACCAAGAAGTTGGGGTTTGACAAGAGAAGTCTTTGGTGGGGCGCTTGCCTGCCACCGCAGCACTGAAAGTATACACAAAGTTGTTATTTGAGTTTGGCGCAGCCTCAGCTGCACCAGGGCCATCAACCAGTTTTTTGGCGTCCGCAAAGGACAGCCCCTTCTCCACACGCACCTGCTGAATCCTGCACTCGGAGATCCAATGAGGGCACTTCTTGTCCGAAGCCATATGCGCCCCCTGGCAATTCACACACAGGGGGTTGGCTGTGCAGGACTCAGCAGAGTGTCCGGGCTTAGTGCAACGGGCGCATAGAGCCTCTGCCTGGCGGCATGTCTTCTGCCCATGGCCATACTTTTGGCACTTAAAGCACCGGAGGGGGAGAGGGACGTACTTTTTCACTTTTAGGGAGTAGTAACCTCCCCAGATGGTAGTAGGAGCTGTGGGGGTGCCAAACGTCAGGATGATGGTAGGGAGACGGATCTCCCTACCACCTCGTTTGGAAATGAAGCGCCTGACGTAGGTCACCCCCTGTGACTTAAGGTTCCGTACAAGTTCATCTTCAGATAGTTCGGCCAATGCTTGATCTTTAATCACTCCTCTAGAGGAATTCATTGTTTTGTGGGGAGTGACCTCCACTGGAGTGTCTCCGATGGAGGAGAGCCTCAGTAGCCCATTGGAGTGTGCCAGGGTGCGGCACTCTACCAGCAAGTCACCAGACCTGAGGCGCTGGGCCTCAGGCCTGCCAACACGGCTCCTGAGGGTCTCCCCTACCAGGAAGGGTGCAGCTTGGAAACAGGCTTCTCTTTGACTTTGCTGTGGATAATGAGAAAGCGAGGCCAGGCGGCCGACGCCTGAGGTGTCGCTTCCTCACAGTCAGAGTCACTATCGTTCTCAATGACAATGTCGGCGGCTATGTGCCGCTTTGGTGCCAGTTTCGGTTTTTTGATATTTTCCATATTATAGTATGATAGATATTCATCCCCCGGGGGTCCCCGCCCGCCACCGAGCCCAACAAGGGAAAGTGCAATTGTCGGCGGGTCTCCAGCCGACGCACAATGGAGACTGCCCGAAAGATATACTCAAGGGGGTAAGCCCGATTGAACCGTTTGAGCCACCGCCTTCTATCACACTGTTGAATACAGGGGAATACTGGCGTAAAGCACCTAATCAGCATCAGAGGCTATAGCATGGTGCTCCGTATAACAACCCGCATGTCAACAGGGGGATAGGGCTCGACGTGACAAGAGCCGATTGACTAGGCCGGTACGACTAGCCTCCCGTTTAGGCAGAAGTCAAGGCCAAAGTGGAGTGTTTCAGCCACCAGGATCCTCTTCTCCCCCGACACGGGTCTCCAAGCACGGCAAACACTTGGGATCCAAAGGACCAAAAAGTCACGAGTATTTTTAAGGACCAATCCAACATGGTACGACCTGGGTTAGTACAGCTCCTCAAAAACCGGACCAGTTAAAAAGACTGAACAACATATCTGCTGACATCAAGTCCTAATCCTGGACAAAGATGGCACCCGTCTGCTAGCCCACTCAGGGACTGAGCGGACTACCCACCCACGCCACGTGGAGGCCGGTGCCGGGTAGGCCCGCAGCCCAAAGGGAACCTCAGCCACCAGGATCCTCTTCTCCCCCGACATGGGTCTCCAAGCACGGCAAACACTTGGGATCCAAAGGACCAAAAAGTCACAAGTATTTTTAAGGACCAATCCAACATGGTACGACCTGGGTTAGCACAGCTCCTTAAAAACCGGACCAGTGAAAAGGCTGAACAACATATCTGCTGACATCAAGTCCTAATCCTGGACAAAGATGGCACCCATCTGCTAGCCCACTCAGTCAGGGACTGAGTGGACTATCCACCCACGCCATGTGGAGGCCGGTGCCGGGTAGGCGGAAGAGTGGAATCAGCTGCCTCAGCCATTCTTCCAGCATCTCGTGGTTTCGATGCGGCGGCACTGCACACCTAGAGGTGGCCACACACGGTATTAAGGACCAAATCCCTTCTTTCAATAAAATGTGGAACTGTAATTTTTACCCCTGTGCACTTTGGCGATCTCTGCTCATGATTCTTTTTAAAAACTGTTTTATTTTCATGTTCACGTTATCAGTCAATGAATTTGCAATGATTAAAAACCAGTCTGAAGTTGTTTATGGTTTATATATTGATGTTGCGTGTTTCTCTGTGTGGTGAGTTTTTCTAAAGTGGCTCAGTCTATATTACTGTAACACAAAACATCAGCACACAAAAACATGGTTTACACTGATAGTGACGGAACCAACCATAGGTAAAAAGACATGAAATACAGTACCATAATTATACTACCAATTACACTTACTGTATAACCAAAATGTGTGACCAAGCATTCAGTTATGTAGCACAAGCCACAATGTACAACTGTAACAATGACTGTACAACCAAGATTTGTGAACAAACACTCAGTTATGTAGCACAAACCACAATGTACAACTGTAGCATACCAGACAGCCAGGATGTGTGACCAAGCCTTGGGTTATGTAGTACAATGTACAACTGTAACATACCACTCCAGACAGCCAGGATGTGTGACCAAGCCTTGGGTTATGTAGTACAACGTACAACTGTAACATACCATACAGCCAGGATGTGTCACCAAGCCTTGGGTTATGTAGTACAACGTACAACTGTAGCATACCAGACAGCCAGGATGTGTGACCAAGCCTTGGGTTATGTAGTACAACGTACAACTGTAGCATACCATACATCCAGGATGTGTGACCAAGCCTTGGGTTATGTAGTACAACGTACAACTGTAGCATACCATACAGCCAGTATGTGTGACCAAGCCTTGGGTTATGTAGTACAACGTACAACTGTAGCATACCAGACAGCCAGGATGTGTGACCAAGCCTTGGGTTATGTAGTACAACGTACAACTGTAACATACCATACAGCCAGGAAGTGTGACCAAGCCTTGGGTTATGTAGTACAATGTACAACTGTAACATACCACTCCAGACAGCCAGGATGTGTGACCAAGCCTTGGGTTATGTAGTACAACGTACAACTGTAACATACCACTCCAGACAGCCAGGATGTGTGACCAAGCCTTGGGTTATGTAGTACAACGTACAACTGTAGCATACCATACAGCCAGGATGTGTGACCAAGCCTTGGGTTATGTAGTTCAACGTACAACTGTAACATACCACTCCAGACAGCCAGGATGTGTGACCAAGCCTTGGGTTATGTAGTACAACGTACAACTGTAACATACCATACAGCCAGGATGTGTGACCAAGCCTTGGGTTATGTAGTACAACGTACAACTGTAACATACCATACAGCCAGGAAGTGTGATTGGGTTATGTAGTACAACGTACAACTGTAACATACCACTCCAGACAGCCAGGATGTGTGACCAAGCCTTGGGTTATGTAGTACAACGTACAACTGTAGCATACCATACAGCCAGGATGTGACCAAGCCTTGGGTTATGTAGTACAACGTACAACTGTAACATACCACTCCAGACAGCCAGGATGTGTGACCAAGCCTTGGGTTATGTAGTACAACGTACAACTGTAGCATACCATACAGCCAGGATGTGACCAAGCCTTGGGTTATGTAGTACAACGTACAACTGTAACATACCACTCCAGACAGCCAGGATGTGTGACCAAGCCTTGGGTTATGTAGCACAATGTACAACTGTAACATACCATACAGCCAGGAAGTGTGACCAAGCCTTGGGTTATGTAGCACAATGTACAACTGTAGAATGAGCTGTGGTGCCGACTCCATGAATGTTTGCACGAGCCGCAGGATGCAGACGTCACTTTGCTGGCGCAGTGCAGCATCAGTGTATCTTGGATGGGCAGTCAACCGTGACAACATCCCCAACCGGACCACTTCCATGTACCTACAGGGAAACAGACAAGCACATCACATAGCTCTTCACTTCAATGTTAGTGTCAAGGACCTTTGCGCAGACATATACCTCTAGCACTATGTACCACCTGCACTATGTGTGTTTCAGACAGGTACACAGACACTGTCTCAATATACTGCTAGCACTATGTACCACCTGCACTATGTGTGTTTCAGACAGGTACACAGACACTGTCTCAATATACTGCTAGCACTATGTACCACCTGCACTATGTGTGTTTCAGACAGGTACACAGACACTGTCTCAATATACTCTAGCACTATGCACTAGTGTGTTCGACAGTACACGCATGTCCATATACCTAGCACTATGTACCCTGCACTATGTGTTTCAGACAGGTACACAGACACTGTCTCAATATACCTCTAGCACTATGTACCACCTGCACTATGTGTGTTTCAGACAGGTACACAGACACTGTCTCAATATACTGCTAGCACTATGTACCACCTGCACTATGTGTGTTTCAGACAGGTACACAGACACTGTCTCAATATACTGCTAGCACTATGTACCACCTGCACTATGTGTGTTTCAGACAGGTACACAGACACTGTCTCAATATACTGCTAGCACTATGTACCACCTGCACTATGTGTGTTTCAGACAGGTACACAGACACTGTCTCAATATACTGCTAGCACTATGTACCACCTGCACTATGTGTGTTTCAGACAGGTACACAGACACTGTCTCAATATACTGCTAGCACTATGTACCACCTGCACTATGTGTGTTTCAGACAGGTACACAGACACTGTCTCAATATACTGCTAGCACTATGTACCACCTGCACTATGTGTGTTTCAGACAGGTACACAGACACTGTCTCAATATACTGCTAGCACTATGTACCACCTGCACTATGTGTGTTTCAGACAGGTACACAGACACTGTCTCAATATACTGCTAGCACTATGTACCACCTGCACTATGTGTGTTTCAGACAGGTACACAGACACTGTCTCAATATACTGCTAGCACTATGTACCACCTGCACTATGTGTGTTTCAGACAGGTACACAGACATTGTCTCAATATACTGCTAGCACTATGTACCACCTGCACTATGTGTGTTTCAGACAGGTACACAGACACTGTCTCAATATACTGCTAGCACTATGTACCACCTGCACTATGTGTGTTTCAGACAGGTACACAGACACTGTCTCAATATACTGCTAGCACTATGTACCACCTGCACTATGTGTGTTTCAGACAGGTACACAGACACTGTCTCAATATACTGCTAGCACTATGTACCACCTGCACTATGTGTGTTTCAGACAGGTACACAGACACTGTCTCAATATACTGCTAGCACTATGTACCACCTGCACTATGTGTGTTTCAGACAGGTACACAGACACTGTCTCAATATACCTCTAGCACTATGTACCACCTGCACTATGTGTGTTTCAGACAGGTACACAGACACTGTCTCAATATACTGCTAGCACTATGTACCACCTGCACTATGTGTGTTTCAGACAGGTACACAGACATTGTCTCAATATACTGCTAGCACTATGTACCACCTGCACTATGTGTGTTTCAGACAGGTACACAGACACTGTCTCAATATACTGCTAGCACTATGTACCACCTGCACTATGTGTGTTTCAGACAGGTACACAGACACTGTCTCAATATACTGCTAGCACTATGTACCACCTGCACTATGTGTGTTTCAGACAGGTACACAGACACTGTCTCAATATACTGCTAGCACTATGTACCACCTGCACTATGTGTGTTTCAGACAGGTACACAGACACTGTCTCAATATACTGCTAGCACTATGTACCACCTGCACTATGTGTGTTTCAGACAGGTACACAGACACTGTCTCAATATACTGCTAGCACTATGTACCACCTGCACTATGTGTGTTTCAGACAGGTACACAGACACTGTCTCAATATACTGCTAGCACTATGTACCACCTGCACTATGTGTGTTTCAGACAGGTACACAGACACTGTCTCAATATACTGCTAGCACTATGTACCACCTGCACTATGTGTGTTTCAGACAGGTACACAGACACTGTCTCAATATACTGCTAGCACTATGTACCACCTGCACTATGTGTGTTTCAGACAGGTACACAGACACTGTCTCAATATACTGCTAGCACTATGTACCACCTGCACTATGTGTGTTTCAGACAGGTACACAGACACTGTCTCAATATACTGCTAGCACTATGTACCACCTGCACTATGTGTGTTTCAGACAGGTACACAGACACTGTCTCAATATACTGCTAGCACTATGTACCACCTGCACTATGTGTGTTTCAGACAGGTACACAGACACTGTCTCAATATACTGCTAGCACTATGTACCACCTGCACTATGTGTGTTTCAGACAGGTACACAGACACTGTCTCAATATACTGCTAGCACTATGTACCACCTGCACTATGTGTGTTTCAGACAGGTATACAGACACTGTCTCAATATACTGCTAGCACTATGTACCACCTGCACTATGTACAGACCTGTACACAGACACTGTCTGAAAACACTTTTGTAAATCTTGTTCTCCAGCATGAGACAGAACACGAATCAACAGATAGTTTTTTTGACACTGACAGACACTGAACAAGAATGACAGATACAAGTTTATAATGGACACTAAAGAGTAAGACATCTCTAGAAAACAAAAATGAAAGACAGACACATTTTAATTTTATGATAGAGACTCAACAAGAATGACACAGAGGCTTTATGATAGAGACTGAACTAGAATGACAGAGAGGCTTTATGATACTAGACTAAACAAGAATTTTGACACAGAGGCTATATGATAGAGACTCAACAAGAATGACACAGAGGCTTTATGATAGAGACTGAACTAGAATGACAGAGAGGCTTTATGATACTAGACTGAACAAGAATTTTGACACAGAGGCTATATGATAGAGACTCAACAAGAATGACACAGAGGCTTTATGATAGAGACTCAACAAGAATGACACAGAGGCTTTATGATAGAGACTCAACAAGAATGACACAGAGGCTTTATGATAGAGACTGAACTAGAATGACAGAGAGGCTTTATGATACTAGACTGAACAAGAATTTTGACACAGAGGCTATATGATAGAGACTCAACAAGAATGACACAGAGGCTTTATGATAGAGACTCAACAAGAATGACACAGAGGCTTTATGATAGAGACTCAACAAGAATGACTCAGGTTTGATGATGGGCTGAGCAAGAATGACACAGAGGTTTTATGACACAGAGGCTTTATGATAGAGACTCAACAAGAATGACACAGAGGCTTTATGATAGAGACTCAATAAGAATGACACAGAGGCTTTATGATAGAGACTCAACAAAAATGACACAAAGGCTTTATGATAGAGACTCAACAAGAATGACAGGTTTAATGATGGGCTGAGCAAGAATGACACAGAGGTTTTATGATATGACAGAGCAGGGTTGACACAAGATGGCAGCCATGCAACACCTACTGGCCGCCCACTCCGGCAGAAATGGTCGCCACCCGCAGTATTCTAACTGACATTGTACCTTCGTTTGATATATAATATGATGTCAGGCCCTGCAATGCTGCTACGGAATAGCGCGAGTGCATACAACGAAGCAAGTACCAGCAAGCTTCAGGCCACCACATTCCAGCCAAATGATGTGATGACAGACACCTCCCCGACACAGTGACTGTGTTTCTTACAACAGCGTGTGCATGTGTATAGGGGTCCTACTCTTTAGAAACCATTTTGGACTGCTTTCACATTAATGCTGTAGTTCTACTATTCCTTGCGCTGGGACCATATGGCGTTGAGGCGCGTCCCCTGGGTGGTGTATAGGGGGTCCCTCGTGAGAGGGGTGCACCGAATGAAATAAGGTGCTGTGAACCAACATGGTCTAAGGGAAGGTGACCCCAACAGAAAACCCCTGGTCCTCCTAGTCCTAGTAAGGAGGTTGGGCGTGGGGGTTGCTTCCCCACCCTGCAAAAAAGGAAATAGCTACAAAAACGCCGACGAAAAGACAAATAGCAATTCCTTTCCTGGAGGAGGAAGGTTCTTCTACCAGAAGACTTACGACATCCTGTGGTGAAAGCCGGAAGTCTTCGGAAGCCACAGGACCGAGCCGCCTCTCTCTATCCAGGGACACAACCATGGGCACATGGAATGTTAAGACCATGTACCAGAGCGGCAAGGCCGCCCAGATAGCAGCGGAATGCAAAAGTACAACCTTTCCCTGCTAGGTATCAGTGAAGCCAGATGGACGCAGTCTGGCCAGAAAAGGCTGTTAAGTGGGGAGATGATTCTGTATTCAGGTCATGAAGAGGAGAATTCCCACCATACAGAAGGAGTAGCATTCATGCTGTCACCAGTGGCACAGAGAGCGCTGCTGGACTGGGAACCTCTTGGGCCAAGAATTATCACAGCAGCCTTTAGTCATTTAGAACCAAGAAAAAGATCAAGCTGAACGTCATCCAGTGTTATGCGCCCACTAATGACAGTGACGAGGAAGAGAAACAAGAGTTCTACGACCGACTCCAGAGTGCTGTGGACAAATGTGCGGAGCGAGACCTCACCATCATCATGGGCGATTTTAATGCCAAAATAGGGGAGGACAACACCGGATACGAAGAGGTGATGGGGAGACAGGGACTAGGGGAGATGAGTGAGAACGGGGAGAGGTTTGTAGACTTTTGTGCTCTAAACAGACTTGTCATTGGAGGTAGCATCTTCCCACACAGAAAAATACACAAAGCAACTTGGGTCTCACTTGACCATACTCTTCTTCTCTCTCTTGGCTTGACTTCGCGAACGAAGATTCTATAGTCTGCAGGCATTTTCGTGGCTGCGGAGGCCAATCCGGGACAGGCAGGTTCGACCGCAGTGGCTGCAGGGGAAGGTCTGGTCAGGGTTCTGAGTTACGACAACTCTGTTTTTTCTTCTAAGCCACTTGTCCTTAAGGTTAGCTCTGCGAGAGTCCTCAAAGGAGACAGCTGCCTTGTGAATGGTGGAGCGCCAGGTGTCACGGTCCGCAGCAAGCGAAGACCACTGGCGGTGGTCGATTTGGCAGGCACTAAGCGACTTCTTGAGACCGTCTTTGTATCTCTTCTTTGGTGCCCCTCTGTCTCGGTGTCCAGTGGCGAGCTCGCCGAACAGAGTTATCTTGGGTAGGCGATGATCCTCCATCCTGGAGACGTGCCCCGCCCAGCGAAGCTGTGTCCGCAGCAGCAAAGCCTCGATGCTCACAGTTTCCGCCTGTTCAAGGACCTCGACGTTGGTGACATAGTCACTCCAGTGAATGCTGAGGATGGTACGCAGGCAGCGCTAGTGAAAGCGTTCGAGGAGTCGTAGTTGGCTGCGGTAGAGGGCCCAGGACTCGGAACCGTACAGCAGGGTGGTGAGGACGACAGCTCTGTACACGCTGATCTTGGTGCCTTTTTTCAGCTGTTGATTGTGCCACACCCGCTTGAATAGTCACCCGAAAGCACTGTTCGCTTTTGCCAGCCTGTTGTCCAGCTCCTTGTCCAGCTTGGCGTCTGACGTGATGATGCAGCCAAGGTAGGTAAACTGGTGTACAGACTTCAGTTCCGACTCGCCGATGGTGATGTGGGGAGGGCGATGCTCTTCCTTGGGTGCCGGCTGATGAAGGACCTCTGTCTTTTTCAGACTGACCTCAAGTCCAAAGAGCTGGGCAGCATCTGCGAAGCAGGACGTAATGCACTGCAAGGCTCTCTCTGTGTGTGCAACGAGGGCAGCGTCATCAGCGAAGAGCAGCTCACGAATCAGTTGGTCTAGGGTTTTCGTGTGGGCCTGCAGTCATCTGAGGTTGAACAGGCTGCCATCGAGACGATACCTGATGTACACTGCGTCGTCATCGTCGAGGTCCACTGTGGCCTGCTTCAACATCATGCTGAAGAAGATGGTGAAGAGGGTCGGTGCCAGCACGCAGCCTTGCTTCACGCCGTTGCGAATGGGGAATGGTTCTGAGAGGTCACTGTTTAGTCTGACCTGGCCTTGCTGGTCCTCGTGGAGCTGGTCCTCGTGGAGCTGGACGATCATGTTGAGGAACTTTGGGGGACAACCTAGTCGCTCCAGGATCTGCCACATACCTTGCCTGCTCAGTGTCAAACGCTTTTGTTAGGTCGACAAACGTTACGTACAGCCCTTTGTTCTGCTCGCGGCACTTCTCCTGAAGCTGTCTCAGCACAAAGACCATGTCTGTGGTACTCCTGTTGGCTCTGAAGCCACACTGGCCCTCTGGGAGGTGGTCTTCAGCGATGGCAGGTACCAGCCGATTCAGGAGCAACCTTGCGAGAATTTTCCCGGCAATGGACAGCAGGGTAATTCCACGATAATTAGAGCAGGCAGACTTCTCTCCTTTGTTCTTGTACAGGGTGATGATGACTGCATCACGGAGATCCTTTGGTAGTGTTCCTTTTTCCCAGCAGCAGAGAAAGAGGTCGTGGAGCTTGTTGTGCAGTGCTGGGCCTCCATGTTTCCAGATCTCTGGCGGGATTCCGTCAATGCCTGCTGCTTTGCCACTCTTGAGCTGGTGGATGGTTGCGAGGGTCTCTTCGGCGGTGGGCGGTTCGTCCAATTCAACCTTTAGTGGAAGGTGTGGGATTTGGAGGATGACTGTTTCTTGAACAGTGCGTTCAGCGCCGAAGAGGTCCTGAAAGTATTCCGACCAGCGGTTCAAGATGGAGGTATTATCTGTGAGGAGTGCCTGTCCATCAGCGCTTCGCAGGGGACTTTGTACCAGGTGCCTAGGGCCATACGCTGCTTTCAGTGCTTCGTAGAAGCCCCTGTAGTCACCATTGTCAGCGCAGAGCTGGGTCCTCTGTACGAGTCTGGACCACCACTCGTTCTGGAGCTCTCTAAGCTTGAGCTGGAGACTGCTGCAGATGAGGCGGAAGGCAGAATTCTTCACAGGGCAGGAAGGCTGGGCTAGGTGGGCTTGGTGGGCGGCTCTTTTTTTTGCTAGAAGTTCCTGGATCTCTACGTCGTTTTCGTCAAACCAGTCTTTGTTCATCTTTCTAGCAAAGCCCAAGACTTCCACAGAGGATTTTACAATAGCAGTTTTCAGTTGTTCCCAGAGTGTTTCAGGAGAGGAGTCTGCTGGATCAACTGTGTCTTTGAGCATGCGCTGTAAATCGGTCTGAAGGGTAGCTTTCTTGTCGTCACGCTGAAGGCTGGCAACATCAAGCTTTTTCTTGGGAGGGCCCCCTTTCTTGGGTTTCAGCTTGAGGCGGAGCCTGAGTTTGCAGCGAACAAGGCGGTGGTCAGTGTGGCACTCTGCGCTGGGCATCACTCTGGTGAGGAGGACGTCACTGCGGCCCCTCTGACGCACTAGGACATAGTCGATAAGGTGCCAGTGCTTGGAGCGAGGATGCATCCAGGTGGTCTTTCGACTGTCCTTTTGCTGGAAAGTGGTGTTGGTGATGACAAGTTGCTGCTCTGCACAGAGCTCCAACAGTAGCTGTAGGCGACCATTGTCATTGCAGTTCCCAACGCCATGCTTGCCGAGGACTCTTTTCCAGGCTTCAGAGTCTTGGCCCACTCTGGCGTTGAAGTCGCCAAGGATGATGACTTTGTCGTCTGCAGGGGTGCTCTGCAGGAGGCTGCGCAGGTCAGAGTAGAACTTGTCTTTTTCTGCAGGCTCTGCCAGGAGGGTTGGGGAGTACACACTGAGAAGGGTGACGTATTGCTGGTGTCTCAGTGGGAGGCGCATGGACATGATGCGGTCGGAGTGACCCGTTGGTAGGTTTTCCAACTTAGTCGCAATGGGGGTCTTCACCATGAAGCCCACGCCTCAGAGCCGTCTTTCTGATGCAGGCCTGCCTGACCAGTAGAGGGTGTAGCCAGCGCCAAGTTCTTGACCATACTACAGAGAACCAAATAGACCATATCTGCATTAGCAAGAAATTTAGAAGATACCTTCAAGATGTTCGAGTGAGGAAGGGAGCAGATGTCGCCTCAGACCACCATCTGCTTACCTTAAGAATAAAGCTCAAGTTAAAGAAAAGCTGCACAGAGACAACAAGAAGACAGCGCTATAATGTAGGCCTCCTGAGAGAGACTGGAGTGAGAGAAGAGTTCAAACTGGTGCTGTCCAACCGGTTTTAAGCGCTACAGGAGCTAGTAAATGAAGAGCAGCAGTGGAAGGCAGTTAGAGAGGCGCTGAACTCAACCTGCAAAGACACTGTAGGGTTCAGGAAACACCATCACAAGGACTGGCTGTCGGCACAGACCTTGAAGAAGATAGAAGTGAGGAAGCAGAAGAAAGCAGTTGTCAACAAGTCGCACGAGAGCAGTCAAAGCCAGAGCACAGGAGGAATACTCGGAAGCCAACCGTGAGGTGAAGAGGAGTATCAGGACAGACAAGAGGGCCTACACAGACAGCCTGGTAGCAGAGGCAGAAAAGGCAGCAGGCAGCGGTAACATGAAACAGCTCTACGACATTACCAGAAGATTGTCGGGCAAGTATGGCCATACAGAAAGACCAGTAAAAGACAAAGAAGGCAAGCCTATTGCAGACAGAGCAGACCAACTCGACAGATGGGCCGAGTATTTTGAAGAGTTACTGAACAGACCCAGCCCACCTGACCCCCCCAGACATCCAGCCAGCAGAGACCGACCTACTCATCAGCTGTGACAGACCCAGCCGGGAAGAGATCAGAAGAGCAGTGGCATTTTTGAAGAACGGCAAAGCAGCAGGGCCAGATGGCATCCCAGCGGAGGCTCTGAAAGCAGACCTAGAGACAACAGCAGAGCTGCTGTATCCACTGTTTGGAAAGATCTGGGAAGAGGAGGTGATGCCGGCTGACTGGAAGGAGGGGTACCTAATCAAGCTTCCCAAGGAAGGCGACCTCAGCAAGTGTTCCAACTACAGAGGAATCACCTTACTGTCAGTACCAGGAAAGGTCTTCAACAGGATCATCCTGGAGAGAATGAAGAGCTCCATCGACCCCCAGCTGAGAGACCAGCAAGCAGGATTCAGAAAAGACAGACCAGATCGCCAGGAGGGGTACCTAATCAAGCTTCCCAAGAAAGGCGACCTCAGCAAGTGTTCCAACTACAGAGGAATCACCTTACTGTCAGTACCAGGAAAGGTCTTCAACAGGATCATCCTGGAGAGAATGAAGAGTTCCGTTGATGAGTGTGGGACAGTAATGCCAAGTCGTCTGCAAAATCGAGGTCGTCAAGCTGTGTCCACAGTGTCCACTGTATTCCACTTCGTCTGTGCTCTGTGGTCATCTTCATGACCCAGTCTATGGCCAGTAGGAAGAGGAACGGAGACAGCAGACACCCCTGCCTGACACCAGTTCTGACCTGGAGCTCCCTGGTGAACTGCCCTTCGTGGATCACGCGACATGTCATGCCATCGTAGCTGCTCTTGATCAGGCGGACGAGTTTTGTGGGTACACCGTAGTGTCGTAGGAGTTTCCACAGAGTCTCTCGGTCCACACTGTCAAATGCTTTCTCATAATCCACAAAGTTGACGTACAGCGGGGAGCTCCACTCCAGAGACTGTTCCATGATGATGCGGAGAGTGGCGATCTGGTCTGTACATGATCGGTTCTTCCTGAATCCTGCTTGCTGGTCTCTCAGCTGGGGGTCAACGGAGCTCTTCATTCTCTCCAGGATGATCCTGTTGAAGACCTTTCCTGGTACTGACAGCAAGGTGATTCCTCTGTAGTTGGAACACTTGCTGAGGTCGCCTTTCTTGGGAAGCTTGATTAGGTACCCCTCCTTCCAGTCAGCCGGCATCACCTCCTCTTCCCAGATCTTTCCAAACAGTGGATACAGCATCTCCACTGTTGTCTCTAGGTCTGCTTTCAGAGACTCCGCTGGGATGCCATCTGGGCCTGCTGCTTTGCCGTTCTTCAAGAATGTCACTGCTCTTCTGATCTCTTCCCGGCTGGGTCTGTCACAGCTGATGGGTAGGTCGGTCTCTGCCGGCTGGATGTCTGGGGGGTCGGGTGGGCTCGGTCTGTTCAGTAACTCTTCAAAATACTCGGCCCATCTGTCGAGTTGGTCTGCTCTGTCTGCAATAGGCTTGCCTTCTTTGTCTTTTACTGGTCTTTCTGTATGGCCATACTTGCCTGACAATCTTCTGGTAATGTCGTAGAGCTGTTTCATGTTGCCGCTGCCTGCTGCCTTTTCTGCCTCTGCTGCCAGGCTGTCTGTGTAGGCCCTCTTGTCTGCCCTGATACTACTCTTCACCTCGCGGTTGGCTTCCGAGTATTCCCCCTGTGCCCTTGCTTTGGCTGCTCTTGTGCGACTGTTGTTGACAGCTGCTTTCTTCTGCTTCCTCACTTCTATCTTCTTCAAGGTCTGTGCCGACAGCCAGTCCTTGTGATGGTGTTTCCTGAACCCTACAGTGTCTTTGCAGGTTGAGTTCAGCGCCTCTCTAACAGCCTTCCACTGCTGCTCTGTGGTGACCGCCTCCTCTTCATTTACTAGCTCCTGCAGCGCTTGAAACCGGTTGGACAGCACCAGTTTAAACTCTTCTCTAACTCCAGTTTCTCTCAGGAGGCCTACATTATAGCGCTGTCTTCTTGTTGTCTCTGTGCGGCTTTTCTTTAGCTTGAGCTTCATTCTTAAGGTAAGCAGATGGTGGTCGGAGGCGACATCTGCTCCCCTCCTCACTCGAACATCTTGAAGGGATCTTCTAAATTTCTTGCTAATGCAGATATGGTCTATTTGGTTCTCTGTTGTATGGTCAGGCGAGACCCAAGTTGCTTTGTGTATTCTTCTGTGTGGGAAGATGCTGCCTCCAATGACAAGTCGGTTTAGAGCACAAAAGTCTACAAACCTCTCCCCGTTCTCACTCATCTCCGAGCCTAGTCCCTGTCTCCCCATCACCTCTTCGTATCCGGTGTTGTCCTCTCCTATTTTGGCATTAAAATCGCCCATGACGATGGTGATGTCTCACTCCGCACATTTGTCCAAGGCACTCTGGAGTCGGTCGTAGAACTCTTGTTTCTCTTCCTCATCACTGTCATTAGTGGGCGCATAACACTGGATGACATTCAGCTTGAGCTTTTTCTTGGTTCTAAAGGCTGCTGTGATAATTCTTGGCCCAAGAGGTTCCCAGCCCATCAGCGCGCTCTGTGCCACTGGCGACAGCATGAATGCTACACCTTCTGTATGGGGGGCATTCTCCTCTTCATGACCTGAATACAGAATCATCTCCCCACTTAACAGCCTTTTCTGGCCAGACTGCGTCCATCTGGCTTCACTGATACCTAGCAGGGAAAGGTTGTACTTTTGCATTTCCGCTGCTATCTGGGCGGCCTTGCCGCTCTGGTACATGGTCTTGACGTTCCATGTGCCCATGGTTGTATCCCTCGATAGAGAGAGGCGGCTCGGTCCTGTGGCTTCTGAAGACTTCCGGCTTTCACCACAGGACGTCATAAGTCTTCTGGTAGAAGAACCTTCCTCCTCCAGGAATGGAATTACTGTTAGTCTTTTCGTCGGCGTTTTTGTAGCTATTTCCTTTTTTGCAGGGTGGGGAAGCTACCCCCACGCCCAACCCCCTTACTAGGAGGACCAGGGGTTTTCTGTCGGGGTCACCTTCCCTTAAACCATGTTGGTTCACGGCACCTTATTTCATTCGGTGCACCCCTCTCACGAGGGACCCCCTATCCACCACCCAGGGGACGCGCCTCAACGCCGTATGGTCCCAGCGCGAGGGCCGCATTCCTTGCTATTAGCATTAGTTTCATCTACAACTAGAGATTCTTGTTGTAAGGTTTTTAGTGGGATAAAAACATTCAGGCAGTCAGTCACGGGAATATGTGTCATACTCTCTTGTGCTTTTTCTGCTTTTGTGACGGAGGAGTGCTTGCTAAATGAACGTGACTTTTAGTTTAGTCCCTTTCTAGCTATAGGACCTATTATCAGTCGTAACGTATGTTTATGTGAGAGTTTGCATCAATTTAAATGGTGTAGATTGTGAAAATGGAGGACACATCACATACATAGTGAGTGGCGAATGCGTACTTGTCGGAATCAGCTCTTAACTGAATCAGTGAGGCATGCCCGTTCGCTGTGTTTAATACTGGTCAGTAATTGCTTATTATGTAGCACTGATGAAAATCATATTTTAGAGTTTACTCTGTGTGTGTGTGTGTGTGTGTGTGTGTGTGTGTGTGTGTGTGTGTGTGTGTGTGTGTGTGTGTGTGTCAGTGTGTGTGTGTGTGTTATTTTAGTCTTAGTAACTCTTAGTAACTGACATCAAGACAAATTCCAACGTTTTTATTGCCGGTTTTTGTACATGGAAACATATGGCAACTAATCTATCTTATCTTCTACTGTCAGTGTCCATGAATATAGACTCAATTCTCTGTGTAGAATGTGTGGAAGGCGGTTAAGAAAAAGGTATGACAAAAAAAAAACAGGCCATATCATGCAGTAAATATGAACAAATGATACGGACGTTTTATGGGAAAAATCTCCATGACAGGGCGTTAAAGATAATCCTAAAACAACACATACTTGAGTGCCACTGTGCAGACTTTATCGCACAAAGGGGCTTGGACTGGCACTCCATGGTGAGTAGGGAGGCGAAGAGACGCATGCAACAATAAACAGCATTCTAAAGAGCAGGGCATATGGCTTGCAAACGGAAGCAGAGAAGCTCAAATTACTCATAACAGAACACATGGCACTAGTGTCACCTGTGCTGTACTCAGTCATGCCACCTGTCAAGAAAAGAAAAGTGAATGGAAGCAGGTGATTGTTATGCTGTCGTTACACACACACGCGGCGGTGTGTTTTTTTTTAATAATTTTTTTTATCACACCATCGAATTTCTACCGCTCTCTGTCAGACAATGAAGCTAATCTTTTATTTCTTAATCACAAAGTTGGTTGCAGTTGCTGTCGGAGGAGGTTTTGGTGTGCCAAGCAGACTGATGTGCATAGGTGTATTGAAATTATTTATTCTGTTGTGGTCTGTTCACGTTCAAAGCAGACTTTTCCAGATTAAACAATTTTGACCTGAGAAACTATCCAAGAGTGAGATCATCTTGTTTACCACACAACAGTTGTCTTTAAAATGTTTAACACCACGGCTGCATTTCCCAAATTTTGGAGGTGTCATCTACTGAACGACTGAGTAACAATTGTAGTAGATGGAATGACCATGATAATTCAAGGGTAGTGTCAGATTAGCTTTGTGCATGATGTCACCAAGCTAATCTGGCACTACCCTTGAAATACCATGGTCGATCCATCTCCTGCTGTAGGGTGTTGGAGAAAAACTGAAAATAGTGCCAAAGAACTGTGTGTCGAGTGTTGACAGATCCGTGCTACTGCTATGTGCCTGTGCCAGTACTGGCACTAACAGTGACCTCATTATCACCCTCCACTCTCCGGCCCTTTTCACAGTATCTCTGATCTGTAAGTCATACTTACTCTAGGCATGTTACTTCTAGCACATGCAAGTCCGTTTTGATGTAGTTTGTATCGTATTTGTGTTATTGATGTTGGAACTTCATCTATTCTGTGAAAAAACTCTACACAGACAGTGAAATCTGTTTTTTACTCTTTATCTCCACCTTATCCTGCTGGCTACTGGTTCGTCACAACTATAGTGTGTTTGGTGTCAGTGTGTTGGGCAAAATGTCCGCTTTTAAACAAAAAAGTTTTGCATCACACACTTAAACGGTAAATAAGACAGTCATGAAAAACCAAAGGTAGTCATTTTCCCTGCTGTACTGCGCCTAGCAGGAAGCCCGCTTATCAGCTAGCCTGACAGCTGAGAGACTCGCTGCCTCCACGTGCGAGCACCACTTGTGACCCAGTTTCTCGGCTCGCCTGAAACAAACTAAGTGGCCAGACTGAAACAGTCGTGCCTACGACACTACAGTGTACCCACAAAGCTCGTCTGCCTGATCAAGAGCAGCTACGACGGCATGACATGTCGCATGATCCACGAAGGGCAGTTCACCAGGAAGCTCCAGGTCAGAACCGGTGTCAGGCAGGGGTGTTTGCTGTCTCCGTTCCTCTTCCTACTGGCCATAGACTGGGTCATGAAGAGGACCACAAAGCACAGACGAAGTGGAATACAGTGGACACTGTGGACACAGCTTGACGACCTCGATTTTGCAGATGACTTGGCTTTACTGTCCCACACTCATCAACAAATGCAGGACAAGACCACAAGGCTTGCTGACATCTCATCCCAAGTGGGTCTCACCATCCACAAACAGAAAACAAAGACAATGAGGCTGAACGCAACCAGGGAAGAACCAGTCTTGCTTGCTGGCACCCCGTTGGAGGAGGTGGAGTCCTTCACGTATCTTGGGAGCATCATAGACAAAAAAGGCGGCACTGATGCAGATGTCAGAGCACGAATCGGTAAAGCCAGAGCAGTCTTTCTCCAGTTGAAAAAAGTGTGGAGTTCCAGAGAGCTGTCACAACACACCAAAGTCCGGATTTTCAACTCCAACGTAAAAGCAGTTCTCCTATATGGAGCAGAGACTTGGAGATTGACAAAAACCACAGTCAACAGAGTACAGATCTTCATAAACAGTTGCCTTAGAAGAAATCGAAGAAGAAGCACAGGACAGGAGTCGCTGGAGGTCTCTCGTCTATGGCCTGTACCCGGGGAGGGGTGACAGGCGTAAGTAAAGTCAAGTCTACTACTATTGCTTCAAAAAATGACTATAAATATAAAGTTAAGATATAAGGTGGCGACTGTTTATGCCGGAGCGACTGTCTAATAGCCGGCGCTGTTCTTATGGCGACGGGCCCCCAGGTAGTAACTGTGAAAGTATAATTCATCTTTTTTAATTTTTATGCGAATTTCTCATTTGTGTAACTAGTCTCAGCCAAGCAGAAAGTTTAAAAACATTATATTATATTACGTGTTTACTTTTAAGAGATACTTTGATAGGCTGTCTTTAGTCTGCTTTGTGTCAGGGAGGTTCAGGTTGGGTTGGGGCCGTTGGCGCCGGCCATCAAATGAGTTGGTGACGGGCTTCACCCGTCCCGAGCCCTTGTCCATTTGTTGTTTGTAAACTGTTGTGCGAGTGTGGGTGATTGCGAGTTGCACCTGAGGTGGCAAGACAAATTTTCATGTACGTGCAACATGTATTTGGAACAATAAAGTTTATTGATTGATTCGAAATAACTGGGGGCCTGGGGCAAAAAGCCCCTTACTTTGGCCTCGGGCCCTCTACTTTCATGTCCACAGGGACCGGCGTGCCCCCTTCTTTTCAGACTTACTTCGTCTCAAAGCAGCGGTAGGCGGTACTCAGCGACACACACACAGGTCATGAACTTTTCACCAAACACGCGTGGCTGGCTATTTTTAGCACGGTACGCACTGCATCAATCTCTCTTTGCTGCCTAGCGGTCTAGCACGATACGTTCACTCTGCTGTTTGCAGCTCGCTATTCTTTTTTTAGCTAAAGCCGCTTCCTCCCCCAAAGGAGAGTTCCTATGTTTACTTTTTCTAACACTAACAGAGGGCCCAAAGGGCCCCATACTTTTGAAAAGTATTTTGAACCCTGTAGATTGATTGACAAGTACAATTGCTTAACGTTCCGACAGCAACAAGACTTGAACCCTGTAGAGACGGAATAAGAATGACACAGAGGTTTTATGATACACTAAGAGAGAACAAGATGGGACGAACCATAACCCACAAAGTCCCTTCTGAGAGCTGTCCTCACTGTCAAGGGTCTCTACCTGTTGTCTTTGACCTAATTCTGATGTTGAAATATCTCTATTGAAAAAGCCTTGCAGATTTGCCAATGTGTCGGTGAGCTCTAACTAGTCTAAGGGCCACTGTGGTGAGGAGGTGCAAGATGTTCTCCACATGACTCCCCCTGCCCCCCCCCCCCCCCCTTGATCGTGTGTAACATGTACAGCATCTTGTGCATCTGGAGGCCTTTAATGTGTGTCAGGTTGAACTAGGTCCCAAGCAAAACGTTGGGCCCCCTAACCCTGCAGGAAGTAACTGCTTCACCACAGCTTGAAGTATGCTAAAACATCAACATTCTCACCCTAGACCAGCCATGTTGCCAGATTTCAATCCAATATACAAGTATTTAGGATGCGCTTGATGGTCAAGTTCAAAACCTTCTAGCTCCAGTCCAGAGGCTACTAAATGTATCAGAAAATGACTAGAACACTGAACAGCATCCCCCAAGATCTGGTTCTAACAATATGAAATTGGTGCAAGGCCACTGTTCCAGCAAGAGCATCCCCCATGATATGGTCCTAACAATATGAAATTGGTGCAAGGCCACTGTTCCAGCAAGAGCATCCCCCATGATATGGTCCTAACAATATGAAATTGGTGCAAGGCCACTGTTCCAGCAAGAGCATCCCCCATATGGTCCTAACAATATGAAATTGGTGCAAGGCCATCGTTCCAGCAAGAGGTGCACACACATGCTATGTAACTGTGACTTTGTTTACGTCTTTGCCAGCGCTCAAAGATAAACTTCTTTTTTTTTTTTTAGTTTTCTGACCAAGGACTGAATTATCTACTAGTGATAATGATATGATTTTGTTATCATTTTCTTGGCTTGACTTCGCGAACGAAGATTCTATAGGGCTTGCCCACGTCGTCTGCAGGCATTTTCGTGGCTGCGGAGGCCAATCCGGGACAGGCAGGTTCAACCGCAGTGGCTGCAGGGGAAGGTCTGGTCAGGGTTCTGAGTTACGACAACTCTGTTTTTTCTTCTAAGCCGCTTGTCCTTAAGGTTAGCTCTGCGAGAGTCCTCAAAGGAGACGGCTGCCTTGTGAATGGTGGAGCGCCAGGTGTCACGGTCCGCAGCAAGCGAAGACCACTGGCGGTGGTTGATTTGGCAGGCACTAAGCGACTTCTTGAGACCGTCTTTGTATCTCTTCTTTGGTGCCCCTCTGTCTCGGTGTCCAGTGTTATCATAATTGGAAGCTAAAAGCAGTGATGGAGATCACGTACAATCGTACGTGTTTCACGTACTGAATTGGGAAATCACGTAACGAAAATTTAATGAAAGGGTATAAACACGCACAAAGTCAGTGCCAAAGGGGTATGAAAACATGAAGCTAAGTTGCTGGGAGGTATCATCAGGTACAACTATTTCGGTCGTGCGTACAGCTTTCGCTCGATTTGGATCGTGTGCCTGTGTGTCCTGCGCGACCGCCTACCACCCTCTCTCCCCCTCCTATTCATTGTGTCACTTCCGAGAAACAGCCAATCATATGCACGATAATATTCACTATTTTTTCTCGACGCTTTTGATTGGCTATATAAGACTGACAACAACCCAACATTAAACATGGCCGACAAGCAGCGATCTTAAATTACCGATGTTGACTAGTAAGTAATGAGACAGGGTATTAAATGTTTGTTTAAAACAAGTGTGTGTCACTGTGTGTAAGGAAGTCAGACACAAATCAATCCTGATACAATTGCAAAGTTGAATTATATTGACATGCTAAACAAAACAATCAACCAGCTATTATCTATCCTAATTGTCCCATAAATACTCCCGCCAGCGTGCACGCAAAGTGTTTATTACGTATGTTGGTGTACCCCCATAAATACTCTCGCCAGCGTGCACGCAAAGTGTTTATTACGTATGTTGGTGTACCCCCATAAATACTCCCGCCAGCGTGCACGCAAAGTGTTTATTACGTATGTTGGTGTACCCCCATAAATACTCCCACCAGCGTGCACGCAAAGTGTTTATTACGTATGTTGGTGTACCCCCATAAATACTCCCGCCAGCGTGCACGCAAAGTGTTTATTACGTATGTTGGTGTACCCCCTAAAAAACTGAAAGGGGGTATAAAACCCCCTTATGTTTGCAATGAGGGTATGAAAACCACCACATGTTTTGGGTTTTGGTTGAGGGTATAAATACCCCTAGCTTAAAAACTTTCTCCATCACTGTAAAAGTAACTACTGTGTAGTTCTTTATGATAATCAGTAGCCTATAGAACTTGATAAACACACACAGAACAAGGACTTGATAAACACACACAGAACAAGGACTTGATAAACACACACAGAAGAAAGGACTTGATAAACACACAGAGAACAAGGACTTGATAAACACATTGATACAGAACAAGGACTTGATAAACACACACAAACAAGGACTTGATAAACACAAACAGAACAAGGACTTGATAAACACACACAGAACAAGGACCTGCGGACAGAGAGCCTACAAGAGGTCTGTGAGTGTGACAGACAATGACAAAAAAAGACAGAGGTTTTATGACAAACGGAGCGACGGAGACTAACCTCTGTGCAGGTGCCACAAGACACACGTGTGACAGGAAGGTGCGACATGTGAGAGACTGGTCATTGGCATGCCACCTGGCACTCCAAGCGTTCATCACCAGAAGGGGAAACGCTATCAGTGCTAGCAGGACACTTCCCAACACTGTCTGGCCACTCACAAACAGCTGCACCGTTACCAGCAAGTCTGAAAACAAATCACCACAATGGGGATATTACCAGTGCCACTCACAAACAGCTGCACCGTTACAAGCAAGTCTGAAAACAAATCACCACAATGGGGATATTATCAGTGCCACTCACAAACAGGTAAACCGTTACAAGGAAGTTAAGTCTGAAAACAAATCACCACAGTGGGGATACACCGTTACAAGCAAGTCTGCAGTGTTCCCGATTACGCACAGTAGTGCGTCAATTACGCACAAAATATGAAAAATGACGCAGAAAAATTTGCATGTGTGCGTCCTGTGGACGCACACATTTTTTTCGAATCGCTGAAGTCAAAAATACGACCAACGAGTGGCGAACTAATTCACGGCATAATCAGAATCAGAACCAGGGTCCGTACAGAAAAGCAGGGACAAAGTTCACAAACTTTTCATAAACGTTTCACAAACCCAAACTGAAGCCTGAAGGTTTACACACTTTAATTAGATCACTCTGTATCAGCAGCTCATTCAAAGCTTTTGTGCCTAATACCAAAATAAAAGAACGCTTAGCGAATGGCGGAGCTTGGTAGAAGCGTAAACAACCAATCAGAATGTTTGGCAGAAAGGCCATGCAGTCACTTTATAATCAGAGCTAAATATAGATCACTTGCAACAAGTGTCAGCATGATCATTCGCAATGGAATAGCCACAAATTGGGGGGGGGGGGGGGGGGGGGGGGGAAGAAGTAGACAAAAGTTTGCCAGCACTTTGTCATTTTTTACAAACTTTCACAGACTTTAAGGAAAAGATTATGATAACTAATGTGATGCTTTAACAGAGTAAACAAAAACAAAAACAAAAAAAGTGAGGCTTGGACTTGTTTTTACATTTATTTTTCCGATTTGGGGACTCTCAAAATTTGCACAAGGACTCTTAAAATTTTATACCTGGGAGTCCCAAGGACTCTCATTTCTTTTTTGTGGAGGGAACACTGGTCTGAAAACAAATCACCACAATGGGGATACACCGTTAGAAGCAAGTCTAAAAACAAATCACCACAATGGGGATACACCGTTACAAGGAAGTCTGAAAACAAATCACACAATGGGGATACACCGTTACAAGCAAGTCTGAAAACAAATCACCACAATGGGGATACACCGTTACAAGGAAATCTGAAAACAAATCACACAATGGGGATATTATCAGTGCCACTCACAAACAGGTGCACCGTTACATGGAACTGGAAGTCTGAAAACAAATCACCAGAATGGGGATCGATATTATCAGTGCCACTCACAAACAACTGCACTGTCAAAAGGAGGTGCCACTCAGAAACAAGAGCACCATCACATTCACACGGAGTGTCTGAAAACAAATCACCGGAATGTATAGTGTATCACTATCACTTGTATCAGTGTCACTCAGAAACATGGACAAAATCACATTAATAATAATATTAATGATGATGATTTCTAAGGCGCCTAACCTCAGGTAGAGCTCTATAGGCGCCTTACAAATTTCAAAAATACAAAAAACTGTACACAGTATTAATTACAGTTTCACATTACATTCCAGGCACCACAGCAAAACTACAACAAAATCCTGAGCAGTCAATGATTAATCGGTGGGGTAATGGAGTTGGAAAAGGTGTGTTTTTAGCGCAGATTTAAAAACATTTTTTGAGATACTGTGGCAGACATGGAAGGGGAGTTCATTCCAGTACAGCGGCCCAAGATAAGAAAAAGGTCGCTGGCCACATTCACAGAGGTCTGAAAACAACAAATCACCCGAATGTATAGGGCTCGGGAAGTTCCCCACGTTGCCTAGGAGCGTCGGCGCCATCTTGAGAGGATACAAATTTATGTCTTCAGATAGTAGCGAAGTAGTGTTTCAACACGTTTTTCATGATGTTTCTTCCTCTTTGGAAACAAATAAAAACAGATTCTGCTTAGCAGTTTCCTATGGTGATGGCAAGACTTGCTGTTATTGCCTATAGCACATCAGGACTTTCCTGACATTGTCCTGACAGCGATTTCCCTATGAGCGCCGTAGTCGTGTATCCTCTCAAGATGGCTGCCATGATTAGCGTGATGACATCAGCTTCCTGAGGCCTATAGTGTATCATTATTGCTTGTATCAGTGTCAATCAAAAACAAGGGTACCATCACATTAAATGATTAACGTTATTTTTTCAGAAGATCCCATTAGCTACTGGAACAATACTCTGATTACTGAAGCCTCAGTAAATGTTCAAATGGCCCCACCATTAGCAGCTGGAACAGTGCTCTAACTTCTATAAATTTCTAAGAGTAAGACTATGTAAATGTTCAATATCAAAGGGTTTCACTAGTAAACATGTTCTGCTACTTTTTATTTCTATAACAGTTTTTAACACCTATTTCATCATCATTATCAATCAGCGCATCGGCAGCCACTGTGAAAAGAAGTACCCAACGGAGAAAGAAACACGCTTAGAAAAGACGGGTACAACTTACTACAACACAATTTATTAATATTTCGGGTAAATACCCTTTGTCAAAATAGACAAACAAACAAACAGAGACATTAGCCGCTACTTATCTTCATTGGCAGAAGGAGTGCAACTCCTTCTGCCAATGAAGATAAGTAGCGGCTAATCTCTCTGTTTGTCTATTCTGACAAAGGGTATTTACCCGAAATATTAATAAATTGTGTTGTACCCATCTTTTCTAAGCTTGTTTCTTTCTCCGGTGGGTACTTCTTTGCATATTACACGCTTGGCAGTCACCTTTTTGGTCGTATGAAGTTATGTGATAACTGAAGAATAACATTTCACCTAATCAGTCACTCACAGTTGTGCTAAGATTAAGAAACACAGGTC
This sequence comes from Semisulcospira habei, assembly GCA_036245525.1. Classification (NCBI taxonomy): domain Eukaryota; kingdom Metazoa; phylum Mollusca; class Gastropoda; family Semisulcospiridae; genus Semisulcospira; species Semisulcospira habei. The sequence continues at coordinate 216,972,175 of BTPG01000005.1, read as the reverse complement.
ATCATCTTCAGTTCACGTCAAGCCTCACTCTCACCCATGGATACTGACTGTGCACAACGCCAATGTTTACCACTGCACACTTCCTTATGAACCGCTGCTCGCGCCGAGCGGATGGAGGGTGAGAACAATCGACCTATTATTAGAAATAGAATTAATTTACAGTATGTATTAGAACGACAAAGGTTTTCTAAGAGCAGTACTCACCAGTTGCTACATCCAAAAGCAAAGTAAAAAGCGAAAGTGCACAGAAGATGATGTCAATTATATTTAAACGGCTTTCAGCCATTGTAGTTTTGCTAAGAGAAGACCTTACTTCTGCTAGCGCATGAAATTTAAGCATACAACGCCAGCTGAACTTTGAATTTGGCGGACTTGTGAAGCCATCTTTGAGAAGGGTGATTCCTACTTTTTAAAGAACTTGCCGACGAAATAATTTTTTTTCTAAATAACCATGCTTAATAATTAATTATTATAAGCAATTCATTTATAAGTGTTATTATCCTTTGATTATCTGTCAAATAGTCGGTTATAACGTTTATATTTGTTTTACTCAAGAATTTAAGTTGAAAAATTAGTCCAAAATGTCTGCTACCGGTGTGGAAAACAAAAGTTGGCCTGCAACAAACTTTCAAGAACAAAAGAAGCGTATTTGTGGTTGATATGAATTTTTCTTCTCGGAATGTGACCTTCGCAGTTAAAGTACGTTTCCGATAATCATGTTTTTTTTTTAATTTTAACATAGCGGTTTAGCTAATAGTTCAGAGGACATTATGTCGTCTGCTTCACGAAATAGGTTTGCTGTTCTAATGACCTCAAGCGTTGTAACCCCCGGCCGGAGCCTCAATTATTTGGAGGGGCTCTAGAACCGAGGCCACGAATCCAACCTCAAAAAAATCGTTGACGCATTAACTTTCCGGGTGATTGGTGGTAACGCATAAGATATTTTGGATCCTCACACTCTCCAAACACCTAATGCAGATTACGCTGCTGTCCCCCAAAATTCTTCTGGCAAAATTACACATATATAGTCTTTTTTTCAGGTTTAATCCACGAAGTGATGTATTGTGAGCGACGTCTTTTGTAATTGTATGTTCTTGCAAATACAGTCGACAACATACACATACATTTTCAAAGTCGAACCTGCAGCAGTGCAGGGGAAATTTTTGCGTTTGACTTCTTCAGATAAGTCGAATTTTTTACAAAGTAGTTTGACTGGGAGATGGGAGGGGGGGGGGGGGGTTTCACAGATCAAAATTATCTTCATAACGTTTATAAAAGGTTGCTCGACAGAATTTCCTTGCACCTAAAATGATCTCAAATGCTGGGGTGACAGAGACCGAGTAATACACATGACTTTTTGGCGACTTCCCACAGGTCTAAAGGCAGCTATATTTCAGGATGTTATTTTTTTCCTGCAGCAATTTTCTCAAATCTATGACTCGAGGAATTTACACCCAAATGGACAGGACTTCAAGTTTAACAAATCTATAGCATGTGGCTGAGAATTTAAACTGTATGCCATCTTTCCATCAGTAAAGTCAGACCCACTGTCTTTCCAAACAAATTGATAGTGCAGAGATGAGTACACTTATTCCTGTGCCATCAGTAATGATCAGCAAAGAGAGAAGAGAGAATACACATATAACACTGACCGACTAACACTTCTTATTCCTGTGCCATCAGTAATGATCAGCAAAGAGAGAAGAGAGATTACACATAACACTGACCGACTAACTCAGTTTGTGGTTATTCTCCTCAGTTCCTTGCAACTGCTATGTGTATGGTTGTAGACATTATAGTACTAATAACAATCAAAAAGAAAATACAAGTATGACACAAGGGAGGCATTCAAGCTGTCTCCTCTAGGGTGGGCTTTGATGACACAAGGGAGGCATTCAAGCTGTCTCCTCTAGGGTGGGCTTTGATGACACAAGGGAGGCATTCAAGCTGATCCTCTAGGGTGGGCTTTGATGACACAAGGGAGGCATTCAAGCTGTCTCCTCTAGGGTGGGCTTTGATGACACAAGGGAGGCATTCAAGCTGTCTCCTCTAGGGTGGGCTTTGATGACACAAGGGAGGCATTCAAGCTGTCACCTCTAGGGTGGGCTTTGATGACACAAGGGAGGCATTCAAGCTGTCTCCTCTAGGGTGGGCTTTGATAACACAAGGGAGGCATTCACGCTGTCTCCTCTAGGGTGGGCTTTGATGACACAAAGGAGGCATTCAAGCTGTCTCCTCTAGGGTGGGCTTTGACTGCTATGCTAAACTTTCCTGATAAAATGGGTTCTCTGTGTTGTCTTGCAGACTTTCTACCCTTCTTGTCACAACCCATGTGAGATTGCACAGGTAACAGAGTCTTCTAGTGGCCCTGGTAAACATTTCAATTCTCCTATGTACAAAGGAGAAAGAGAGCAGAGAAGTCTTTCATTTCACTACATTGAGATGTCAAAAGCTGTCGGCCTCTTTGTTCCACATTATTGAAAGACATACTGAGAACATTTGAATACAAAGTAGGTATTGCCAACTATTGATCCTCTATTGGGGGGGGGGGGGGGGGGGGGGGAATAGGTCGTTTTCAAATTCACCCACAGGCACACAGTTTACTGTTTAACTCTCTCGCACTCTCTCTCTCTCTCTCTCTCTCTCTCTCTCTCTCTCTCTCTCTCTCTCTCTCTCTCTCTACAGTCGATTCTTTTCAAGTTGATCTTATCTTCACATTTAGAGCGATTTGTGACGCTTGTCTTAATCACACGTGTGCACCACTGACGAATTCAGTGCGCTGTGACACTTTCCCTCGTCGTGTTTTCCTTCACTTCCTGGTGCTAGTTTGCCTGTGCACACCTACGTAGTGCTGACAGACTTACATTCCCTGCCCCGCAGCGGGATCGTTCAGCTGTGACAGTGTACAGTGTTTGTGTGCTGAGGGTATTAGTCCCCCGCTGTGACATCAAGGATACTGGCCACAACGGAGTAAGGCAGTGACCTCTTTTGCTTATCTTCGCAGTGTTGTGTTTTAGTATCAAAGCGAAGAACAAAACTCTAATTCACTTCGGTTAATTTACGAACTTTTAAATGTTTATTTGTTGTGGTTTCTATTACACGTTAGCATAGTCTCGCGGTTTTGTGACCGCCAACTACACATTGGTCATTTGAACATTTACCATCTAGGCAAGCCAATAAAGTAACCGATCTTTGTGTGCTCTTGACGCAACCCAATCCTTTCCATTTGTTTGGTGTCACAGAATCGCGCCTCAATCCTAACATCAGTGATGAGGCCGTTTCTATCCAGGACTTTGCCGTCCTACGCCGTGATGCTGAATACACAGGTCAGACGGGCATAGCAGTGTATAGTCACAACTCGATCAGCGGCATCGCCCGTCGGCGTAAGGAGCTTCACAAACGGTGGAATGTGTGTGAATTGAGTTAAGGGCAGACAAAGGTAGTCCTGTGCTCATTGGGTACGTCTACAGAAACCCAGCATCAACATTCCAGTGGTTCGATGACTTTACTGTTATGATGGATAAAGTAAAAAAATCCAGTGCTGAAATGTTGATACTGGGCGACCTTAATATTAATATGTTCTTGAATAACCCCGCCTGGGAGTGTACTATCTCTATGTTTGGGTTGAAACAGTTAGTTAGAACAGCAACCCGTGTTAGTCAAACTTCCTCCACCCTTATCGACCACATCTACATGACCAGTAAGTCAAGGGAGGTGGGAATAGAAGTGCCCCAGGTAGGGATTAGCGATCACTACCCTGTGTGCTGCTGCTTGATCTTAAAATCGGATAATTCTTTCCGCAAGCACCAGCACACAACCATTAGATACAGATCGCTTAAACACTTTAACAAGGATGCTTTTCTTTATGATCTGAGTCATGCGCCATTTGATATGGGCTATCACCATAATGACCCTGACGACGCTTTGAGTGGTACAGATTGTTCCTTGGTGCTCTAAATAAACACGCTCCATTCAGACAGAAAAGGGTAAAGAACCCCCAACTTCCTGCCTGGTTAAGTAAGGAAATCAAGGTTGCCATGCAAGTCAGAAATGAATATAAACGAAATAAAGATTTTGCAGCTTTTCAGAAACACAGAATTACGTAAAACATTTAGTAAGAAAAGCTCAGAGATCGCATTTTCATCGTTTTATGGACGGCAAAAAAGATATTGTGTCTGTGTGGCGTGCGCTCAATGCTTTTTCGAGGTCTAAAAATACTGCACAATGTACACAAATATCGCCTGATGTATTCAATCAGCATTTTCTCTCCACTGCCAGTAAATTACGTAAGAATACGTCCCCCGATCATTCACCTGTTGTGTCGAACAAGTTAAAGACGTTCTGCGCAGAAAGGCTCAGTCCCGACACCTCATTCACTGTTCCGCTCTTAACAGTTCATGACATGGGGAAAAACATTTCATCATTAAAGAATAAAGGTACGTCTGGCCATGATGGTATTAGTAGTGTTGTCTTAAAGATGGCCATACCATATATCACTGAGTCACTAACATACATATATAACCTTTGTATTCAGCAAGGGAAATTTCCGTCTAGTTTAAAGAAAGCTAAGGTAATCACCCTGCCTAAAACAAAAGATCTCACTGATCCTAACATGTTCAGACCTATTTCCCTGTTGTCAACTGTATCCTAACCACTCGAAAAGCATATTCATACGCACTTACATCAGTTCCTGGAAAAACACAAGCTCTTTCATCCACTACAGTCTGGCTTTCGTCGGAAACACTCATGTCATACAGCACTAATACACTTAGTTGACAGATGGCTGGCCGCCATAAATAGTGGACAAATGAATGGAGCTGTATTTTGGGACCTGTCAAAGGCATTTGACCTAGTTAATCATGATAAACTGATTCAAAAACTTGCTGTTTATCAGTTAAGTGTTAGCACCCTTGCGTTTTTTACATCATATCTGCACGGGCGTACACAATACGTGTATACATGTAAATGGAACAAACTCAGTAGAAGGGGTGATACAGCACGGGGTACCACAAGGGTCAATTCTTGGCCCATTATTGTTTTCTATTTTTATCAATGATCTTCCTTTACATATATAATATCTGACCCCAATGTCACTTGCAGCCTCTTTGCTGACGATGGAACACTTGACCTTTCATCATCAAATGTAACCTGTATGACTCAGTCACTACAGAAAAGCTTGAACGATGTATCTGAATGGTGTAAAAAAATTCCATGATACCGAACCCTGATAAAACTAAATGTATGTTAATTACAACCAGGCAGAAACATCAGCTGAATCCATCTCGCCTTATGCTCTCGTTTAATGGCCAGCCTGTTGAACAAGTCAGAGAACAGCGCGTGCTTGGTATCATTGTAGACGACAAGTTGTGCTGGCAAAGACACATAACTAAAGTATGTAAAACAGTATCTAAAAATTTATTCCTTTTATCCAAATTGAGATATTTCACTGATGAACCAAGAAGGAAGCTTTTCTATTGTGCCCATATACAGCCACATTTAGATTACGTCTCCACTGTTTGGGACGGCAGTAGTGAGGCAAACTTAAAAAGGCTGAACTCGCTCCACAGAAGGGCCATAAAACTAATTGTTGACAGGTCTACAGAAGTCATAAGTACTGACGACAAATTCAAGCTGCTAGATATCCTGCCACTTGAGCAGCAATTTAGTTACAACAAGCTGATACTCGTGTACAAAATTACATGCTCGGAAACGCCAACCTATCTCACTAATATATTTCATTTCGCTCACAGGTCTAGTCGAGCATCAGGAAACAATCTGGTAGTGCCCATGCCACGTCTAGATATTTATAAGACATCCTTGTCTTATTCAGGAGCTAAGATTTGGAACACGATTCCCGCAGATATTAGAGCATCCTCTTCAGTCAAAACGTTCAGGACACAACTGCTGAAATATATTAGAAGCAGATAAAATACTATTTTAGCTACATGTTACATGTGGTGTGTCATGTCTGGCGGGTGCGCATTGGTATACCAGTCTGCGCTTTGAACCTTTGCGTTCGTGTGTGTGTCGCGCTTTTGCTTTTGATTAGAATTATTATTTAATTTTCATTCATGTACATATTAACTTTTTACCCTGATGTGTGTGTGTGTGTGTGTGTGTGTGTGTGTGTGTGTGTGTGTGTGTTTATTCCTGTACATATTAACTTTTACTCCGATGTGTGTGTGTGTGTGTGTGATGTATGCGTGAGCAAGGACATGATTGAAAACAGGTCTATGGCCTAATCATTTATCCTTGGAAAATAAAGTTTCATTTCATTTCATTTCTCTCATGCACATCCACACATACACAATTTTATTTAACCCATATACCGAGTCTAAAAGCTTCAAATGTGTACACTGCCATGTATGCAAGCTACATTACAGTACTTGCAGATAAGGATATAGACCAATGGCTTTAGTTCAAGGGTGGTGCCACAATAGCTTGGCACCTAGAGGCGCCATGCTATTCTGGCACTACCCTTGAACTACTTTAGTTACACTTATTTCATGCTATGGTGTATTCCGAATGATAAGAGTTAATGATGACCATGTTCAACTGGCCTGAAGTTCACAGTAGGCAGCAATCGACAGCGAAACGTGATCAGAAGGTGCCAGTGTCATGCCGCTGTGTGACCATGTTCAACTGGCCTGAAGTTCACAGTATGCAGCAATCGACAGCGAAACGTGATCAGAAGGTGCCAGTGTCTTGTTGCTGTGTGTTCAACTTCAAGAGACTATAAACATTTGAGTTCAACTTATCCGGGTTTGGAGGACTTAATGGAGCCGTTTTCAGTTTAATATCAGTCATAGGAAGAGCAGCTTTGGTCACGAAAAAATATAGTTTGAACTTATCAGAGTTTCTTATACAATACAATACAATAATACTTTATTAATCCCTCATGGGGAAATTCACATTTTTGCCACCACAGGTGCTGCTTACATTCACTCGCTCGCTCATTCCACAAATTACAATAACAGAGTTACAAAAATGGACAATGACTCGGGACGGGTGAAGCCCGTCGCCAAGGCATCTAGTGGCCAGCGCCAGTGGCCTCATCCCGACCCGAACCTCCCTAACAAAAACAGAATACTAAGACAGCCCTATGTCTCCTGAACACACTAGTATATGTTCTTTATTAAGTTCCTACTTGACTAAAGCTAGTACATGAAAAAAACAAGTTAACAACAGAAACAAAATACCCGCGTCAATACGGAGATGATCTCCGATCTAGGCAACCGCATAAAAACAACGATCAAACAGCACCAGGGGGCCCGTCGCCATAGTACAGCGCCGGTGTAAGAGGGTACCGCTCCGACAAAGTCCGTCAACACTAATATAACACATTGTGGCAACAGCCGTGAGTCATTATGATGAAAATAAAACGCACACGCACGGTCAGTCGTGTTCAACTGGCACGCCACTTGATGGGAAACTTCCGTTGGCACTTAGGTCGGCCAGCCAGTCAGTCAGTTCGTGCAACATAAACACGGCCGCCACGATGAAATGCAGTAAGAATGTAGTACTGAAGAACGTCGTGAAGCTCGCTGGTAATACTTCCAAGCTTTTAAATGTGGAGCCAGCTAGAATAAAGAAACATCTGGCAATGTGTTAGTCTGTGAGTTACTGATGTAGGATGAAGCCCGGAAAAGCACATGTTTGGTTGATCCCGAGTTCCTTGGCACGCTTTCCTTTGAGAACAAAGGCTGGGCACTAAACACGAAAACTACGCTAGTCCAAATTCTGACTCAGTGTGGTTACAAGATGAAGACAATGTTTTCGTTGATACACAAACAACCATCAAATAAAGTTGTCGAAATCGTACATCACTGTTCCCGCAGAACTTGATGGCACAACACTGCCTGGTAAATAACAAGAATAAGCATCACTTCCCTAGCACAATTGACGGATTTTGTCGGAGCGGCCGGCCAGGAGATAGTACATGGCCGCCATTTTCCCCGCATAATAATAATTCTGGTATTTATAATGCGCTTATCTTATAATAATTATAACTCTAAGCACGCACTCACAACTCGCGCACGCATGCGCACGCTTTATACGACGACTCACGTACCACAAATAGTGAAATACATTACGACGGTCAGCTGGGGGTAGGGAGTGTGGTGATATAGTGCTAGAACTGTTGAAAGAGGTGAGTTTTGAGGGCGGACTGGAAGGAGGAGAGAGAGTGTTTCTGGCGGAGAGAGAGTGGGAGAGTGTTCCAGGTGGATGGGGCCGTATACCGAGAAGGAGCGGGGGCCGAAAGTGCTGAATTTGGTGCGGGGGATGCGGAGGCAGAGAGGGTCAGAAGCGGAGGGAGCGGGGAGGAGTGTAGGGGTGAAGTAAGTTTGAGAGATAGGCAGGAGCGCAGTTGTTCAGGGATTTGTAGCAGAGAGACAGAATCTTGTATTGGATGCGTTGGGGGATGGGAAGCCAGTGAAGGAGTTTGAGCAGGGGAGTGATGTGGTCGGATTTCTTCTTTCTGAGGAGGAGGCGGGCAGCATTGTTCTGGACGCGCTGGAGAGTGAAAGTGGTGGAGTGAGGGAGGCCGAAAAGGAGAGAGTTGCAGTAGTCGATGCGAGACAGGATGAGAGAGACAACAAGTTTGGTGGCAGCTTCGGTAGTGAGGTATTTTCTGATCTGACTGATGCGGCGGAGGTGGAAATAGTACGCCTGGCCCGTGGTGGAGACGAAGCTGGTCATGGAAAGAGAGGAATCGAGGATAACGCCGAGGTTTTTGGCCCATTCAGAGAGGGAGATGGGGGTGCTATCGAGTTGAAGGTGGAGAGAGGGAGGGAGCTGGGAAAGTTTCTGGCGAGTGCCTACCAGCATGGCTTCCGTTTTGTCGTCGTTCAGTTTTAGCTTGTTTACTGTCATCCAGTTTTTCACATCTTCGTAGCAGTCAGCCGTGCGAGTCAGTAGTGACTGCGTGTTGTCGAGTTTGTCTTTGTCTAACTGGATGATGTTGGACAGGGGGGAGGTGTAGAGTATGAAAAGGACCGGCCCCATGATGGACCCCTGTGGAACTCCGCAGGAGAGCGTGACTGGGTTGGAGGAGACGCCGTCAATGGTGACGGATTGCTGTCTGTCGGAGAGGTAAGAGAAGAACCAGGAGTGAGCAGTCAGTGATGCCAAAGGAGTGGTAAAGGCAGTGGAGGAGGATAGAGTGGTCTATAGTGTCGAAGGCGGCAGAGAGGTCGAGTAGCGTAAGAAGGGAAATGTTGCCCGAGTCGGTGGAGAGAAGCAGGTCGTTTAGGATATGTAGAAGGGCTGTTTCAGTGCTGTGATATTTGCGATAGGCAGACTGGAAGGGACTAAGGAGGTTGTTGTCGGCTAGGTGGAGGTTAATCTGGTTGAGAACAACCTTCTCAAGAAGCTTGGACAGGAAAGAGAGATTGGAGACTGGGCGATAGTTTTTGAGTTTGTTTGGGTCGAGGTTGTGTTTTTTGAGAAGAGGATGGACGATGGCGGACTTGAAGATATCGGGGATGGAGCCGTTCTCTAGAGATGTGTTGATGATGTCGGTAATGAAGGGCAGAAATTTTGGAAGGCCGTCCCGATAGAGAGAAGCTGGGAGGGGGTCTAGTTCGCATGTTTTGAGAGGCATGGACTTTATGGTCTTGAGGACTTCATCCTGAGAGATGGGGGCTGAAGGACGAGAGTGGGGTGCCGGAAAAGGGGGTGTCAGGAGGGCAAGGCGGAGAAGGCAGACTGTCGAGTGTGTTGCGCAGAGTTTGGATTTTTTCGGAAAAATAGGTGGAAAAAGCAGACGGGAGTTCTTCTTTGCTGTGTGTGTTGGGGAGAGGAGAGTCTTAGTGCCTAGGAGTGTGTTCATGGTTGCGTAAAGGGTTTTGGAAGAAGTGGATTCCAGGATTTTGTTTTGAAGGTTTTTACGTTTGGAATCGGAGATCACTCTGCAGACTTTGGATCTAGTTGTTTGGAAGATCTGTCTGTTCCGCTTGTCGGCGCTCGCGCTTGGCCTCAGCTATGTCGTCAGTGAGCCGGGGGAGGGTGGTCGCTTGGGTTTGGAGCAGGTGGTGACAGGGGCATGGGTGTCTAGAAGTTTTCGAAGGGAGGAGTCGAAATGGGATGCAAGATCAGGAGAGGAGGTGGAGTCCAAGAGAAGGTCGACAGCTTCGTCGAAGAAGCTCTCTCGATTAATAGATTTTAGTTTGCGACGAGAGACTAGGAGCTTGGTTTTTTTCGGAGGAGGCAGGTTGAGGGAGACGAGAATAGCGAGGTGGTCAGAGTGAAGCACAGAGGAGGTGTCGGAGTCGAGAAAGAGAAAGCCCACGCACACACTCATTCCATAAATGTGTATATATGTAACAATTTAATTTAGTAGTACACTAAAAACACCGTCGTTACATGTACACAGACTTAATGATGGTCTTCATCTCTGTGAAGCTGACTCCATTTTCATCTTGTTCTTTCTCTGCGCCCGCTTTTGCCATTCTGTCAGCTTCTGTTCTGATGATACGTGACAGTCTGCTCCAGTTTTTCATACTGAGGTTGCCATACCAAGCAGTGATGTTAAAAGTCAGTATGCTTTCAATCAGGCTTCTGTGAAAGGATTCTAAAATCTTGGGACTGACATCAAAATTTCTCAGTTTCCTAAGAAGGTACAGACGCTGGTTTGCTTTTTTCACATTCAGATCGGTGTTTCTAGTAAAAGACAGCCTACTATCCACAACTGTGCCAAGGTATTTAAATTCAGTGACCACTTCTACAGGTCCATTATTAATTGAGACGGGTACAAAAATATCATCAACTTTCCTGTCATCGACGGCAAACTCCTTGGTTTTCTGTACATTCATTTCCAGAAAACTGTCTTTGCACCATGACTCTAATACTGCTATCTGTGCAAAGTACTCAGCCATACTGTCTTCTTTTTGGAGTAGGCGTACAAGAGCCATGTCATCTGAGAACTTTAAGAGACGAGAAGTGGCAGTATGACAACGCATATATGGTCTGTGTATGTAGAAAACAAAGTCGGAGAGAGAACACAACCTTGAGGGCAGCCCAAATTTAACACCATTTGGTCAGACAGACTGCCATGTACATGTACACGTTGCGGCCTGTCCTTCAAAAAGTCTCGCACCCACAGAATAATGCTTGTGTTCACATTAAAGTCCATCATAAGCTGCAAAAGCATCAATGGTTCAACAGTATTAAAGCATTGGAAAAGTCAATAAAAAGAATTCTCACATGTGCTTTTGAATTTTCAAGATGTTGAAAAACAAGATTGTACAGGCATGCATCTTCCACACCCCTATGATTTTTGTAAGAAAATTGGAGTGGATCTAGTAGTTTCACAACATCATTTAACAGATGCCTCCGCACCACCTTTTCCATACATTTTGACAGAATAGAAGTTGATGCAACTGGGCGGAAGTCGCTAAATTTACGAGCATTGTTGTTTTGTTTTTTTTTAGGAATCGGAACAATGAGTGATGATTTCCAAGCAGTAGGGACAGTTTGAAGATCAGGCAGGAACTGAAAGATTGTAGTGAAGATCTTTTTTAATTGACCTGCACAGGGTTTCAACACTTTTCCTCCAAACCCATCTGGTCCAGGTGCTTTGTTTCATGTGTTCTGGTGACGTCTCAATGTAACCAAAAGCCAGCTATTTTGTTGCGGATCTAAACAATTAATAATATATATATCTAAGTGAAACCTAGGAGCCTACATTTGTTTGTGGTACATAACAGTAAGACACACACACATGTCTGTGTTAGGTTACCTTGACTGATGCACCCCACCCGGGTCTGCCCTGGGGGACTTGGGTGGGGTTAGGTATTTTTTAGTTCCCAGGGTCACCCTGGTCAGCCCCACAGGGTGGGTTTTTCTCTCTATTCTGGGGCATGTGTTTCTGTCTACCCGAGGTCCATTCACCTGTATTTGCCTTTTTAAAACTCTCCCTACTGTCTGCACTGCCTGTAGCTCTTGATATTGGATGTGTGTTGCTAAATGGTCTTAGCTTTATTTAGGCCCCATGTGTTAGGTTTATTTAATGTGTTTGACCGGCTGGCGACATAGATTCAATGTTCTGTTTAGTTTTTTTTTTTTTCACAAGCAGTGCAGGCACGTCCTGAGAAAGCCTTGTTGCTGTCGGGACGTTAAGCAATGTACAATCAAACCTTGACTGATGCTGTTGGTCAGCTGAGTGTGAGCCTCTATATCTGACATTGTCAAATGAAGGCTTTTTATCCTAGGCTTTGATCCACAATCACTGACAAGGCTTTTCATCAACAGGTTTTGATACTCAATAACTGACATTGTCTAATGAAGGTTTTTCATTATAGGTTTTGATCCTCAATCACTGACATTGATGAAAGCTTTTTATCAACAGGTTTTGATCCTCTACAATAGACATTGTCTATAAAACTGGCAGCAAAGAAGATCACTACTCAAGATAGGATCAGCTGGTCAGTAGTGTGTGATCCTCAACAATGAACATTGTCTATAAAACTGGCAGCGAAGGAGATAACTACTCAAGATAGGATCAGCTGGTCAGTAGTGTGTGATCCTCAACAATGGACATTGTCTGTAAAAGCTGACAGCGACGAAGTTAACTAATAAGATCAGTTGGTCAGTAGGGCGTGATCCTCTACAATGGACATTGTATGTAAAAGCTGGCAGGGAAGAAATGAACTGATTAATAGCATCAACTGGTCAGTTGGGTGTGATCCTCAACAAACATTGTGCACAGGGCAGTTAAGGTTGTGAGTCGGTAGAGTGTGGTGTGCGACGTATCTGGTGAACACATTTCCCCATCGGCCAGCCGCCAGAACTGATCTGCTGTACTGTTAGTATTGTGTGATGATGGGCAGCATTGGCTAGCCACCAGAACTGATCTGCTGTACTGTTAGTATTGTGTGATGGACTGCATTGGCTAGCCGCCTAGCCTTCAAGAACTGATCCGACTGTGCTATTAGCCTTCAAGAACTGATCTGTCTGTGCTATTAGCCTTCAAGAACTGATCCGTCTGTGCTAGATCCATCTGTGCTATTAGCCTTCAAGAACTGATCCGTCTGTGCTATTAGCCTTCAAGAACTGATCCGTCTGTGCTATTAGCCTTCAAGAACTGATCTGTCTGTGCTATTAGTCTGCAAGAACTGATCCGTCTGTGCTATTAGCCTTCAAGAACTGATCCGTCTGTGCTGTTAGCCTTCAAGAACTGATCCATCTGTGCTATTAGCCTTCAAGAACTGATCCGTCTGTGCTATTAGCCATCAAGAACTGTACTGTCTGTGCTGTTAGCCTTTAAGAACTGATCTGTCTGTGCTATCAGCCTTCAAGAACTGATCCGTCTGTGCTATTAGCCTTCAAGAACTGATCCGTCTGTGCTATTGGCCTTCAAGAACTGATCCATCTGTGCTATTAGCCTTCAAGAACTGATCCGTCTGTGCTATTAGACTTCAAAAACTGATCCATCTGTGCTATTAGCCTTCAAGAACTGATCCGTCTGTGCTATTACCCTTCAAGAACTGATCCGTTTGTGCTATTACCCTTCAAGAACTGATCCATCTGTGCTATTAGCCTTCAAGAACTGATCTGTGTGTGGCAGTAGTCATGTCTGGCAGACGTCTTCCCCCATTACCCAGCCTTCAAGAACTGATCCGTCTGTATCAGCTGAGTGCTAAGAAACAGCTATCCCAGAACTTTCTGCTGGACATGAATCTGACACGAAAGATTGTGCGGGCAGCAGGAAACCTGACAGGCAGCTTTGTTAGTGAAGTAGGCCCGGGACCAGGGGGGATAACTAGGGCACTGCTGGACACAGACGCTCAACATATTGCTGTCATAGAGAAAGATGCAAGGTTCTTGCCAAGTTTACAGGTTAGTTTCTATACTCGGCATTACACATGTGATTTGCTAAGTTTACAGGTGAGTTTCTGTACTTGGCATTACACATGTGATTTGCTAAGTTTACAGGTGAGTTTCTGTACTTGGCATTACACATGTGATTTGCTAAGTTTACATGTGAGTTTCTGTACTTGGCATTACACATGTGATTTGCTAAGTTTACAGGTGAGTTTCTGTACTTGGCATTACACATGTGATTTGCTAAGTTTACAGGTGAGTTTCTGTACTTGGCATTACACATGTGATTTGCTAAGTTTACAGGTGAGTTTCTGTACTTGGCATTACACATGTGATTTGCTAAGTTTACAGGTGAGCTTCTATACTCGGCATTACACATGTGATTTGCTAAGTCTACAGGTGAGTTTCTATACTCGGCATTACACAGTACATGTGATTTGCTAAGTTTACAGGTGAGTTTCTATACTTGGCATTACACATGTGATTTGCTAAGTTTACAGGTGAGTTTCTATACTTGGCATTACACATGTGATTTGCTAAGTCTGCATGTGAGTTTCTGTACTTGGCATTACACATGATGATTTGCTAAGTTTACAGGTGAGTTTCTATACTCGGCATTACACATGTGATTTGCTAAGTTTACAGGTGAGTTTCTATACTCAGCATTATACAAGTGATTTGCTAAGTCTACAGGTGAGTTTCTGTATTCAGCATTACACAAGTGATTTGCTAAGTCAGCATGTGAGTTTCAATGCTTGGCAAATGTTGCACATGCGATTTGCCAAGTCTACAGGTGAGTTTCTATACCAGGCGTTGCAAATGTGATTTGCAGTTGTGTTTTTTTGTCATGGAGGTGGTCAAGGAGGACACTCTTTTTGCCAGCCTTGAGAACCCCTTACTTACTTACTTACGCCTGTCACCCCTACCCGGGTATAGGCCGTCGACGAGAGACCTCCAGCAACTCCTGTCCCTTGAGAACCCCTGGGGGAATACTATCATTGCCTGGGGCTTTACCACATGCCAACGAGTTAATGGCCTTGCTGAGTTCGTCTACAGTGGGCAGAGTATCAAGTTCTTCCATCATGGACAGGGGGGTGGTGCTCTCCACTGCAGTGTCAATGATGTCGTTCTCCCTCGATTGCAGCTGCTGGTAGTGCTCGGCCCATCTCTCCATCTGCTTGCTGCAGTCCATAATGATGTCTCCAGTAGTGGACCTCAAGGGGGTGATCTTAATGGTTACTTACTTACGCCTGTCACCCATACCAGGGTATAGGCCATCGACGAGAGACCTCCAGCGACTGCTGTCCTGTGCTTCTCCTTCGATTTTACTCCAGGTGGTTCCCAGTCTCTTGATGTCTGCTTGGAGGTCTCGACGCCAGGTGTTTCTCGGCCTGCCTCTTTTCCTCTTTCCCTGGGGGTTCCATGACAATGCCTGCCTAGTGATACTGGAAGCTGGCTTTCTCAGACTGTGACCAATCCATCCACATCTTCTTCGTCCAATTTCATTCTCTGCTGTTATCTGCTCTGTTCTCTCCCAGAGTCTGATGTTGCTGATCTTCTCTGGCCAGTGGATTTTAAGATTCTTCTAAGGCAACTGTTCATGAAGATCTGTACTCTGTTGACTGTGGTTTTTGTTAACCTCCAAGTCTCTGATCCATATAGGATAACTGCTTTTACATTGGAGTTGAAAATCCGGACTTTGGTGTGTTGTGACAGCTCTCTGGAACTCCACACTTTTTTCAACTGGAGAAAGTCAGCTGCTCTGGCTTTACCGATTCGTGCTCTGACATCTGCATCAGTGCCACCTTTTTTGTCGATGATGCTCCCGAGATAGGTGAAGGACTCCACCTGCTCCAACAGGGTACCAGCAAGCAAGACTGGTTCTTCCGTGGTTGCGTTCAGCCTCATTGTCTTTGTTTTCTGTTTGTGGATGGTAAGGCCCACTTGAGACGAGATGTCAGCAAGCCTCGTGGTCTTGTCCTGCATTTTTTGATGAGTGTGGGACAGTAAAGCCAAGTCGTCTGCAAATTCGAGGTCGTCAAGCTGTGTCCACTGTATTCCACTTCTTCTCTGCTCTGTGGTCCTCTTCATGACCCAGTCTATGGCCAGTAGGAAGAGGAACGGAGACAGCAAACACCCCAGCCTGACGCCTGTTCTGACCTGGAGCTCCCTGGTGAACTGCCCTTCATGGATCACGTGACATGTCATGCCATCGTAGCTGCTCTTGATCAGGCAGACGAGTTTTGTGGGTACACCGTAGTGTCGTAGGAGTTTCCACTAAGTCTCTCTGTCCACGCTGTCAAATGCTTTCTCGTAATCCACAAAGTTGACGTACAGCGGGGAGCTCCACTCCAGAGACTGCTCCACGATGATGCGGAGAGTGGCAATCTGGTCTGTACATGATCGGTTTTTCTGGAATCCTGCTTGCTGGTCTCTCAGCTGGGGGTCGATGGAGCTCTTCATTCTCTCCAGGATGATCCTGTTGAAGACCTTTCCTGGTACTGACAGCAAGGTGATTCCTCTGTAGTTGGAACACTTGCTGAGGTCACCTTTCTTAGGAAGCTTGATTAGGTACCCCTCCTTCCAGTCAGCCCGCATCACCTCCTCTTCCCAGATCTTTCCAAACAGTGGGTACAGCATCTCTACTGTTGTTTCTAGGTCTGCTTTCAGAGCCTCCGCTGGGATGCCATCTGGCCCTGCTGCTTTGCCGTTCTTCAAAAATGCCACTGCTCTTCTGATCTCTTCCCGGCTGGGTCTGTCACAGCTGATGGGTAGGTCAGTCTCTGCTGGCTGGATATTTGGGGGGTCGGGTGGGGTGGGTCTGTTCAGTAACTCTTCAAAATATTCGGCCCATCTGTCGAGTTGATCTGCTCTGTCTGAAATAGGCTTGCCTTCTTTGTCTTTTACTGGTCTTTCTGTATGGCCATTTTTGCCCGACAATCTTCTGGTAATGTCGTAGAGCTGTTTCATGTTGCCGCTGCCTGCTGCCTTTTCTGCCTCTGCTGCTAGGCCGTCTGTGTAGGCTCTCTTGTCTGCCTTGATACTCCTCTTCACCTCGCAGTTGGCTTCCGAGTATTCCTCATGTGCCCTTGCTTTGGCTGCTCTCGTGCGACTGTTGTTGACAACTGCTTTCTTCTGCTTCCTCACCTCTATCTTCTTCAAGGTCTGTGCCGACAGCCAGTCCTTGTGATGGTGTTTCTTGAACCCTACAGTGTCTTTGCAGGTTGAGTTCAGTGCCTCTCTAACTGCCTTCCACTGCTGCTCTGTGGTGACCGCCTCCTCTTCATTTACTAGTTCCTGTAGCGCTTGAAATCGGTTGGACAGCACCAGTTTGAACTCTTCTCTCAGGAGGCCTACATTATAACGCTGTCGTCTTGTTGTCCCTGTGTTGCTTTTCTTTAACTTGAGCTTTATTCTTAAAATAAGCAGATGATGGTCTGAGGCGACATCTGCTCCCCTCCTCACTCGAACACCTTGAACTTACTTACTTACGCCTGTCACCCCTACCCGGGTATAGGCCGTCGACGAGAGACCTCCAGCAACTCCTGTCCTGTGCTTTTCCTTCGATTCTACTCCAGGTGGTTCCCAGTCTCTTGATGTCTGCTTGGAGGTCTCGACGCCAGGAGTTTCTCGGCCTACCTCTTTTCCTCTTTCCCTGGGGGTTCCATGACAATGCCTGCCTAGTGATACTGGAAGCTGGCTTTCTCAGACTGTGACCGATCCATCCCCATCTTCTTCGCCCAATTTCATTCTCTGCTGTTATCTGTTCTCTCCCAGAGTCTGACGCTCCTGATCTTCTCTGGCCAGTGGATTTTCAAAATTCTTCTAAGGCAACTGTTCATGAAGGTCTGTACTCTGTTGACTGTGGTTTTTGTCAATCTCCAAGTCTCTGCTCCATATAGGAGAACTGCTTTTACATTGGAGTTGAAAATCCGGACTTTGGCCGCCGTGAGATGGCCTTAGTCGCCTGCTCGGCGTTAAACCCAAATAACTAACCGGACTTTGGTGTGTTGTGAACTCTGGAACTCCACACTTTTTTCAACTGGAGAAAGGCTGCTCTGGCTTTACCGATTCGTGCTCTGACATCTGCATCAGTGCCACCTTTTTTTTGTCTATGATGCTCCCAAGATGGGTGAAGGACTCCACCTCCTCCAACGGGTGCCAGCAAGCATGACTGGTTCTTCCCTGGTTGCGAACACCTTGAAGGGATCTTCTAAATTTCTTGCTAATGCAGATATGGTCTATTTGGTTCTCTGTAGTATGGTCAGGTGAGACCCACATTGCTTTGTGTATTCTTCTGTGTGGGAAGATGCTGCCTCCAATGACAAGTCTGTTTAGAGCACAAAAGTCTACGAACCTCTCCCCGTTCTCACTCATCTCCCCTAGTCCCTGTCTCCCCATCACCTCTTCGGATCCGGTGTTGTCCTCCCCTATTTTGGTATTAAAATCGCCCATGATGATGGTGATGTCTCGCTCCGCACATTGTTTTGTCCACAGCACTCTGGAGTCGGTCGTAGAACTCTTGTTTCTCTTCCTCGTCACTGTCATTAGTGGGCGCATAACACTGGATGACGTTCAGCTTGATCTTTTTCCTGGTTCTAAAGGCTGCTTTGATAATTCTTGGCCCAAGAGGTTCCCAGCCCATCAGCGCTCTCTGTGCCACTGGTGACAGCATGATGCTACATCTTCTGTATGGGGAGCATTCTCCTCTTCATGACCTGAATACAGAATCATCTCCCCACTTAACACCCACTGGGCACCGGCATCCACGTGGCGTGGGTGGGTAGTCCCCTCAGTCCGTGACTGAGTGGGCTAGCAGAGGGGTGCCGTCTTTGTCCAGGATTAGGACTTGATGTCAGCAGATATGTTGTTCAGTCTTTTTTACTGGTCCGGTTTTTAAGGAGCTGTACTAACCCAGGTCGTACCATGTTGGATTGGTCCTTAAAAATACTCATGAGCTTTTGGTCCTTTGGATCCCAGTGTTTGCCATGCTTGGAGACCCGTGTCGGGAGAGAAGAGGATCCTGGTGGCTGAAACACTCCACTTTGGCCTGACTTCTACCTAAATGGGAGGCTAGTCGTACCGGCCTAGTCAATCGGCTCTTGTCACATTGAGCCCTATCCCATTGTTGACATGCAGGCTGATATACGGAGCACCATGCTATAGCCTCTGCTGCTGATTATGTGCTCTACGCCAGTATTCCCCTGCATTCATTGGTGTGATAGAAGGTGGTGGCTTAAACGGTTCAATCGGGCTTACCCCCTTGAGTATATCTTTCGGGCAGTCTCCATTGTGCATCGGCTGGAGACCCGGGGGATGAATATCTCTACTATAATAATATGGAAAAAACAAAAACAAAAAAACTGGCACCAAAGCGGCACATAGCCACTGACATTGACTTTGAAAATGATAGTGACTCCGATTGTGAGGAAGCGACGCCTCAGGCATCGGCCTTCTGGCCTCACTTTCTCATTATCCACAGCAAAGTTAAAGAGAAGCCTGTTTCCAAGCTGCACCCTTTCCTGGTAGGGGAGACCCTCAGGAGCCGTGTTGGCAGGCCTGAGGCCCAGCGCCTCAGGTCTGGTGACTTGCTGGTAGAGTGCCGTACCCGGGCACACTCAAATGGGCTACTGAGGCTCTCCTCTATCGGAGACACTCCAGTGGAGGTCACTCCCCACAAAACGATGAATTCTTCTAGAGGAGTGATTAAAGATCAAGCATTGGCCGAACTGTCTGAAAATGAACTTGTACGGAACCTTAAGTCACAGGGGGTGACCTACGTCAGGCGCTTCATTTCCAAACGAGGTGGTAGGGAGATCCGTCTCCCTACCATCATCCTGACGTTTGGCACCCCCACCGCTCCTACTACCATCTGGGGAGGTTACTACTCCCTAAAAGTGAAAAAGTACGTCCCTCTCCCCCTCCGGTGCTTTAAGTGCCAAAAGTATGGCCATGGGCAGAAGACATGCCGCCAGGCAGAGGCTCTATGCGCCCGCTGCACTAAGCCCGGACACTCTGCTGAGTCCTGCACAGCCAACCCCCTGTGTGTGAATTGCCAGGGGGCGTATGGCTTCGGACAAGAAGTGCCCTCGGTGGATCTCTGAGTGCAGGATTCAGCAGGTGCATGTGGAGAAGGGGCTGTCCTTTGCGGACGCCCAAAAACAGGTTGACGGTCCTGGTGCAGCTGAGGCTGCGCCAAACTCAAATAACACCTCTGTGTATACCTTCAGTGCTGCGGTGGCAGGCAAGCGCCCCACCAAAGACTTCTCTTGTCAAACCCCAACTTCTTGGTTGGGTGCGGAGCCTCGGATCCTCTCGCCCCTGGAGAGTAACCCTCCTCCGGTTGTGACGAGGAGCCAGGGAACGCAGAGCACGGACGCTACCGGTCCGGTGGCACCACCTTCTACTGCCCCTAAGCCTCAGCCCCCACCCAAACCTGCTAGTTTGTCAATGCCAAAGGCTTCTGGCTCCGGTCAGCCTTCTAAGGCCGCTAACTCTAGCGGCGGGAACGCTGCCCAGGACCAGAAGTCTAAGAAATCTATGAGACCGCTTTGCACATGGGCCCAAAAGGGGAACACTGATGTCCCCCTTCAAAACAAATATGCTGCATTGGAGGAGCGGATGGAGGGAGTGGAAGTTGTTGTTGCCAATGCTGCGGCAGCTCCACCCCCTTCATCTCCTAAGAGCCCACTCGGCACCGGTCTCCACGTGGCGTGGGTGGGTAGTCCACTCAGTCCCTGACTGATTGAGCTAATAATAATAATAATAATAATTACGGTATTTATAATGCGCTTATCTTATAATAATTATAACTCTAAGCGCGCACTCACAACTCGCGCACGCATGCGCATGCTTTAGACGACTCAGGTACAACAAATGGTGAAATGAATTGCGACAGTCATCTTTTGTGGGGAGTGTGGTGATATAGTGCTAGAACTGTTGAAAGAGGTGAGTTTTGAGGGCGGACTGAAAGGAGGTGAGAGAGTTTTTCTGACGAAGAGAGAGTGGGAGAGTGTTCCAGGTGGATGGACCATAAACTGAGAAGGCGCGGGGGCCGAAAGTGCTGAGTTTGGTGCGGGGGATGTGGAGACGGAGAGGGTCGGAGGCAGAGCGGAGGGAGCGGGAAGGAGTGTAGGGGTGAAGTAAGTTGGAAAGATAGGCAGGAGCGCAGTTGTTCAGGGATTTGTAGCAGAGAGACAGAATCTTGTATTGGATACGCTGTGGGATGGGAAGCCAGTGAAGAAGTTTGAGCAGGAGTGTGATGTGGTCGGATTTTTTCTTTCTGAGGACGAGGCGGGCAGCATTGTTCTGGATGCGCTGGAGAGTGGAAGTGGTAGAGTGAGGGAGGCCGGAAAGGAGAGAGTTGCAGTAGTCAATGCGAGATAGAATGAGAGAGACAGCAAGTTTGGTGGCAGCTTCGGTGGTGAGGTATTTTCTGATCTGACTGATGCGGCGGAGGTGAAAGTAGCATGCCTGGGCAGTGGCGGAGACGAAACTGGTCATGGTAAGAGAGGAATCAAGAATAACGCCAAGGTTTTTGGCCGAGTCACTGAGGGAGATGGGGGTGCTGTCGAGTTGAAGGTGGAGACAGGGAGGGAGCTGGGAAAGTTTCTGGCGAGTGCTTACCAACATGGCTTCCGTTTTGTCGTCGTTCAGTTTAAGCTTGTTTGCTGTCATCCAGTTTTTCACATCTTCATAGCAGTCAGCCGTGCGAATAAGTAGTGACTGAGTGTTGTCGAGTTTGTCTTTGTCTAGTAGTTGTGAGTCGTCAGCGTAGAGGTGGTGGCGTATGTGGTGAGACTGTATGATGTTGAACAGGGGGGAGGTGTAGAGTGTGAAAAGGACCGGGCCCAGGACGGACCCCTGTGGTACTCCGCAGGAGAGCGTGACTGGGTTGGAGGAGGCGTCGTCAATGGTGACGGACTGCTGTCTGTCGGAGAGGTATGAGAGAAACCAGGAGTGAGCAGAGTCAGTGATGCCAAAGGAGTGACGAAGGCGGTGGAGGAGGATAGAGTGGTCTATGGTGTCGAAGGTGGCAGAAAGGTCGAGTAGCGTAAGAAGGGAGATGTTGCCTGAGTCGGTGGAGAGAAGCAGGTCATTTAAGATGTGTAGAAGGGCTGTTTCAGTGCTGTGGTGTTTGCGATAGGCAGACTGGAATGGACTGAGGAGGTTGTTGTCGGCAAGGTGGAGGTTGGGCTGGTTGAGAACAACCTTCTCAAGAAGCTTGGACAGGAAAGAGAGATTGGAGACTGGGCGATAGTTTTTTAGTTCGTTTGGGTCGAGGTTGTGTTTTTTGAGGAGAGGACGGACGATGGCGGACTTGAAGATATCAGGGACTGAACCGTTCTCAAGAGATGTGTTGATGATGTCGGTAATGAAGGGCAGAAGTTTTGGAAGGCCGTCCCGGTAGAGAGCTAGCAGAGGGGTGCCATCTTTGTCCAGGATTAGGACTTGATGTCAGCAGATATGTTGTTCAGTCTTTTTCACTGGTCCGGTTTTTAAGGCGCTGTACTAACCCAGGTCGTACCATGTTGGATTGGTCCTTAAAAACACTTGTGACTTTTTGGTCCTTTGGATCCCAAGTGTTTGCCGTGCTTGGAGACCTGTGTCGGGGGAGAAGAGGTCCCTGATGGCTGAGGTTCCCTTTGGGTTGCGGCTCACTGGTGCCAACACTCCACTTTGGCCTTGACTTCTATCTAAACGGGAGGCTAGTCGTACCGGCCTAGTCAATCGGCTCTTGTCACGTTGAGCCTATCCCACTGTTGACATGCGGGTTGATGTACGGAGCACCATGCTATAGCCTCTGCTGCTGATTAGGTGCTTTACGCCAGTATTCCCCTGCATTCAACAGTGTGATAGAAGGCGGTGGCTCAAACGGTTCAATCAGGCTTACCCCCTTGAGTATATCTTTCGGGCAGTCTCCATTGTGCGTCAGCTGGAGACCCGCCGACATTTGCACTTTCTCTTGTTGGGCTCGGTGGCGGGCGGGGACCCCCGGGGGGTGAATATCTCTACTATTATAATATGGATAAAAAAAAATTTAAAAAAACTTGCACAGAAGCGGCACATAGCCACCAACATTGAACATGACAGTGACTCAGACTGTGAGGAAGCGACGCCTCAGGTGTCGGCCGTATGGCCTCGCTTCCTCATTGTCCATAGCAAGGTGAAGGAGAAACCTGTTACCAAGCTGCATCCTTTTCTGGTGGGGGAGACCCTCAGCTGAGCCAGCGCCAGTCGGTGCTGTGGTACCGGGACACCTGTACTAGCTCTCTCACGGAGCTGGTGAGCTGATCGCTTACAGATCAAGTGACGACTTCAGGACTTACAACGCTTCGCTTCCAAGCGAGGTGGTGGGGAGATCCGTCTCCCTACCATCATCCTGACGTTTGGCACCCACACCCCTCCTACTACCATCTGGGGAGGTTACTACTCCTTGAGAGTGAAAAAGTACGTCCCTCTTCCCCTCCGGTGCTTTAAGTGCCAAAAGTATGGCCATGGGCAGAAGACAGAGGCAGAGGCTTCATGCGCCCGTTGCACTAGCCCCGGACACTCTGCTGAGTCCTGCACAGCCACCCCCCTGTGTGTGAATTGCCAGGGGGCGCATATGGCTTCGGATAAGAATGCCCTCGTTGGATATCCAAGTGCAAGATTCAGCAGGTGCGTGTGGAGTTCTGGATACCAAAAAACTGCTTGAAGGCCCTGGTGCAGCTGCGGCTGCCCCAACCTCTAACACCTCTGTGTACACTTTCAGTGCAGCGGTGGCAGGCAAGCGCCCACCAAAGACTTTTCATATCAAACCCCAACTTTTTGGTTGGGGGCGGAGCCTCGGCTCATCTCGCCCCTGGAGAGTAACCCTCCTCCGGTGGTGAAGAGGAGCCAGGGAACGCAGAAGGTGGACACTGCCGGACCGGTAGTGCCGCCTTCTGTTGCCCCTAAGCCTCAGCCCCCACCCAAACCTGTTAGTCAGTCAACTCCAAAGGCTTCTGGCTCTGGTCAGCCTTCTAAGGCCGCTAACTCTAGCGGCAGGAACGCTGCCCAGGACCAGGGGTCAAAGAAATCTATGGGACCGCTGTGCGCACGGGCCCAGAATGGGAACACTGATGTCCCCCTTCAAAACAAATATGCTGCACTGGAGGAGCAGATGGAGGGAGTGGAAGTTGTCGTTGCTGATGCTGCAGCAGCTCCACCCCCTTCATCTCCGAAGAACCAGAGGAGGCCCGGGAGCCGGCCCCCCCCCCCCCCCCCCTCTGTTTCTTCAACTCCTTCCAAGGTAAAGGAAAAGGGGGGGGGGGGGGGGAAACTCCTTACCCCCAGATAAGACTTAATCATGTACTCTTTGCTTCAGTGGAATTGTTGTGGTTTTCAAGCTAACTTTGAGGAAATACGTCTTTTAGTCAAGTTCTATAACACCTCTGTAATATCTCTTCAGGAGACTTACCTGAAGACTTCTGACCCTGTGTCCTTTAATGGTTTTAATGTTATACATAAAGGCTCTGATTCGGAGAGGCGCTCGGGTTTAGCGGCTCTTCTCATTAGTAGCCAAATTTTATGTAGCCCCGTTAGCATCGACACCTGTCTTCAGGCTGTCGCAGCTCGGGTTACCTTAAAGAAGACCATAACCATATGCAGTATTTACCTGCCACCATCACTGCGGGTCTGTAGCAATGATATTTTTAACTTAGTAGATCAACTGCCCCCTCCCTTTATTCTCATGGGGGATTTTAATGGTCACGCTCACCTTTGGGGTAGTGACCACTATGATGGCAGAGGTCAGATGTTAGAAAATGTTTTTTTCTCAACTTAACCTATGTGTCTTTAACGATGGCTCACCTACATACTCTAACTCAGGTTCTGGATCTAGTTCTGTTCTAGACCTCACTGTGTGTGATCCTTCTCTCATGCTGGACTTTGACTGGAAGGTTCACGACGACCTGTGTGGTAGTGACCACTTCCCAGTAGTTCTGTCATCGGTCAGCTGTGTGGAGGATTCGCCGGTGGGGCGCTGGAATCTCAAGAAAGCTAACCGGCCTCTGTTCGCCTCCCTCTGTCAGTCTCGTCTTACAGAGGAGGTGGTCATGTCATCTGAAGAACCTGTTTCTTGTTTTACTTCTATTTTGTTGGACGTTGCAGGTGAAACCATCCCTAGAACTTCCACATCACTCCCTCGGAAGCCGAGAGTACCATGGTTCAATGAAGAGTGCCGCAAGGCCCAAACAATGCGCAAATCTGCTCAGCGACGTGCTTTTCGTAATCCGTCGCAAGCAAATATTTCAACATTTAAAAGACAGCGGGCGAAAGCCCACGCCGTGCTTCCTGGAGACGCTTCGTCTCATCTTTATCTTCTAGGACTCCATCCCAAAAAGTCTGGAAGGCTGTTCGAAGAATTAGGGGCAGGGGTGGCTCGGCTTCTGTCGGCCATCTTAGAGATGGTGCCAGTTTGGTCACAGATAAAAGGGCTGTGGCCAATTTGCTTGCCTCCACCATTGCCCATAATTCTTCCACAGAGCATTATTCACCTTTCTTCCAGAGAGAGAAGGAGAAGCGAGAATCTTGTACTTGTGATTTTATATCGGATAACTCGGAAGACTATAATGCCCCTTTTACGTTTTCAGAATTGCAGCAAGCCATGCAGAAATGTACTGACTCTGCTGCTGGATTAGATACCATCCACTATCAGCTCCTAACACATCTGCCTGAGGATTCACTCCTTGTACTTCTCAAGGCCTTTAACCATATCTGGATAACCGGTTTTTTTCCGCCATCTTGGCGCCAGGCTGTAATTGTGCCAATTCCCAAGCCGGGTAAGGATCCATCCGACCCGGGCAACTACCGGCCAATAGCTTTGACATCATGTTTATGTAAAACTATGGAACGCTTGGTCAGCGCCCGATTGGTGTGGCATCTTGAGTCACAGAGTCTCATCACAGACCTCCAGTGCGGTTTCCGGCGCTTCAGTAGTACAACTGACCATCTAGTCCGCTTTGAGTCTTTTATCCGAGATGCTTTTGTCAACAAGCAGCATGTCTATGCAATTTTCTTTGATCTTGAAAAGGCATATGACACTACCTGGAAGCATGGTATAATGTCTGATTTGTCGGACATGGGTTTTAAAGGGCACCTGCCAGTTTTTATTCACAATTTTTTGTCTAACACGTCATTCCATGTCTGTGTGGGCTCCACCCTCTCCGACTCTTTTGAACATGAGATGGGTGTCCCGCAGGGCAGCATTCCATCTCCTGTTTTATTTAGCATTAAAATAAATAACATTGTAAAGGCCATCAAGGATGATTCTGAATGCTCTTTGTTTGTGGACGACTTTGCTTTGTGTGCACGAGGTCGAGGACTTGTGTCCCTTGAGAGGCGCTTGCAGCTGTGCGTTGATCGCATCCAGGGGTGAGTGTCTCTCAATGGATTCAGGTTTTCACCCTCCAAGACAGTCTGTGTGCATTTTACTAACCAGACGAAATTTTTTCCAGAACCTAGCCTGAGCATTGCTGGAGTGCCAATTAAGGTGGCCGAAGAGGCAAAGTTTTTGGGGGTCATCTTTGACAAAAGATTGACCTTCTGCAACCATGTTAACTACCTCAGAACCTCTTGTCGGAAGGCCCTCGACATTCTTCGTGTCGTTGGTCGTACTGACTGGGGTGCAGACCGCATTGTCTTACTTCGACTGTATCGGACCCTTGTTCGGTCCAAACTAGATTACCGCTCTGTGGTATATGGCTCGGCTTCCAAGTCTGTTCTACAGCGTCTGAACACAATTCACCATCAAGGTCTGAACATATGTCTGGGGGCCTTCAGGACATTTCCAGTTCCTAGTCTGTATGCCGAGGCAGGGGAGCCTTCTCTCAGGCTCCGCCGCATCCTCCTCATGCTCAGCTACGTTCTGAAGCTGAAGGCCCATCCAGACAATCCTGCCTATGATTGTGTTTTTAACCCGTCATTTGCAGAGATTTACAATGCCCATCCGGGAGCTGTCCGTCCACATTCCTTCCATGTCCGACCTCATCTGCAGGCGGCCGGAGTGGACCTGGACAAAGTTTCTGAATCTCTGCAACACGTCACTCCACCCTGGCTACTACCAGTTCCTGACATCTTGCTGGACTTGACCGCGCACAAGAAGGATTGTACTCCACCAGCCATATACCAACAGAGCCTCAATGAACTCCTTTCAATTTTTCCTGGCTATTGTCGTCTTTATACGGATGGGTCCAAGTCTGAGGATGGGAGAGTGGCTGCAGCTGCAGTGTCCTCTCGCCATCCTAGACGCCCATTTAAGCTCCGTCTCCCTGACCATTCCTCTGTATTTAGTGCAGAACTGCAGGCAATTCTGCTGGCACTCAAGCATGCCTATCAGTCTTGGGAAAGGAACTTCCTGATTTTGTCTGACTCTCTTTCTGCCCTGCAGGCCCTTCAGGGCGCGGGAACAGACCATCCACTGCTGGTGCAGATTAGAGAGCTCTACGCAGACTTGATGAAGGAATATTATGACATTATTTTTATTTGGGTCCCGGGCCATGTGGACATCGAAGGCAACAGAATCACAGATTCTGCTGCCAACAGTGCCCGCAGTGACCCTGTCCCTGACACACTGTCTGTTTATAGTGATTTTAAACCTGTGATTAGTGCGTACATAGCCCGCGAGTGGCAGTCCAAGTGGGACAAAGAGGAAGGGAACAAGCTGCCATGAAGCTCTTCCTACGGTGTCCGACAGTCTACCTTTCGGCTGTGGCAGCGCCGTGAGGAGACTGTCCTTGCTCGGCTCCACATCGGGCACACGTATGTTACGCACTCTTACTTACTTAAACAGGATGAGCGTCCATGGTGTTTTGCCTGTGATGAGCAGTTTTCTGTTCGACACTTTTTGCTGTATTGTGCTGATTTAATTGACACCAGATATAAACACTTCACAGCAGACTCCTTGAAGGTTTTGTTCCGGGATGTTCCCCTGGACAAAATCTTCAATTTCTTGAGAGAATGCAGTATTTTTAACAAGATCTGAGCATTCATAGACTTTGTGAATTTTTTTTTATTTGCCCTTTTTGAGAGTCTGTAGTCGTTTCTTTTCAAGACGTGCGACATTTTAGCCTGACATTTTTAAGCTATATGTACATCTTGTCTTAAGACCTTGCTTTTAGTCTGGCTGACCAGATTTTTACCCATCCTGCCGTGAGATGGTCTTAGTCGCCTGCTCGGTGTTAAACCCAAATAACTAACTAACTAATTCATCTCCTAAGAACTAGAGGAGGCCCGGGAGCCGGCCCCCCTCTGTTTCTTCAACTCCTTCCAAGGCAAAGGAAAAAGGGGGGAAAAACTCCGCACCCCCAGATAAGACATAACCATGTACTCTCTGCTTCAGTGAAATTGTCGTGGTTTTCAAGCTAACTTTGAGGAATTACGTCTTTTAGTCAAGTTCTATAACCCCTCAGTAATATCTCTTCAGGAGACTTACCCCACCCGGGTCTGCCCTGGGGGTCTTGGGTGGGGTTAACTACTTTTTAGTTCCCAGGGTCACCCTGGTCAGCCCCAGAGGGTGGGTTTTCCTCTCTATTCTGGGGCATGTGTTTCTGTCTACCCTTTGTCCATTCACCTGTATTTGCCTTTTTAAAACTCTCCCTACTGTCTGCACTGCCTGTAGCTCTTGATATTGGATGTGTGTTGCTAAATAATCTTGGCTTTATTTAGGCCCCATGTGTTAGGTTTATTTAATGTATTGGACCGGCTGGCGACATACATTCAATTTTCTGTTTAGTTTTTTTTTTCACAAGCAGTGCAGGCACGTCCTGAGAAAGTCTTGTTGCTGTCGGGACATTAAGCAATGTACAATCCAATCTTCAGGAGACTTAGCTGAAAACTTCTGACCCTGTGTCCTTTAATGGTTTTAACGTTATACATAAAGGCTCTGATTCGGAGAGGCTCGGGTGGAGAGGCTCTTCTCATTAGTAGCCAAATTTTATGTAGCCCCGTTAGCATCAACACCTGTCTTCAGGCTGTCGCTGCTCGGGTTACCTTGAAGAAGACCATAACCATATTCAGTATTTACCTGCCACCATCCCTGCGGTTCTGTAGTAATGATATTTTTAATTTAGTAGATCAACTGCCCCTTCCTTTTATTCTCATGGGGGATTTTAACGGTCACACTCACCTTTGGGGTAGTGACCACTATGATGGCAGAGGTCAGATTTTAGAAGATGTTTTTTCTCAGCTTAACCTATGTGTCTTTAACGATGGCTCACCTACGTACTCTAACCCAGGTTCAGGATCTAGTTCTGTTCTAGACCTCACTGTGTGTGTGATTCTTCTCTCATGCTGGACTTTGACTGGAAGGTTCACGACGACCTGTGTGGTAGTGACCACTTTCCAGTAGTCCTGTCATCGATCAGCTGTGGGAGGATCCACCGGTGTCTCAAGAAAGCTAACTGGCCTCTGTTCGCCTCCCTCTGTCAGTCTCGTATTACAGAGGAGGTGGTCATGTCAGCTGAAGAACCTGTTTCCTCTTTTACTACTATTTTGTTGGACGTAGCGGGTGAAACCATCCCTAAAACTTCCGCATCAGTCCCTCGGAAGCCGAGAGTACCATGGTTCAACGAAGGGTGGAGTGATGTGTTGCAGGGATTCCGAAACTCTGTCCAGGTCCAATCCGGCTGAATGCAGATGAGGTCGGACACGGAAAGAAAGTGGACAGACAGCTCCCGGATGGGTATCGTAAATCTCTGCAAACGATGGTTTAACCTCTTTCAACAGTTTTAGCACTATATCACCACACTCCCCACCCCAAGCTGACCGTCGTAATGTATTCCACTGTTTGTGGTACCCAAGTCATTGTCTAAAGCGTGTGCATGCGTGCGCGAGTTGTGAGTGCGCGCTTAGAGTTATAATTATTATAAGATAAGCGCATTATAAATACCGTAATTATTATTAATTATTATTTATTATTACTTGTTGAAGGAATATTATGACATCATTTTTATTTGGGTCCCAGGGCATGTGGGCATCGAAGGCAACAGGATCACAGACTCTGCTGCCAACGATGCCCGCAACGATCCTGTCCCTGACACACAGACTGTTTATAGTGATTTTAGACATGTGGTTAGTGCGTACATAGCCCGTGAGTGGCAGTCCAACTGGGACAAAGAGGAAGCTAACAAGCTGCATGAAGCCCTTCCTAAGTTGTCCGACGGTCTACCTCATTGCTGCGGCAGCCGCCATGAGGAGACTGCCCTTGATCGGCTCCACATTGGGCACACGTATGTTACGCACTCTTATTTACTAACACAGGAGGAGCGTCCATGGTGTTATGCCTGCGACGAGCAGTACTCTGTTCGACACTTTTTGCTGTCTTGTGCTGATCTAATCGACACAAGGTATAAACATTTCACAGCAGACTCCTTGAAGGTTTTGTTCCAGGATGTGCCCCCGGACAAGATCTTCAGTTTTCTGAAAGAGTGCCATATTTTTAATAAGATTTGAGCGTTTATAGACTATGATGTTTCTATTAATTTGACATTTTTGAGAGTCTGTCAACGTTTTCTTTAAAGACCTGTGCGACATTTTAGCCTGACATATTTTTAAGGTATATTTACATCTTGTCTTAAGACCTTTCTTTTAGTCTGGCTGGCCAGATTTTTACCCTTCCCGCCTTGAGATGGCCTTAGTTGCCTGCTCGGCGTTAAACCCAAATAACTAACTAACTCCCCACTTAACAGCCTTTTCTGGCCAGACTGTGTCCATCTGGCTTCACTGATACCTAGCAGGGAAAGGTTGTACTTTTGCATTTCCGCTGCTATCTGGGCGGACTTCCCGCTCTGGTACATGTTCTTGACATTCCATGTGCCCATGGTTGTGTCCCTGGATAGAGAGAGGCGGCTCGGTCCTGTGGCTTCCGGCTTTCACCACACGACATCATAAATCTTCTGGTAGAAGAACCTTCCTCCTCCAGGAAAGGAATTGCTGTTTGTCTATTCATCGGCGTTTTTGTAGCTATTTCTTTATTTGGAGGGTAGGGAAGCTACCCCCACGCCCAACCCCCTTACTAGGAGGACCAGGGGTTTTCTGTCGGGGTCTCCTTCCCTTAGACCATGTTGGTTCACAGCACCTCGTGTAATCCCTTCGGACTAATAATAATAATTACGGTATTTATAATGCAGTGCTGTCCCTAGAAAAGGCTGCTTGGTCCATACCCTCCATAGCATCCCTCTATCCCCACGGCGGATCTAGAGGAGAGAACCTCAAAAATAAATCATTGTCCTGCTGCCTTGCAGGTCTGGCCGCTTGGCTGCGGAAAGGCTAAGGGAGGAAATCCCTGACATCAAAGCCCCCGTATCTCCGGGGAAGGTTTTTGAGCCAGAGACTAGGACAAGGACAGTCTGATATAAAACCTACGACCCAAGGACCTCGATGCCACCGTCCCAGCTTGCTAGGCCATGCAGACGAACCAAGGGTTTAAAGGGTGAGGCCAGTACTGCACACACTGCACTCCACCAAAAAGCTCCACCGCACAGGCTTTAGGAAACGCCCACGGACCATGACACCGACCATTCCAAGTCCTGTAGCGATAGGCAAGGGGCAAAACGGCAGGTGAAAGATGTCACTGGAAGCCGCAGTCTCAAACCTGCATGCAGGCGGTTCAGGATATTGGTCGCCTGATGTTGACCTGGGGATGACGACGTCACTCGGCACACCCTGAACGACCAAGCAGCCTTTTCTAGGGACAGCACTGCTTGCTCCACATGGAGAGGGGCCTAGAAAAGGTGGCCTAACCAAAGCTCATCCCCTCATAACCCCAGTTGGCTAGCCGCGGTCAACGGGCATCTTCTCTTGCGGTCAGAAAACAAGAAAAAACAACGTATCCACTCTCATGACGACCACGACTGGACTCAACGTAGCATGCTGGAACATCCGAACCATGTTCGACACAGCAGACAGTGGACGCCCTGAACGTCGCTCCGCCCTTATTGCCCATGAATTGCGGAGGTTAAACATCGACATCGCCGCGCTCAGCGAAGTACGCCTCCCGGAGGAAGGCAGCCTCCAAGAACTTGGCGCCAGCTACACCCTCTACTGGTCAGGCAGGCCTGCATCAGAAAGACGGCTCTCAGGAGTTAGCTTCATGGTCAAGATCCCCATTGCGTCTAAGCTGGAAAAACCTACCAACGGGTCACTCCGACCGCATCATGTCCATGCGCTTCCCACTGAGACACCAGCAATACGTCACACTTCTCAGTGTGTACTCCCCAACCCTCCTGGCAGAGTCTGCAGAAAAAGACAAGTTCTACTCTGACCTGCGCAGCCTCCTACAGAGCACCCCTGCAGACGACAAAGTCATTATCCTTGGCGACTTAACGCCAGAGTGGGCCAAGACTCTGAAGCCTGGAAAGGAGTCCTCGGCAAGCATGGCGTTGGGAACTGCAATGACAATGGCTGCCTACTGTTGGAGTTCTGTGCAGAGCAGCAACTTGTCATCACCAACACTACTTTCCAGCAAAAGGACAGTCGAAAGACCACCTGGATGCATCCTCGCTCCAAGCACTGGCACCTTATCGACTATGTCCTAGTGCGTCAGAGGGACCACAAAGACGTCCACCTCACCAGAGTGATGCCCAGCGCAGAGTGTCACACTGACCACCGCCTTGTCTGCTGCAAACTCAGGCTGCACTTCAAGCCAAAGCCCAAGAAAGGGGGGCCCCCAAGAAAAAGCTTGATGTTGCCAGCCTTCAGCGTGACAACAAGAAAGCTGCCTTTCAGACAGATTTACAGCGCATGCTCAAAAACACAGTTGATCCAGCAGACTCCTCCCCTGAAACACTCTGGGAACAACTGAAAACTGCTATTGTAAAATCTTCTGTGGAAGTCTTGGGCTTTGTTAGAAAGAGGAACAAAGACTGGTTTGACGAAAATGACGTAGAGATCCAGGAACTTCTAGCAAAAAAAAAGCGCCGCCCACCAGGCCCACCTAGCCCAGCCTTCCTGCCCTGTGAAGAAGTCTGCCTTCCGCCTCATCTGCAGCAGTCTCCAGCGCAAGCTTAGAGAGCTCCAGAACGAGTGGTGGTCCAGACTCGCACAGAGGACCCAGCTTTGCGCTGACAACGGTGACTACAGGGGCTTCTACGAAGCACTGAAAGCAGTGTATGGCCCTAGGCACCTGGTACAAAGTCCCCTGCGAAGCGCTGATGGACAGGCACTCCTCACAGATAATACCTCCATCTTGAACCGCTGGTCGGAATACTTTCAGGACCTCTTCAGCGCTGACCTCACTGTTCAAGAAACAGTCATCCTCCAAATCCCACACCTCCCACTAAAGGTTGAATTGGACAAACCACCCACTGCCGAAGAGAGCCTCACAGCCATCCACCAGCTCAAGAGTGGCAAAGCAGCAGGCATTGACGGAATCCCACCAGAGATCTGGAAACATGGAGGCCCATCACTGCACAACAAGCTCCATGACCTCTTTCTCTGCTGCTGGAAGAAAGGAACACTACCAAAGGATCTTCGTGATGCAGTCATCATCACCCTGTACAAGAACAAAGGAGAGAAGTCTGCCCTCTCTAATTATCGTGGAATTACCCTGCTGTCCATTGCCGGGAAAATTCTCGC
Source organism: Semisulcospira habei (assembly GCA_036245525.1). NCBI lineage: Eukaryota > Metazoa > Mollusca > Gastropoda > Semisulcospiridae > Semisulcospira > Semisulcospira habei. The sequence continues at coordinate 216,938,755 of BTPG01000005.1, read as the reverse complement.
AAGGCTGCTCCTGAATCGGCTGGTACCTGCCATCGCTGAAGACCACCTCCCAGAGGGCCAGTGTGGCTTCAGAGCCAACAGGAGTACCACCGACATGGTCTTTGTGCTGAGACAGCTTCAGGAGAAGTGCCGTGAGCAGAACAAAGGGCTGTACATAACGTTTGTCGACCTAACAAAAGCGTTTGACACTGTGAGCAGGCAAGGCATGTGGCAGATCCTGGAGTGACTTGGCTGTTCCCCAAAGTTTCTCAGCATGATTGTCCAGCTCCACGAAGTCCGACTGAACAGTGACTTTTCAGAACCATTTCCCATTCTCAATGGTGTGAAGCAGGGCTGCATGCTGGCACCGACCCTCTTTACCATCTTCTTTAGCATGATGTTGAAGCAGGCCACAGTGGACCTCGACAATGATGACGCAGTGTACATCAGGTATCGTCTCGATGGCAACCTGTTCAACCTCAGACGACTGCAGGCCCACACCAAGATCCTAGACCAACTGATTCGTGAGCTGCTCTTTGCTGATGACGCTGCCCTCGTTGCAAACACAGAGAGAGCCTTGCAGCGCATCATGTCCTGCTTCGCAGATGCTGCCCAGCTCTTTGGACTCGAGGTCAGTCTGAAAAGACAGAGGTCCTTCATCAGCCGGCACCCAAGGAAGAGCATCGCCCTCCCCACATCACCATCGGCGAGTCGGAACTGAAGTCTGTACACCAGTTTACCTACCTTGGCTGCATCATCACGTCAGACGCCAAGCTGGACAAGGAGCTGGACAACAGGCTGGCAAAAGCGAACAGTGCTTTCGGGCGACTATTCAAGCGGGTGTGGCACAATCAACAGCTGAAAAAAGGCACCAAGATCAGCGTGTACAGAGCTGTTGTCCTCACCACCCTGCTGTATGGTTCCGAGTCCTGGGCCCTCTACCGCAGGCAACTACGACTCCTCAAACGCTTTCACCAGCGCTACCTGCGTACCATCCTCAGCATTCACTGGAGTGACTATGTCACCAACGTTGAGGTCCTTGAACAGGCAGAAACTGTGAGCATCGAGGCTTTGCTGCTGCGGACACAGCTTTGCTGGGCGGGGCACGTCTCCAGGATGGAGGATCATCGCCTACCCAAGATCACTCTGTTCGGTGAGCTCGCCACTGGACACCGAGACAGAGGGGCACCAAAGAAGAGATACAAAGACGGTCTCAAGAAGTCACTTAGTGCCTGCCAAATTGACCACCGCCAGTGGTCTTCGCTTGCTGCGGAACGCGACACTGGCGCTCCACCATTTACAAGGCAGCCGCCTCCTTTGAGGACTCTCGCAGAGCTAGTCTTAAGGACAAGCGGCTCAAGAGAAAAAACAGAGTTGTCGAAACTCAGAACCCTGACCAGACCTTCCCCTGCAGCCACTGCGGTCGAACCTGCCTGTCCCGGATTGGCCTCCGCAGCCACGAACATGCCTGCAGACGACGTGGGCAACCCCTATAGAATCTTCGTTCGCGAAGTCAAGCCAAGAGATTTCATTCGGTGCACCCCTCTCGCGAGGGACCCCCTATCCACCATCCAGGGGACGCGCCTCAACACCATATGGTCCCAGCGCGAGGGATCTTAATGGTGTTTGGGCCAAATGCTTTCTTCATGCCCTCATACATGGCACAGATATTCCCACAGTCAGCGGAGAGCTAGATGCTCTGGCAGACATTCAGCCAATAGTCGTTGGCGCATTTCCTGGCGATCCGCTGAGCATTACTTCGGGCCTTTTGGAGTGCAGCTAGCGCCTTCTCTGAAGGTTTGCACTTGTAGTCTAGCAGTGCTGCACGTTTGGCTGTGATAGCTGGTTTAAGTTCGGTTATTCCTGCTTTGAACCAGTCTGGGTTTTTCTTCTCCCTCTTTCCAAAGGTTGCCATGGCTGAATTGTAGATGGTGTCATGAATGTGGCTCCACCTCTCTTCAGCGTTATTTTCTAGGCAGTCCTTGAGGGCCTCTTCCATGGCACTAGCAAAGCATGTGCAAACTTCTGGTACAGATGTCAGGGTTGTGGTGATTGTATTGTATTGTATATAATGTGACCTGTGTGTTGTCACACTAAATGCTATGACAAGATTTGTGTGTTGCTATACTAAATTACTAAATGGTGTGATATCACCTGTGTGTTGCCATACTGAATGCTATGATATGACCTGTGTGTTGTCATACTAAATGCTATGATATGACCTGTGTGTTGTCATACTAAATGCTGTGATATGACCTGTGTGTTGTCATACTAAATGCTATGATATGACCTGCGTGTTGTCATACTAAATGCTATGATATGACCTGTGTGTTGCCATACTGAATGCTATGATATGACCTGTGTGTTGTCATACTAAATGCTATGATATGACCTGTGTGTTGTCATACTAAATGCTATGATATGACCTGTGTGTTGTCATACTAAATGCTATGATATGACCTGTGTGTTGTCATACTAAGTGCTATGATATGACCTGTGTGTTGTCATACTGAATGCTATGTGTTCTTTGTGTTGCCAGCATCTGTCAGAGGCTGCAGGCGGTCGACTGAGTGTGTATCACGGAGATATTCTGAACTTCAACATGGAAGAGGTCATTCCATCAGATTTTGCTTGTGCATGGGAATCATCTCCCCCTAATGTTCACATTGTTGGCAACTTGCCATTCAGCGTCTCCACACCACTGCTGATTCGCTGGCTGGCAGCCATATCTAATCATTCAGGACCGTGGCAATTTGGCCGCACCAGACTGACCTTGACCTTCCAGAAGGAAGTGGCAGAGCGTATGGTGGCCAGGGTCAACACAGACCAGCGATGTAGACTGTCTCTGATGTGCCAGTATCTGTGTCAAGTGCACCTCAAGTTCATCATACCAGGTCTCTCTCTCTCTCTCTCTCTCTCTCTCTCTCTCTCTCTCTCTCTCTCTCTCTCTCTCTCTCTCTCTCTCTCTCTCTCTCGTATGGTGAAGACTCCCCAGGACAGTTTAAATGAGGTCTCTGAATGGTGCAGAAAAAACTCCATGATACCAAATCCCACTAAAACCAAATGCATGCTGATTACCACATGTCAAAAGCATCAGTTGAACCCCCCCCCTTCTTTTCAACTAACACTTAACTGTGGAGCAAGTCAGGGAACAATGCATACTTGGAATCAACTTAGGTAACAAGTTGTGCTGGCAATGTTTTGCGTAGATTCGCGGAGAATATAGACTAGAACATTCGAGAAAGGTCGCGCTGTCTTGTGACCGGGTACGTGTGTCGTCAGAAGAGTGGATAACATTTAATAATAATAATAATTAAATAATTATGGTATTTATAATGCGCTTATCTTATAATAATTATAACTCTAAGTGCGCACTCACAAATCGCACACGCATGCGCACGCTTTAGACAATGACTCACATACCACAAAAAGTGAAAATACATTACGACGGTCAGCTTGGGGTGGGGAGTGTAGTGATATAGTGCTAGAACTGTTGAAAGAGGTGAGTTTTGAGGGCGGACTGGAAGGAGGAGAGAGAGTGTTTCTGACGGAGAGAGAGAGTGGGAGGGTGTTCCAGGTGGATGGACCGTAGACGGAGAAGGAGTGGGGGCCAAAAGTGCTGAGTTTGGTGCGGGGGATGAGGAGGCGGAGAGGGTCGGAGGCGGAACGGAGGGAGCGGGAAGGAGTGTAGGGTGAAGTAAGTTGGAGAGATAGGTAGGAGCGTAGTTGTTCAGGGATTTGTAGCAGAGAGACAGAATCTTGTATTGGATGCGTTGGGGGATGGGGAGCCAGTGAAGGAGCTTGAGCAGGGGAGTGCAAGTGATGTGGTCGGATTTTTTCTTTCTGAGGACGAGGTGGGCAGCATTGTTCTGAACGCGCTGAAGAGTGAGAGTGGTAGAGTGAGGAAGGCCAGAAAGGAGAGAGTTGCAGTAGTCGATGCGAGATAAGATGAGAGAGACAGCGAGTTTGGTGGCAGCTTCGGTAGTGAGGTATTTTCTGATCTGACTGATGCGGCGGAGGTGGAAATAACATGCCTGGGCCGTGGCGCAGACGAAGCTGGTCATAGAAAGAGAGGAATCGAGGATAACGCCGAGGTTCTTGACCGAGTCAGAGAGGGAGATGGGAGTGCTGTCGAGTTGAAGGGGGGAGCTGGGAAAGTTTCTGGCGAGTGCCTACCAGCATGGCTTCCGTTTTGTCGTCGTTCAGTTTGAGCTTATTTGCTGTCATCCAGTTTTTCACGTCTTCGTAGCAGTCAGCCGTGCGAGTCAGTAGTGACTGAGTCTTGTCGAGTTTGTCTTTGTCTAGTAGTTGTGAGTCGTAGGCGTAGAGGTGGTGGTGTATGTGGTGAGACTGGATGATGTTGGACAGGGGAGAGGTGTAGAGTGTGAAAAGGACCAGACCCAAGACAGACCCCTGTGGAACGCCACAGGAGAGCCTGACTGGGTTGGAGGAGACGCCGTCGATGGTGACTGATTGCTGTCGGAGAGGTAGGAGAGAAACCAGGAGTGAGCAGAGTCAGTGATGCCAAAGGAGTGGTGAAGGCGATGGAGGAGGATAGAGTGGTCTATGGTGTCGAAGGCGGCAGAGAGATCGAGTAGCGTAAGAAGGGAGATGTTGCCCGAGTCGGTGGAGAGAAGCAGGTCGTTTAGGATATGTAGAAGGGCTGTTTCAGTGCTGTGATGTTTGCGATAGGCAGACTGGAAGGGACAGGAGGTTGTTGTCGGCGAGGTGGAGGTTGAGCTGGTTGAGGACAACCTTCTCAAGAAGCTTGGACAGGAAAGAGAGATTGGAGACTGGGCGGTAGTTCTTGAGATCGTTTGGGTCGAGGTTGTGTTTTTTGAGGAGAGGACGGACAATGGCGGACTTGAAGATATCGGGGACGGAGCCATTTTCTAGAGATGTGTTGATGATGTCGGTGATGAAGGGCAAAAGTTTTGGAAGGCCGTCCCGGTAGAGAGAAACTGGGAGGGGGTCTAGTTCGCAGGTTTTGAAAGTCATGGACTTTATGGTCTTGAGGACTTCATCCTGAGAGACGGGGCGGAAGGACGAGAGGGGAGTGCCGGAAAAGGGGGGGTCATGAAGGCAAGGCGGAGAAGGCAGAGTATCGAGTGTGTTGCGCAGAGTTTGGATTTTGTCGGAGAAATAGGTGGAAAAAGCGGACGGGAGTTCTTCTTTGCTGTGTGTGTTGGGAAGAGGAGAGTCTTTAGAAGTGCCTAGGAGTGTGTTCATGGTAGTGTAGAGGGTTTTGGATGAAGTGGATTCCAGGATTTTGTTTTGAAGATGTTTACGTTTGGAGTCAGAGATCATTCTGCAGACTTTGGATCTGGTGGTTTGGAAGATCTGTCTGTGAACGGTGAGGTCGGATGAGCGCCATTGTATAGTCATAGTTGTTTACTGTGCGCATGAAGTTGGCAGCCAGTCGGTGTGTTTTTTTGAAAGATTGTGAAACTTCGGGAAAGATTCCGGCTAGGTCGTGAATTGCCTTCCATACTTTTGTGTGACATCATTACACACTAGGATTTGGGGCTGAAATTAGTAGCCGAATTTTTGTAGCCTATCGTAGTTATTCTAGAAAATTCTTTCTTTATTAATATTTATGAGTTTCAGTTACGTGTTTCGTTCTGATTGGTTGCGTTGTATGATTTTCTTGGATTATTCTAGAAATTGGTTGTACTATAAAAGATTGGTGTTGGAAAGCATGTTCATACATTGTCTTGCATTGTCAGTTGTAGAGACACGCAGTTTATCGTAGGTACGTGGCCCGTATAGGGTGTACATTGTGAGAGACGCAGCGTAACGGTGGTGTACGTGGTATGAGAAACTTTGTGTCGCCAGTGTGGACATTTGCAGAAGAGACATTGTAACAGTGTTGGTGCATTTGGAAATGCATTGTGTGCAGATCGCATCGCTGAATTCAAATATTGTTGGAACTGTTACTCCAGTATTGTCTACATCCTTAAGCCACGTGTGATGGGTTGCAGCTGAATGAAGTTTATTTAAAAGAACCTTGCGTGCATGCGTCTGTTGTGTTTATCATACTATGAGTACGACTCAACCACGTAACATTTTGGCACCTCCGACGGGACTTCTTCAGTTGGCTCAGTGGAAAGGGTAGCCGGAGAAAACAGCCAACAGTGAAACGCAGAGATGGCGACATCAGAGATGGAGACATTCCTGAAAATTGGAAAGGAATGTGGACTCAAAGGAGCTCAACTCCTTGAGTTTGTAAAGAAGAGAGAGAAGGAGAGATTAGAGAGAGAGAAGGAGAGACTGGAGAGAGAAGAAAAGAGACGAGAGAGAGAAGAAAAAGAGAGACTGGAGAGAGAAATAGAAAAGAGACTTGAAGAAGAGAAGAGACTGGCGAGAGAAGAAAGAGCTAAAGAACGTGAAATCAGGAAACTCGAAATTCAACGATAAGAGGCAGAGAAACAGCGAGAAGAAGCAGAGAAACAGCGATGAGAGGCAGAGAAACAACAAGAAGAGGAGAGAGAAGAGGCAGAGAAACAGCAAGAAGAGGCGGAGAACATGAAATTCATTTAAAGCAGATGGAGATAGAGGCACAGAGCCAGAGAGCTAATGAAGCAACAGCCTTAGCCAGCAGAGAGCAAACAGCCCGTGCGCCAAAGCTACCACCTTTCGCAGAAAATTCAGATAAGATGGACGCTTATCTGGAGCGAATCAAGCGCTTTGCAAGTAGCAACAATTGGAAACAAGAGACTTGGGCTATCAAACTGAGTGCACTTCTAACCGGCAAAGCGCTTGAATTTTACACCCGCTTACCAAGAGAAGAAGCTGAAGATTATACGCAGTTGAAAGCTGCCCTGCTGAGACAGTACGACTTCACTGAAGAGGGTTACAGGCGACGATTTTGGAACTGCAAGCCTGAAGAAGGAGAAACACCCGGCCTATTCATTGAGAGAATCAGAAGCTACCTGGAGAAATGGATAGAGCTGGCTGGTTTAAACAAAGATTACCAGGACCTGTGTGACATCATCAAAGAACAAGTCCTCAACGCATGTTCTAAGGACCTGGCCGCACGACTCAGGGAGAAAAAGAACCAGTCACTGAAGGCCCTGGCCAAACTTCGCTCAAAGATACCTTAACGCCCACAACATGAAGTTCGGGTCCAGTAAGCCGCAATGTGTGTCTGCACCAGCAGAGGACATCTACAATGTCAAAGACACCCCGAAATACAAGCCGGTGGAGAACCTGGCATGTTTTCTCTGTGGAAAGAAAGGTCACAAAGCGATACGGTGTCCTTCTAAAGATGTTCCTCGAGGCGACAATATCAGAAAATCCAACCAAGATCGCGGGATAGTAGGCAGAAGCAGTACCACATCTCAACACAGAGCCGCTGCTGTATTAGCCAATGATGTGACGTCATCCAGTGACTTTGAGTCTAGAGAAACGCGAGTGACACCGGAGCTGATTGAATCTTTCAGAAAAATGGATGCATCCCAGTAGGAGATGGGGCTACACTCTTACCAGTCTCAAACATCGTGCTGCCTGAGAATGAAGTGCCGAATATGCCGGTGGTGCCAGGATTCGTCGGCAAAGCATCAGTGAGAGTGCTGAGAGATACAGGTTGTAGTTGCATCATCGTGAGAGTAGACCAAGTAACTGAAGAACAGAAGCTACAGGAGTGGACCACCCTCATTTTGGCCGACAGAACTGTGAGGATTATCCCCTTGCCAATGTCAGTGTCGACACCCCATACTTGACAGGAGAGGTGAAGGCGTTGTGCGTGAAGACCCCTGTCTATGATCTTATCATCGGAAACATTGATGGTGCCAGAAACGCAGACGATCCAGAGTGGAGACCTGAAACATGTGCTGTTACCACAAGAAATCAAGCAAAGACCATCCTTCTAAAAGTGGCGGACAACATGGAAGCAGCTGTGGTGAATAAGGAAAGGCTAGTGGAGCTACAGAAAGCCGACCCCACGCTTGACAAGTTCCGAGGTCAGACCGAGCCCGTAACGCGAAAGGGAAATGAGATAACCTTCGAGACCAGAAGAGATATCCTGTACCGGATATTCGACAGCAATGGAGATAAAACTGTGCGTCAAGTAGTAGTTCCTGAACCTTTTTAGAATGCAGGTGATGAAATTGGCCCATGATTCCATATTGGGAGGACACTTGGGAATCAACAAGACCCTCGATAGGATCCAAGCCGTCGTCTACTGGCCTGATATGGGAGGCGACATCACCTGATTCTGCAGGTCGTGCGACATATGCCAGAAGACAATCTCCAAGGGAAAGGTGCCCAAGGTTCCTCTAGAAAAAATGCCACTGATCGATATGCCTTTCAAGCGTGTAGCTGTGGACCTGGTGGGGCCAATATCCCCTTTAAGTGAAGATGGTCATCGCTACATTTTGACCCTGATGAACTATGCTACACGTTATCCTGAGGCCATACCATTGAAGAAGATTGACACTCCAACTGTGGCAGAGGCGCTCGTCGACATGTTCAGCCGTTTGGAGATTCCTGAGGAGATCCTGAGTGATCTGGGAACTCAGTTCGTCTCCGACTGCATGGAGGAAGTCAATCGGCTATTGAGCATCCGACACCTTACTACCACCCCTTATCACCCCATGTGTAATGAGCTGGTTGAAAAGTTTAATGGAACATTGAAGGCCATGCTGAAGAAACTGTGTGCTGAGCAGCCAAGGTTGTGGCATAGATATATCAATGCCTTGCTCTTCGCATACCGTGAAGTTCCTCAGGATTCGACAAGGTTTTCCCCTTTTGAATTACTGTACGGTAGGACTGTAAGGGGGCCCATGCACATCCTGAAGGAGCTGTAGACCAAAGATATCGATGCGCCTGAGGTGAAGATCAGCTACCAGTACGTCTTCGATCTGAGAGAGAAGCTGGAAGATACCCTCAGGATGGCTCGAGAAGAACTGGGGAAGGCGCAGAACAAGGGGAAGCATTACTATGATCGTAAGGCGAAACCTCGATGATTCCAGCCAGGTGACCAGGTGTTGGTTCTTCTTCCTACCGACAACAACAAACTTCTGATGCAGTGGAAGGGACCCTACGTTGTCAATACAGTGGTTGGCATCAATGACTACAGAGTCAAGGTCAACAATAAGGTGAAGACTTACCATGCTAATCTGCTGAAGAAGTATATTGAGAGAGGTCGTCAAGATAAAACACAACTGGCAGCATCGGTGCATCTTGCTGATGACGAAAGACTAGACGACGAAAACCTGTTTGACCTTAATGAACTTCGCCACAAGGAGGATGTAGTAGACATCCAGTTCGGTCAGAATCTGACCCAGACTCTAGGAGAAGAATTGCGCGTCCTGACTCAAGAATTCAAGCATCGGTTTACACCTGACCCAGGGACAACAGACACTGTCCAGCACGAGGTTAACCTGACATCGAACGAGCCGCTTCGTGACGAGCCATGTCGTCGGCTTCGCAACACGAGTGAAGGACCGAGGGAGAATGTTCGGGAGACGCCGGACCTGGGAGTTGTCAGGGATTCCAGATCACCAGCACTCGTCATGCCGAGACCAGAGAGATGTAATTTGGTGTGTATGGACTATCGTACATTCCATAAGCCGACAGTGTTTGACCCAGGACCAGTAACCTTTGAACTGTGTGAACTGTAACTCGTGATTTGGTGATGTTCCTGAAACAAACTTTGACATTAATTATTAGTTTAACCAAGGGTTCACAGAACGTTGGAGCGGATTACCTGAGCAGAGCAGTTTGAATGAACATTTCTGTGTCCAGAACAATTTAAAGAAACATTTCGGTGCTCATAACAATTTAAAGGGACATGTCTTCGCTCAGGACAGTTTAAAGGAACTGTGAGAGGATTATTTTAAAGTAGTTGATTTGATTTCATTTTGATGTGAAATTTTTTATTATTTGTGGTTTTGTGTAGGTTAATACAACTACAACCATATTTTTGAGATTTGAGAAGAAATTTTTGTGAAATTTCATTCTAAAGAGGGGAGTAATGTTACGATTGTGGTTGTGTTGTCCTGTGAGAGCATGCATGTGTTAATCGTAGGAAACGATCTGATATTTATTTGAGCTATCATGGTTACGATTCACGTACCTTTTCAGTGAGATTTTCTTTCGTTCGCGCGTAGAGTGGAATTCGCTTTATGATACACTAAGTTTAACCGGAAGCTTCTAGAAAAGTCGCACGGAGAATAGCGGTCGATTTTTGTTTTGCATAGATTCGTGGAGTATAGACTAGAACATTCGAGAAAGGTCGTGCTGACCTTGTGACCGCGTACGTGTGTGGTCAGAAGAGTAGATAACATTTCGCTACATTGTATAGTCATAGTTGTTTACTGTGCGCGTGAAGTTGGCAGCCAGTCGGTGTGTTTTTTTTTAAAGATTTTTGTAGCCTATCGTAGTTATTCTAGAAAATTCTTTCTTTATTAATATTTATGAGTTTCAGTTACGTGTTTCGTTCTGATTGGTTGCGTTGTATGATTTTCTTGGATTATTCTAGAAATTGGTTGCACTATAAAAGATTGGTTTTGGGAAGCACGTTCGTACATTGTCTTGCATTGTCAGTTGTAGAGACACGCAGTTTATCGTAGGTACGTGGCCCATATAGGGTGTACATTGTGAGAGACGCAGCATAATGGTGGTGGCGCCAGTGTGGACATTAGCAGAAGAGACATTGTATCAGTGTTGGTGCATTTGGAAATGCATTGTGTGCAGATCGCATCGCTGAATTCAAATATTGTTGGAACTGTTACTCCAGTATTGTCTACATCCTTAAGCCACGTGTGACGGGTTGCAGCTGAATGAAGTTTATTTAAAAGAACCTTGCATGCGTGCGTCTGGTGTGTTTATCATGCTACGACTACGACAAAACCACGTAACAGCAGGCGAGGGGCGCCATAGCCCAGGCGGTAACCCAAGTAGCCTCCCTTTCATCCCCATCCGGGCAAGTGCCCACCGGAAGCCCGCCAGTTAGTTTCTTAGCTAGCCTGTGACCTGTTGTGTTACGTATGTCGAAATTGAGACATTTCGCTGATGAGCCAAAAAGGAAACTCTTCTACTATGCCCATATTCAGCCACATTTGGATTATGCCTCATCTATTTGGGATGGTAGTAGCGATGCTAGTTTTAAAAGTCTGAACTCGCTCCACAGAAGAGCCATTAAACTAATTGTTGACAGAGCCTTGGAAGTCATTAGTACTGACAATAAGTTCAAGCTGTTAGACATTTTGCCACTTGAAAAACAGTTTAAGTATAAGTTGGTGCTCATGCGCAAAATCACCCTCTCAGAAACACCAGCCTATCTCAATAGTTTATTCCACTTTGCTCATACTAGGTCTAGTCGAACACCAGTAAACAATCTTGTAGTACCGATGCCTCAGCTGGACATTTATAGGTCATCATTATCATATTCTCGTGCAAAGTTATGGAGATCAGTTTCTGCGGATGTTAGAGCCGCGCCATCGCTTAAAACTTACAAGACCAAGCTGCTAAAACATCTAGGCAAAGCTTAATAATATTTTTTTTTTTTTTTTGTTTCGTGTAGCATTCCATGCCTTGTGCGGCATTTCACGGATAGTCTGCATTCTCTTGTAACATTTATGAACACGTGTAATATACCACTGGCATTCAAGCAAACCGCATTATGTAATATCTAGGACCCCATGGACTCCGCTGGCCAGATGGGATGCTGTCGATAGGCACAGTTGAGACATAAACGGCGCGCGCGACGGTTGCGGTGTCACTGTAAGATTACTCTCACTGCACACTATAGCAGCTGGCTGTGTGAAGGGTCACTGTATGATTACTCTTACTGCAGACTATAGCAGCTGGCTGTGGGAGAGGTCACTGTATGATTACTCTTACTGCAGACTATGTCAGCTGGCTGTGTGAAGGGTCACTGTAAGATTACTCTCGCTGCAGACTATAGCAGCTGGCTGTGTGCGGTTTTGGCGCAGGGAGGCTATCGCATTGTATCAGCGTGACTCGAGCGCCTGTGGGTTGTGTTGTCAGCTGATTGTGCCCCGATATACACTTTTCTGCTGAAATCTTTAAAGTTCAAATCTATACAGCATCTTATGCTATGTGTGTGTGTGTGTGTTTCTCTGTGTGTGTGCGAGTGTGTGTTTCTCTGTGTGTGTGCACGTGCGCATTTGTACGTGCTTGCGCATGTGTGTGTGTGTGTGTGTGTGTGTGTGTGGAGCGAGCCGTGTTGATTTTCATAACTTGAGAACAATAGCGGTTTCATGTACAAAATCCGTTATGCTCTTTTTAAAAAAAAAGATTTAAATATTATTTGCTGTAGTATAGTTTTATGTGATAGCAATGTATGTGTCCTTTCCGGCCTTCCTCACTCTACCACTCTCACTCTCCAGCGCGTCCTGAACAATGCTGCACGCCTCGTCCTCAGAAAGAAAAAATCCGACCACATCACTCCCCTGCTCAAGCTCCTTCACTGGCTCCCCATCCCCCAACGCATCCAATACAAGATTCTGTCTCTCTGCTACAAATCCCTGAACAACTACGCTCCTACCTATCTCTCCAACTTACTTCACCCCTACACTCCTTCCTGCTCCCTCCGCTCCGCCTCCGACCCTCTCCGCCTCCTCATCCCCCGCACCAAACTCAACACTTTCGGCCCCCGCTCCTTCTCCGTCTACGGTCCATCCACCTGGAACACTCTCCCACTCTCTCTCCGTCAGAAACACTCTCTCCTCCTTCCAGTCCGCCCTCAAAACTCACCTCTTTCAACAGTTCTAGCACTGCATCACCACACTCCCCACCCCAAGCTGACCGTCGTAATGTTTTTTCACTATCTGTGATACGTGAGTCATTGTCTAAAGCGTGCGCATGCGTGTGCGAGTTGTGAGTGCGCGCTTAGAGTTATAATTATTATAAGATAAGCGCATTATAAATACCGTAATTATTATTATTATTATTATTATGTACATGATATATGTAATGATAACCGTGTTATGAGAGCACTGGCTGTGTGAGTGTGTGGAGGGTTGTGCAGGCTTGGCTTGGCGCCTGTTAAACCTGTAGGCGACAAGCTAACAGGCGCCAAGCTAATCTGGCACAAACCTGTGCATGGGCAATTGCAAACGGGCGCACGTGCGTGTGTGGGTAGGAGACAGATTTTGTGTATGTTATTTTGTTTTGTAGTGTGTAGCAAGGACAAGAATGAAAACAGGTCTGCGCACCTATTCTTTTTTCCTTTGAAAATAAAGTTTCATTTCATATTGGCTACACATATAATGGATTTGTGAAAAGTGCGCAACTGCTGTATGTGAAAGTTAAAATCACTAGGACAATTTGTTTTGATTTCAGTTTATTATAACACCAACACCAAATCTATTTGGCTATGTAGATTATTCATTTTTAGCTCATGTGTGAAGTAAAAATGAAATGATCTGGGCCAGTGATCATCCGTCTGTGGTAAACTTTAACGTTGGCATATTCTCGAAGCCACAGTCTCAAACTTGGCCCAAGGATACTTTGTAGCAAGACCTTCCTAAACACACAAATTTCAGTAACCTCTCTCAAAGGTCAAGGGATCAGGAAAAAGGTAAAAAATAGCCGTTTTTTTTTTTTTGACAGAATTTTGTTATGGCTGACGTGCGATAGCAAAAATGAGTCTATGTAATGGCGTCATCTGTCGTCTGTCCAGTGTTTAGTATCTGTTGTCTGTGGTAAACTCTAATGTTGGCAATTTCTCAGACACTATTCAAGTCTCAGACTTCAAACTTGATGCAATGGTACTTTGTGGCGAAACCTTTCTAAACATATCAATTTGTGTGACCTCTCTCAATCGTCAAGATCACAGGGGCTCAGAAAGGGGTCCAAAATCGCCATATTTTGACACAAATTGTTTTTTCTCAAATACTATTTTCAACTTCAAAGTCATGCTTGGCACAGAGATACCTGATGGTAAATCTTTCTATGAATACTAATTTGGTTGACCCCTCGGAAAGTTCAAGAGGTTGGAAGATATGTGAAAAATGCCAGATTTTGATAGATTTGTATTTTTGGGCTCAGGTGCGAAGCAAAAGTGAGTATGTTCTTGGCCAGTGGTCATTCGTCCTTCGTCTGTCTGCCATCAGTGGTAAACTTTAACACTGGCATTTTCTCTGAGAATATTAAAGCCAGTTTTCAAATTTGGCCTAAGGATACTTTGTGGCAAGACCTTTCTAGTTTTTTTTAATTGAATTGAAACATACCAATATAAATGCCATCTCTCAAAGGTTAAGATCACTGGGGAAAAGGAAATTGGTCAAGAATAGCCATATTTTGTCAATATTTATCTGCTCTCAAATACTATTCACAACTTCAAACACAGATCTTGTTGGTAAGACCTTTCTGTGCATGCTAATTTGATTGACCCCTCAGAAAAGTAAAGGGTCACAGGAGGTCAGGAGATAGTTTGGTTTTTTTTTTTAAGCCATATTTTGACAAAATAAGTTTTTTTCTCAAATACTATTTTCAGCTTCAAACCCAAAATTGGTACAGACGCCTAATGGTAAGATCTATCTGTACTAATTGGATGACCCCTTGGAACGGTCAAGGGTCACAAGAGGTCAGCAAATAATATGTGTAAAATACCAGATTTTGATATAATTGTAGCTTTTATCAACATTTTTGCAAACGCTTCAACCCAAAATGTGTATTTTTGTTGTAAAATGTTTTTATCAGCACTTTTGCACAACTTTTCAATCAAGTTTGGCAGAAAGATAGCTGATTATGAATCCTTTTTATGCATACCACTTTGGTTCACTACTTGTGAAGGTCAAAGGTCACCTAAGATTGACAAAAGCGTGAAAAGTGCATAAAGTTTGTGTAAACATGAATTTTGCAGGTACAAAAGACAAAAACTTAACTTTTGTTAGAGCACCTGAACACTTCCTATGCATACTAACTTAGTCGACCCATCACAAAGGTCAAGGGTGATGGTATGATCTCAAAATAGGTTTAAAAGAGCCATATTTTGACAGAAAATGTTACTGTTTGTTTATGAAATACTATTTACAGCACCAAACCCAAAATTGGTAAGGTGATACCTGATGGTAAGACCTTTCTATGAATACTAATTTGGATGACCCGTCGGAAAGGTCAAGGGTCGCAGGAGGTCAGTAAATGTGTGAAAAATGCCATTTTTTGTTAGAATTTATCAAAGGTTTTGCAAACTTTTCAATAAATGTGGTATGAAGTTTGCTGATGGTAAGACATTTCTATGCATGCTAATTTATTTGACTCATCGCAAAGGTTAAGGGTCATGGGGTTTGACAGATGTGTGAATAATAATTTGAGAAAACATGGATTTTGCTGGTGCTGAAGCCAGTCCTTATTGTCACAAAGGTCACACGTGTAGATCAGTCATACACGTGAGCCATAAGGGCTTTGCCTTTCTTGTCTTATGTTTTGTTACAACACTTTAACACTTGCTTATTTCAGTGACCTGTTGGTAGGTCAAGGACAAAGGTCATTAATTATGTGGATCGGTCATGCATGTGAGCCTTGAGGGATTTGCCATTCTTGTTATCAAAGTTTTGGCTAACTTTTCAGTCCAGATTTGGCACAAAGGTAGCTGATGATAAGAACTTTCTATGCCTACTAATTTAGTGGTCCCCTTGCAATGGTCAAGGGTTATGGGCGGTCCAGAAATAGGTCAAGTATAGCCATATTTTGACAACCACTTTGGTACCAGTTTCAGGCCACTTTATAAATTTCAAATACAAGTAATCTTGGTCCAAAACCTCAGTAGCTGACCATTCGCACAACATGAATGTCCTGTGTTTGTCTTGTACTGTGTTTGTCTTCAGAGTAAATGCGTGTGTTTCACATGAGCGTGTGCTTTGAGCTGAATAACAGGTATTATTATTAAAAACTGTTTTTTCTCAAATACTACTTTGAACTTCAAACCCAAACTTGCTCTAGAGATACCTGATGGTGAGGCATTCTATCCATACTAGTTTGGATGATCCCTTGAAAAGGTCAATGGTCACAGGTCAGCTAGTTTGTGAAAAATGCCAGTTTTTTTTTTTTTTTTATTGACTTGAAGCTTGGCATAATTTGGCATAAAGGTAGCTGATGATAAGACATTTCTATGCATACTAGTGTATTCAACCCCTCAAAAAGGTCAAGCGTCATGGAGGGTCGACGAATGTGTGAAACATGCATACATTTTGAGAAAACTCTGATTTTGCTGGTACAAAGTCAACCCTTTACTTATGTCTAGACCCTTGAACATTTGCTGATTTCAGTGATGTGAGCCGTAAGGGCTTTGCCTTTCTTGTTTAACAGATGTATCTATTATGTCTTCACAAGTGGACTGGACCAATTGGTAAACAATTTCTAGCGCCTGATGGCCTCAACCCAGAATCTAATTGGGGGATACCCAGTGCTTTTCACTTTTTGTGTCAAATTTTGAATGCACACCTTTTAATGAGGCATGCATAACACGCGAGTCAAATTTGTACTTTATCTGCTTCTGCTGTTTCTGTATCTATTCTGAGAATAAATCCTGACAAAAGTCCATGACTCTAGCTTGATCAAACGAGTGTACCCCTAATTGTCACCAAAAGTGGAGAATTACACATCTATATATTCATCTGTACCATTATCACTTTGATATTTTTGTGTTTGACATTATGTTTGTGTTGCATCATTTATTAAGCACTTTCAGTTCTTCATGTAATGATGCATAATTGCTTTTCATTTGCCCTATTGGCATGTCAAAGATAAGTAGAAAATTGTTTTCATGTCTGTCTAATATTTTACAAATTGAGTTGTGTTCCAACCTTTCTAAGCATGTTACTTTCATTGTCATGTTTGTTTTTTTTTCAGAACAAAAAGTACAACCAAAAACATTCTCACACATATCAAGTACAACCAAAAACACTCACGCGTTTGTTCCTGCATGTGTTTTTTCAGGACAAGCCTTTGTGCCAGCCCCCAAGGTAGATGTGGCAGTTGTTCACTTGGTGCCCCGCACGCAACCCCTCATCAGTCTTCCCTTCCATCTGGTGGAGAAAGTAGCTCAACACATCTACCATCACCGCCAGAAATATTGCCGCTTTGGTGTCCAGTAAGTACACAGACGTAATACCTGAGTGTTGTGTTACTTGTGCAGAAAGCGGCTCAACTTATCTATCATCACCGCCAGAAATACTACCGCTTTGGTGTCCAGTAAGTACAATACATACTACATGAGTGTTGTGTTACTTGTGCAGAAATCTATCATCACCCCCAGAAATAATGCCACTTTGTAAGTACACAAAAATGCTACGGTCCATGCTGTCCAGTAAGTAATAATAATAATAATTACGGTATTTATAATGCCACAGTCTATGATGTCCAGTAAGTACAGTCTATGATGTTCAGTATGTACATTCCAGTAAGTACAGCCCACACTGTCCAGTAAGTACAGCCCATGGTGCCAGTAGGTACAGTCCACACTGTCCAGTAAGTACAGTCTATGATGTCCATTAAGTACAGCCCATGGTGCCAGTAAGTACAGTCTATGATGTCCACTAAGTACAGCCCATGGTGCCAGTAAGTACAGCTCATGATGCCAGTAAGTACAGCCCATGGTGCCAGTAAGTACAGTCCACACTGTCCAGTAAGTACAGTCTATGATGTCCAGTAAGTACAGCCCATGGTGCCAGTAAGTACAGTCCACACTGTCCAGTAAGTACAGCCCATGGTGCCAGTAAGTACAGTCCACACTGTCCAGTAAGTACAGTCCACACTGTCCAGTAAGTACAGTCCACACTGTCCAGTACAGCCCATGGTGCCAGTAAGTACAGTCCACACTGTCCAGTAAGTACAGTCCACACTGTCCAGTAAGTACAGCCCATGGTGCCAGTAAGTACAGCCCATGGTGCCCGTAAGTACAGTCCACACTGTCAGGTAAGTACAGCCCATGGTGCCAGTAAGTACAGTCCACACTGTCCAGTAAGTACAGCCCATGGTGCCAGTAAGTACAGTCCACACTGTCCAGTAAGTACAGTCCATGGTGCCAGTAAGTACAGCCCATGGTGCCAGTAAGTACAGTCCACACTGTCCAGTAAGTACAGTCCACACTGTCCAGTAAGTACAGTCCACACTATCAGGTAAGTACAGTCCACACTGTCCAGTAAGTACAGCCCATGGTGCCAGTAAGTACAGTCCACACTGTCCAGTAAGTACAGTCCATGGTGCCAGTAAGTACAGTCCACACTGTCCAGTAAGTACAGTCCACACTGTCCAGTAAGTACAGCCCATGGTGCCAGTAAGTACAGTCCACACTGTCCAGTAAGTACAGCCCATGGTGCCAGTAAGTACAGTCCACACTGTCCAGTAAGTACAGTCCACACTGTCCAGTAAGTACAGCCCATGGTGCCAGTAAGTACAGTCCACACTGTCCAGTAAGTACTGTCCACACTGTCCAGTAAGTACAGTCCACACTGTCCAGTAAGTACAGCCGATGGTGCCAGTAAGTACAGTCCACTGTCCAGTAAGTACAGTCCACACTGTCCAGTAAGTACAGTCCATGGTGCCAGTACGTACAGCCCATGGTGCCAGTAAGTACAGTCCACACTGTCAGGTAAGTACAGTCCACACTGTCCAGTAAGTACAGCCCATGGTGCCAGTAAGTACAGTCCACACTGTCCAGTAAGTACAGCCCATGGTGCCAGTAAGTACAGTCCACACTGTCCAGTAAGTACAGCCCATGGTGCCAGTAAGTACAGTCCACACTGTCCAGTAAGTACAGTCCATACTGTCCAGTAAGTACAGCTCATGGTGCCAGTACGTACAGTCCACACTGTCAGGGAAGTACAGTCCACACTGTCCAGTAAGTACAGGCCATGGTGCCAGTAAGTACAGTCCACACTGTCCAGTAAGTACAGTACATGGTGCCAGTAAATACAGTCCAGTAAGTACAGTCCATGGTGTCCAGTGAGTATAGTCTACAGTCCAGTAAGTACAGTCCAGTAAGTACAATCCATAGTGTCCAGTAGGTATAGTCTATGGTGTCTAGTAAGTACAGTCCAGTAAGTACAATCCATAGTGTCCAGTAAGTATAGTCTATGGTGTCTAGTAAGTACAGTCCAGTAAGTACAGTCCATGGTGTCCAGTGAGTATAGTCCAGTGCATACAGTCCATGGTGACTAGTAAATACATCCGTGGTGTCCAGTAAGTACAGTCTAGTAAGTACAGTCTATTGTATCCAATAAGTGCAGTCCGGAAAGTACAATCCATGGTGTCCAAAAAGTACAGTCTGTGGTGTCTGGTAAGCATAGCTCACACTGTCCATTAAGTACAGTCCATGGTGTCCAATTAGTCCATGGTGTCCAGTAAGTACAGTCCATGGTGTCCAATAAGTACAGTCCATGGTGTCCATTAAGTACAGTCCATGGTGTCCAGTAAGTACAGTCCAACGGTGATCACTAAGTACAGTCCACGGTGTTAAGTAAGTATAGTCCATGGTGTTGAATAAGTATGGTCCATGGTGTCCAATAAGTATAGTCCATTGTGTTCAGTAAGTATAGTCCATGGTGCTCAGTAAATTGAGTCCATGGTGTTCAGTAAGTACAGTCCAATAAGTACAGCCCACAGTGTCCAATACGCACCGTCTATTTTGTGCGTAAGAACAGTCCCCAGTGTCCAGTATGCATAGCCCAGGATGTCCAGTAAGTACTGTGTTTTTTGCTCACATGTGAAGCAAAAGTGAGTATGATTTGGGCCAGTCATCATCCTTCCATCGTCCGCCCTAGTGATTTTCTCGGAGACTATTCAAGCCACAGTCTTCAAACATGGCCCAAGGATACTTTGTGGCAAGACCTTTCTATACATACCAATTTGAGAGACCATTCACAAAGGTCAAGGTCACAGGGGATCACAAAACAGGTAGAAAATATCCATATTTTGAACAAATTTGTTTTCACAAATACTATTTACAGCTTCAACCCAAAACTTGGTACAATGATACCTGGAGGTAAGACCTTTCTATGCATACTAATTTGGATGACCACTCGGAAAGGTCAAGGGTCACGAGATCGGGAAATATGACGGGAATAGCCATATTTTGACAAAAGATGTTATTCTCAAATGCTATTCACTTCTTAAACCCAAACTTGGTACAGAGATACCTGATGGTAAGACCTTCATATGCACACTAACTTGGTAAATAATAATAATAATTACGGTATTTATAATGCGCTTATCTTATAATAATTATAACTCTAAGCGCACACTCACAACTCGCGCACGCATGCGCACGCTTTAGACAATGACTCGCGTACCACAAACAGTGAAATACATTACGACGGTCAGCTTGGGGTGGGGAGTGTGGTGATATAGTGCTAAAACTGTTGAAAGAGGTGAGTTTTGAGGGCGGACTGGAAGGAGGAGAGTGTTTCTGACGGAGAGAGAGTGGGAGAGTGTTCCAGGTGGATGGACCGTAGACGGAGAAGGAGCGGGGGCCGAAAGTGTTAAGTTTGGTGCGAGGGATGTGGAGGCAGAGAGGGTCGGAGGCAGAGCAGAGAGAGCGGGAAGGTGTGTAGGGGTGAAGTAAGTTAGGGAGATAGGCAGGAGCGCAGTTGTTCAGGGATTTGTAGCAGAGAGACAGAACTTTGTATTGGATGCGTTGGGGGATTGGGAGCCAGTGGAGGAGTTTGAGCAGGGGTGTGATGTGGTCGGATTTTTTCTTTCTGAGGACGAGGCGGGCAGCATTGTTCTGGACGCGCTGGAGAGTGAAGATGGTGGAGTGAGGGAGACCGGAAAGGAGAGAGTTGCAATAGTCGATGCAAGATAAGATGAGAGAGACAGCAAGTTTGGTGGCAGCTTCGGTAGTGAGGTATTTTCTGATCTGACTGATGCGGCGGAGGTGGAAATAGCATGCCTGGGCCGTGGTGGAGACGAAGCTGGTCATGGACAGAGAGGAATCGAGGATGACGCCGAGGTTCTTGGCCGAGTCAGAGAGGGAGATGGGGGTGCTATCGAGTTGAAGGTCGAGAGAGGGAGGGAGCTGGGAGAGTTTCTGGCGAGTGCCTACCAGCATGGCTTCCGTTTTGTCGTCGTTCAGTTTCAGTTTGTTTGCTGTCATCCAGTTTTTCACGTCTTCGTAGCAGTCAGCCGTGCGAGTCAGTAGTGACTGAGTGTTGTCGAGTTTGTCATTGTCTTGCAGTTGTGAGTTGTCAGCGTAGAGGTGGTGGTGTATGCGGTGAGACTGGATGATGTTGGACAGAGGAGAGGTGTAGAGTGTGAAAAGGACCGGGCCCAGGACGGATCCCTGTGGAACTCCGCAGGAGAGCGTTACCGGGTTGGAAGAGACGCCGTTGATGGTGACGTACTGCTGTCTGTCGGAGAGGTAGGAGAGGAACCAGGAGTGAGCAGAGTCGGTGATGCCGAAGGAGTGGTGGAGTCGGTGGAGGAGGATAGAGTGGTCTATAGTGTCAAAGGCGGCAGAGAGATCGAGTAGTGTAAGAAGGGAGATGTTGCCAGAGTCGGTGGAGAGAAGCAGCTCGTTTAAGATATGTAGAAGGGCTGTTTCAGTGCTGTGATGTTTGCGATAGGCAGACTGGAATGGACTGAGGAGGTTGTTGTCGGTGAGATGGAGGTTGAGCTGGTTGAGAACAACCTTCTCAAGAAGCTTGGACAGGAAAGAGAGATTGGTACAGAGATACCTGATGGTAAGACCTTTCTATGCATACTAATTTGGATGACCGCTCGGAAAGGTCAAGGGTCACGAGAGATCAGGAAATAGGTCACAAGTAGTCTTTTTTTTTGACAAAAATTGTTTTCGTCTACCGTATTGAAAATTTGGTAGACTTTGAAATGGGGCAGGTGGGAGCGCATTCTGTAGAATGCGCACAATGTGCTGGGTGGGTGGGCCTCGCATTCTGGCAAAGAAGTAACAAGATAAAAATGACGTCACGTCTTTCTATGCAAACCTTGTTAGAGAACGTACATTTGGCGTTATGTGTGTGTGTGTGTGTGTGTGACAGCGACTAGAGCCCGCATTTGTAGACGGACAAACCTGAAACTTTCGGATATTTTTCCAAAGTAGTTTTTTGATTTTTTAATTAGTTTACACGTTGACAAGAAAAGGGCTATTAAACAAAAAAACAGTTGATTCGCATTTGAGTCCGTAATTTTTGTTATTCTTACTAGGTACTTTGCATACAGATAGATTACAGGAAGATATTGAATGAGTTCATAACCCAGCGTTGTTCCTCTTCCACCTTTTGAATAAAAATTTATTTATGTTTGCATGTTTTGGATCCTCTATATACTCCCGAGCCTAGAGCTTTTGTATCGAAAGTATAGGCGCCTTAAAAATAGACATTATTATTATTGTTTGACTGTCGTTGGAAAGGTCGTGGAATCTAATCCAGCTGGGGTCAAAATGTGTTCAGATCCTTTTCAGTGCCCTGTCTTTGAAATCATTTTTGTGGTGGTCAAAAGGCATTAAGCTCTCAAGTTGAACAGTTTTTGACTGAAAGACATGGTTTGACAACTTGGCATTCAATCGTAGATTGACAAATCATCGATATTGAAGTGAAAAGACTAAAGTATTCTGTGATACTGTGACTTCTCGCCATATTCGTTTGCACTGACATTGATCTTGCCAGCTGTAGCTAGCTTGACAGACACGGAAGAAGCCCTGTCTTGTACAGTATCTTGTAATACTTATTAACTGATTGTATACCGTCTGGTGTGTGTGTGTGTGTGTGTGTGTGTGTGTGTGTGTGTGTGTGTGTGTGTGTGTGTGTGTGTGTGTGTGTGTGTGTGTGTTGCGCAGGACGCTTTTCCCCCCTGAACGCCTGGAGCTTGTGGCAGAGATGTTTGAGGTGAGCGAGGTGGACCCTGAGCGTCGGCCCTATGCACTGACTATACGGATGATGGGCAGTCTCTGTCAGGCCTACCACAACATTTGTCAGCGAGAACCAGACATCTATATGTACAACTTCCGCAGTAAACACAGCGCTCGTGATGTGCGAATGAAAAACCAGCTTCTTCTGAAGAAGTTTGAGGCAGAGATTCTGTGTCCCTCATAGCCAGGGAGAGATTCTCGTGTAAAGTCTCTCATGGTGATGAGTCAGAAATTCTGTGTGAAGCGTAAAGTGTCCCTCGTAAAGAGTCTGAGATTCTGTGGGGATCGTAAAGTGTCCCTTGTGGTGAGTCGGAGATTCTGTGGGGATCGTAAAGTGTCCCTCGTAATAAGTCAGAAATTCTGTTGGGATCGTAAAGTGTCCCTTGTGGTGAGTCAGAAATTCTGTGGGGATCGTAAAGTGCCCCTCGTAATGAGTCCGAGATTCTGTGGGGATCGTAAAGTGTCCTTTGTATTGAGTCAGAAATTCTGTGGGGATCGTAAAGTGTCCTTTGTGGTGAGTTCTGTGGGAAGGGTAAAGTGTTTCACACGATGAGGCAGAGTTTCTGATTCCCCTTGGTTTGTGTAGAGTTTCTGTGGGAAGGGTAAAGTGTTTCACATGATGAGGCAGAGTTTCTGTGGGAAGGGTAAAGTGTTTCACATGATGAGGCAGAGTTTCTGTGGGAAGGGTAAAGTGTTTCACATGATGAGGCAGAGTTTCTGTGGGAAGGGTAAAGGTTCTGTAACTTTAATGCTCACCTAAGGAGATGCTTGAATAAAGTCTTAAGTGCACTTTGAGATGTAATCTAGGTTAGTCATGTTTTGAGATGTGTACTATATATCTGAGTCATTTTCTCAATATTCACCAGATTTAGAGGGGAGTTGATCTCGTAATACGTGGGTTCCATTGTATTAAAACATCGACTTGGTCTGAACAAAGGTTACGGTTCATTGGTGCTTTGCTTCCAAGTTGAGACGTACTTTCAGGTAGCTCGTAGACCAAGCCCACACCAAAGAACACCGCTTGGAGTCACTGCTATGTTAAAAACGTGTGGGAGTGGTGGCGCACAAATACTACTGACCTGACAAAGGAGGAAGAAAATAAGGCCTAATATTAATGCTATACCATGTCCAAAGCTGTTCTGCTACCTGAAAGTACGTCGTAACATTAAAGCAAAGCATCACCGTTTGACGCTTGTCTTCGAATCGACCCACTTGGGACAGGACGCCATATTGGTTTTGTACATTTGCTGTGGAAATCACTTCAGGTGAAATCGTGAGACCGGTCATGTGATTCCCAGTTTAAAAATTAGTAACGCGCGTGCAAATAGAAATCGGCTCGTGCATGCGGAATCAAAAGAGCAGACAACAATAAAGATAATGCGTTTTTAAATACATGTGTCTGTTGTTTACCGTAGTACGTGTCTGTATGTGTGTGTAATGGCCTCTTGCAGTAGCTCCTAGACCAAGCACATACCAAGGAACAGCGCTTGGAGTCCCTGCCGTATGTTAAAAACGTGTAGGAGTCGTAGTACAGCGCTAAACGACAGAAACATTTAAAAAGAAAGGGACCAGAGAAGTAACCTACCTGAAGCTCCTGTCACCATAAACTCTTGTAGAAGGTTTTATTAGGAAATGCACAAGCCACTGTCAGCTACTGCGACGTAAAACATTTCAGACCTCTCGTAATTTGTCACTCGACAGCAAGATGACGTCATAATTATTCTTGTTCATAATTCCTTTGACGCCTCATTCTTGCAGTACATATGAAAACACTTTACTAATAAATAATAATAATATAATAATAATAATAATACCAGTATTACTCCTTGGGAAGGCTCTTTACGGGTAGAAAATATAATGCTCAGTAATTCTGCACCACCAGCTATTACTTTTACCAAGACAACGCTGCGGCGGAGATAAATAATAATAAATAATTACGGTATTTATAATGCGCTTATCTTATAATAATTATAACTCTAAGCGCGCACTCAGAACTCGCGCACGCATGCGCACGCTTTAGACAATGACTCGCGTACCACAAATAGTGAAATATATTACGACAGTCACCTTGGGGTGGAGAGTGTGGTGATATAGTGCTAAAACTGTTGAAAGAGGTGAGTTTTGAGGGCGGACTGGAAGGAGGAGAGCGAGTGTTTCTGACGGAGAGAGAGTGGGAGAGTGTTCCAGGTGGATGGACCGTAGACGGAGAAGGAGCGGGGGTCGAAAGTGCTGAGTTTGGTGCGGGGGATGTGGAGGCGGAGGGAGCGGGAAGGTGTGTAGGGGTGAAGTAAGTTGGAGAGATAGGCAGGAGCGTAGTTGTTAGGGATTTGTAGCAGAGAGACAGAATCTTGTATTGGATGCGTTGGGGGGGATGGGGAGCCAGTAAAGGAGTTTGAGCAGGGGAGTGATGTGGTCGGATTTTTTCTTTTTGAGGATGAGGCAGGCAGCATTGTTCTGGACGCGCTGGAGAGTGAAAGTGGTGGAGTAAGGGAGGCCGGAAAGGATACAAGCGTCACGTGTTCAGAATTGGCGATTTCTTCCGGTCTAACGACGAAAACAACCTAACCCAAGCTACGGATCCACTCCGATTCTAGTGTGTGCCATGACACCTACAGTCAGTTTAGACCTTCCGAGAGCGTGAGGATCCAAAATATCTTGTGCGCCACCACCTTTTATCAGCTAAGTTAGTGCGCCATTCAGGTCACATTACATAGTCAAATTTGGCCAGTTCAGGCAGTAAGAGGCCCGGTGTTTTTAAAAATAATTTTTGCCTTGTTTGAAAATTTGTAGTAGGGTTGAGTGTTGAAATTTGCTGGAAATTTCTGGTTAGATGAGAGGAGACATGTTTGGTGCTTTGATTCATACCATTTTGAGCTTATTCAGTAGAGAATTGTGGACCTATGTTGAGTTGCCGTTGACGTAGTGATTTGAGGGGCACGCTGATTTCAGCTGTGCTTGGGTGTGGGGTTGGTAAGGAATCAGATTCATAGCCAAGAAATGAGACTGTCAATGTGCTGTTTTTATTGTTATTTTGTGCATGGCAAATGTGCAGCTGGTGGGCGGTAGTGTTTTTTAGGGGATTGAAATATTAGGGGATGCCTGGGACTGACTATGGCTAAGAGACTGGACAGTACGGAAACGCGACTGTGTACCGTGGCCTGTCAGGGCACCACATGCCATATGTGATATAAATCAGAAACTGGTTTAATGTTACCATATCATTGATTTTGGACTTTTGCGGTTGTAAAACTGAGAAAATCATGAATATTTTTAAAATTTTCCCAAAAATCGCTGTGTTTGCAGTTTTATAGGCGTTTTTGCATGTTTTCCATGGCAACACCCTGTTTACCTGCACTGTGAGCTATGTTTAGTGTGTTTGTTTGTTCATTTATTTTTTGTCTTACAGGTAGTCATGAGTCTGACGTTTGACCCTGAGCTGTGATCTTGACCTTGAAAGGGGTGTGGTTTGGGGCGTTTAGTTTCATAAATGCGTTTTTTTTTAAATGCAATCTTTCAGTTATTGAAGTTGTGGGGTGGAGTAGGGTGGGGTGGGGGGGGGTTGGATTGGAGGTGGGGAGGGGGGGTGGGGGTAAGGTCAAAGGTTAAGATGAAAACTACAATGAAACGGTGTCAGGTGTGTATTTCATTAGACAGCTGACCTCAGAGTGAAATAAGCCAAAATAATGTGACATGCAGAAGTGTTATTTTGCATGATCCTGCTACACTGGCTGCATCTGAGGTGTCATTCTGCTGTAATTGTAATGAGAGATGTCTCTGGTGTCTATTCTGAGCCAAACATAAGCATTTTTATACTGCGTAAAGCTCATTTGAGTGCATTGTTATGGGAACTGCAGTTGCAGCCACCAGTACAGGCTTTTACAGGAGTGTTCACCAGTTTGGCACACACATGCCTACTGCATTTGTAACATGAGTTGAGGTGTTTTGAGACTCTGACAAGTGTGTTTTATATAAAAATGGACTGTACATAACCATTTTTCTCTGCTGCCTCCTAAATAAGCACTCTAGACACTTGTTTTGGTATGTGGCGTGTCCCGCGTAGCATATAGTTTTGGCTGTTTTGTGTAGTATTTTGTATGTGGGATAGCTCAGTAGACTTAATGTTTAAAGTGCATAGCTGTTTTATGACCCCTTTGCCTGAGGAAAAGATTGCATGCAGCACATAGGGCATGGCAGCTGGTTACAGGCCTCTTCCTGCATGCAGTATATAGGGCATGGCAGCTGGTTACAGGCCTCTTCCTGCATGCAGCACATAGGGCATGGCAGCTGGTTACAGGCCTCTTCCTGCATGCAGCACATAGGGCGTGGCAGCTGGTTACAGGCCTCTTCCTGCATGCAGCATATAGGGCGTGGCAGCTGGTTACAGGCCTCTTCCTGCATGCAGCATATAGGGCGTGGCAGCTGGTTACAGGCCTCTTCCTGCATGCAGCATATAGGGCGTGGCAGCTGGTTACAGGCCTCTTCCTGCATGCAGCATATAGGGCATGGCAGCTGGTTACAGGCCTCTTCCTGCATGCAGCATATAGGGCGTGGCAGCTGGTTACAGGCCTCTTCCTGCATGCAGCATATAGGGCATGGCAGCTGGTTACAGGCCTCTTCCTGCATGCAGCATATAGGGCATGGCAGCTGGTTACAGGCCTCTTCCTGCATGCAGCATATAGGGCATGGCAGCTGGTTACAGGCCTCTTCCTGCATGCAGCATATAGGGCATGGCAGCTGGTTACAGGCCTCTTCCTGCATGCAGCACATAGGGCATGGCAGCTGGTTACAGGCCTCTTCCTGCATGCAGCACATAGGGCATGGCAGCTGGTTACAGGCCTCTTCCTGCATGCAGCACATAGGGCATGGCAGCTGGTTACAGGCCTCTTCCTGCATGCAGCATATAGGGCGTGGCAGCTGGTTACAGGCCTCTTCCTGCATGCAGCATATAGGGCGTGGCAGCTGGTTACAGGCCTCTTCCTGCATGCAGCATATAGGGCGTGGCAGCTGGTTACAGGCCTCTTCTGCTTGCTGTCTCCAGACAACAGGGTCAATGAGGATGCCTGGCCGTTGTCCTTTTGGCTGCCCTGAGATACACAAGGAAATGGCCTTGGGTCTGAAAGCTCATTCTTTATCAATGCCAGTGTCATGGTAACTTTTTCTCAGTTGTCCAGCACATCAGAAGTCAGTTTGACTGTATTGCATATGTGTGTAAACTTGGAAAAACAGAAAAAGTATGGGGGTGGGTAATGGAAAAATACGAAAAAATAAACTTTCATGTGCCTGTGTCTCAAATGCAACATTTCTGAAAATCAGATATGTACTTGATGTACATGCCAATTTTGGAGGCATTCTGACCATATCTAGTCTGTTGTTCATGGCATCAGATATGCATGATCCAAAACATCAACAGCATAGTGAACACCACAACAACGCGCTTCACATAATGGGCCATAACTTAAAGATGCAGCAACATTCAATGGTGTCACTTTGGGTTTGACTTAGCTAGTGTCTAAGAGTTGCACTGATGGCAGATTGAATGGTGTTCAGGTGGGAGAGTTCCTTTTCAGGTCACATTACATAGTCAAATTTGGCCAGTTCAGGCAGTAAGAGGCCCGGTGTTTTTAAAAATAATTTTTGCCTTGTTTGAAAATTTGTAGTAGGGCTGAGTGTTGAAATTTGCTGGAAATTTCTGGTTAGATGAGAGGAGACATGTTTGGTGCTTTGATTCATACCATCCTGAGCTTATCCAGTGGACAATTGTGGACCTATGTTGAGTTGCCGTTGACGTAGTGATTTGAGGGGCACGCTGATTTCAGCTGTGCTTGGGTGTGGGGTTGGTAAGGAATCAGGTTCATAGCCAAGAAATAAGACTGTCAATGTGCTGTTTTTATTGTTATTTTGTGCATGGCAAATGTGCAACTGGTGGGCGGTAATGTTTTTTAGGGGATTGAAATATTAGGGGATGCCTGGGACTGACTATGGCTAAGAGACTGGACAGTACGGAAACGCGACTGTGTACCGTGGCCTTCAGCGGTTGGGCTTCGGGGCCTCGGTTCTAGAGCCCCCCAAAATAACTGAGGCCCCGGCTGGGGTTACTTTCAGGTAGTAGAACATCTTTGGACACAGTGTAGCAGTAATATTAGGCCTTATTTTCTTCCTCCTTTGTCAGGTATTTGTGCGCCACCACTCCCACACGTTGTTAACATAGCAGGGACTCCAAGCGATGTTGCTTGGTATGCGCTTAGTCTACGAGCTAACCCCCCATCCCCTCCCCCACCCCGCTTCAATGGGTAGACAAAAACTAGTCCGGAGAATTCTTATTTGGAAAATAATGATCTGTAAAATATCATGCACATGACGTTATGGCGTGCGGGGCAGAAATTATGGCAACGACGTAACAAGATTAAAAATGACGTCACGTCTAGCTACGCAAACCTTGCTAGAGAACGTCTTTTTGACGCCAAAGCGCCGTATATGTATGTGACAGCGACTAGAGAGAGAGAGAGACAATAGGAGATTACTAAGAATCAAATTTCAATAAGGCCGCACCGATCTATAAATCTCGCCGTTATTGATATTAAAATCTATGACCCACCATGACCTCTTTATTATCACATAATCACCCTTTTGTTTTTTGAAAAAGTGGCGACCGTGATTAGTGCGGCCTTATTGATTTTGATACATTAGTAATCTCCTATTGTCTCTCTCTATAACTATTGTCTCTGTCAACACCTAATGACCTTAATTAATTAACTAATTACGGTCATTAACTTCTTCACTGCCGTTTCTCTCAAATCAAACCAAAATCCTGATAGTACACTCAGTTAAATATAATAATGTCATTTTACACACCCCAAATAATTAAAAAATTACTCTCCATTGTCTCTCTATACTGTCAGAGTCGATTTCCGAAAACTCACAAGCTCTGTACAACGCACGTTTACACATGACAAGACTGTCAAACCCCTTTTAATGCATATAAGGTGGGGACATGTTTTCACCGCGCCCATTCAAAGGCCACGCTGTGTAAACACTACTTTTACATGGCAAGAGAGGTCTTTAGAAATTCCTGCGTGGGCACAGCCGGAGCATAATGGCATGTTATAACAAAAGCTATTTTATTGACTGTGTCACTGATGTAAAATGACACAAGTATCTCTTTTTAACACAAGCCTTTTAAGTCTGGTTTTCACTGAAAGTTAGATTGATGGTATCTGGCCTTGTACATAGAGGGCTAGATTCACAGATCTACATGAGCCCTGTATTACAACTCCGCGGGGGGAACTAACAGACACATAACTACACTGTGTACACTTGACTACAAGGATCTAAATACAGACAGTACAGGGCAACAAGCCATACGTGAACAAAAGCCTCGGCTCCAGCAGCGTTGTTTACACTGCCCCGTTGCTACCGACTTCATTTGAACATGAAAAGAACAGGACCCCAGTGCACTGAGAAAATTAATTTACTTGCTTACATAGATCGCTTTAATACATACGTAACATACACCATAGACCCAAAAAGATGTAGTCAAACCTCCTACACACACACACACACACACATACACACACACACACACACACACACACTCACTAACACTCAAACAACACAGACACGCATACACAACTTACCGGTTTACAGAGCTGACGTCATAACATCTCTCAACTGGTAAATGGTCCCATGAATACATTATAACAAAACCATCCGGTCAAAATTAACACTAACTGGCAAGACTTGGTCTGATCCGGTCATGCCTGAGGCTAAAATAAGATCTCGGTCTTTCCAAAATGTTATGCATATCTAAATGAGGAAACAACCTGACGAGTCTTAACGCTACCACACACAAGACTGGTCGAGCAAGTTTTGTGAGCTCGGTTTCTGTATACACTGTATCGTGTTGTTGATTTCAGTTGCCAGTGGTTGGGTCACTGCACATGACACCGCAATCTATTCATATAGCATTTCAAACCCACTGCCAATGAGTGCCAACCAGCACTTGATAATAAACAACATACGTTATGTCTTGACTGAAACTGTATTCATAATATCACAATGGTGACCCTGAGGTAACCTAATAGGTTTTAAACAGGGAGATTGAATAAAAGTGAAGACAACATGCAACCTATTCAATTGTTTTTAGTTACTCTTGTCTCAGTTAATTAGAGTGGCATACATCTCATCCGGTAAATGGTCCCATGAATTAACATTCATAACAAAACCATCCGGGTCAAATTAACACTAACTGGCAAGACTTGTACGATCGGGTCATGCCGGATCCTAAAATACGATCTTGGTCTTTTCCAAAATGCTATGAATAACTAAATGAGGAAAACAACCTGACTAGTCTTTAACCGCTACCCAAGCCCCAGACTGGGCCCGAGCAAGTATTTTGTGAGCCCTGGTTTCTATCCACTGTTTGTGTTGACCTTCAGTTGCCCAGTGGGGAGAGCACTGGCATGACACTGCAATCTATTCATATTGGCATTTCAAGCCCACTGCCAAGGTGAGTGCCAACCGACACTAGATAATAAAACAACATTTGTTAGTCTTGAGCAAAATCAGTGTGCGGCCAAAAAGGCCGTTGTGTGGAAATAGTATGTTACGGTCTGATGTTCATTTGGCTCTCACTTGGCAGGGTGTGGGATTTATATTACTGCAAAGCCAATAATCTACAATACTGTGTCAGGGTTAGTTGCTTTAAGGGCCTGGCGGTCCTGTAACATGGAACACTGCAATTGAAAATCTGTGAAGCAAGCCATTCCATAAACCCCACCCAAATCATTTAATAGCCCCAGCATGAATACAGCTGGAATACAGTCGGAACGGCTAGCAGGAAAAGCATGATTTTAGCGCAAGCTGTATTCCAGGCTGTAACCAGCTATTATGCCTGACTGGGACTGACCCAAGGGTCTATCTTGGGGTATGCCATAATATGTCTTATGGGCGGACAAACTTCTGTATAGTGGTTCAATCTTTCAAGTGATTATAGCCCGTATGACATTGACCATGAGCAGGAAAATACATAGTGTTTTATTCCCTGAGTGAGTGTATCTGGGGTTTGAATCTAAATCTTATTTTAGCTACATCTAAAAGAAGCGGCAACACAGTGTAAACGTAAAACGTTACTGACAATATTGCTGGGAGTGGTCGCAAAACGTAAAAGGTTACTGTTCAGTGTAAATTTCCTAGAAATCATTGATTCTGCTTGATAACAATTTAACTTTGTTTGTCTAATAAAAATGACAGACGGACAAATCATAACAAGGTGCTTGGATATCTCACACTGCTTCAAAGATGTTATATGCACTTTACTGACCTAATAACATCACCCAAACAGACTAACATAAGCCTTTCAGCCACCATCAGAAATATATGCTACATATAGTGTGACTTTGGCTTAAGTTGATGGTAGCATTCCAGGTGTGGGGCGCGCATGACAGATGATTTAAAGACACCTACTTTTAAAGTTGATGATACC
>BTPG01000005.1:216770779-216894308 GCA_036245525.1 Semisulcospira habei | reverse complement strand
ATGAAGAAAGAATTTAAGAAGTTGTGTAAAACAAAACAAGTAGAGTACAACGCACGGGTTTTGAATGAGCTCAACGATGCATGTAATGATGCAAACTCAAGAACATTTTGGCAAAAAATAAAGTCTCTGACTGGCGTTAAAAAGTTGTGTTCTGATGTCATTTCACCACGCGTGTGGTATGATTATTTTCGTAATTTGCTAAATGTGGATCAGAATGTTGATGATTCAGGTTTCAGCAGACAGGCCGAGGGTGTTTTGAATGATGATTGTGATGGTTGTCATAATGCAAAATTTGACGAGGAAATCACACAGGATGAAATTCGCAGTGCTATTAATAGCATGAAGAAAGGGAAAGCATCAGGCCCTGATGGCTTGCCCACTGACCTTTTTCATCATGCAGGTGAGATCCTTGTGAAATTTCTGCATCCTTTGTTCAATCGTGTGTTTCAAAGTGCGGAATACCCTGAAAGCTGGACCATGGCTGTGATATTTCCACTACACAAAAAGGGTAACCCTAGAAATGTTGACAACTACAGAGGAATTTCTCTTCTGAACGTTATCAGTAAGTTGTACAGTTTTGTCATTAACAACAGGTTGGTGCGTTTTTGTGAAGAGAATGATTGTATTCCTGAGGCTCAAGCTGGCTTCCGTAAAGGGTACAGTACTATAGACAACATGTTTTGCTTACAGGCACTAGTGCAAAAGTATCTTAGCAAGCAGGGTGGCCGTTTTTACACCATGTACGTAGATTTTTCTAAAGCTTACGACAGTGTGCACAGGACAAAACTGTTGTATCTCTTGTTACGTAAAGGAGTTCATGGAAAGTTGCTTCAGACACTTGAGAGTATGTACAAACATGTAAAAGCTGCTGTAAGGGTTGGAACCAAAGTTACCGACTACTTTGATTGCATGTCAGGGGTGCGACAAGGTTGTGTGTTGAGCCCACTGCTGTTTTCTATCTTTCTTTCAGAATTTGAGACAGAAATATCATCGTGCGGTGCACGTGGCATTGATATTTTTGCAGACCCACTGGGTATTTTCCTTCTTATGTATGCTGATGATATAGCCATTGTCTCTGACTCTGTAGCAGATCTCCAAAAGAAAATTAATTGTTTAGAAAAATACTGTAAAAAATGGGGTCTCACTGTGAACATGGACAAGACAAAAGTGGTGGTCTTCAAAAATGGAGGTTTTGTGAAAAATTGTGAAAAATGGTTTTATGCTGACAAGCAGATTCAAGTCGAGTCCAGTTATACTTACCTTGGTGTGATATTTTCCTCTACTCTGAACTGGGCTAGATGTGTAGAAAACTTAGCTGGAAAAGCCAGGAGAGCAGTTGCAGGTATCAAAAGACTATACTTTAAATTACAAAACTTGCCAGCTGACACTGTTTTTCACATTTTTGATGTCAAGATTAAACCCATTGTGCTATACGGGTCAGAGGTTTGGGGTTTCCAGAGACATGATGTAATTGAGCAGGTTCATATAAAGGTTTGTAAAATGGTCCTTGGTGTTGGAAGAGATGTAAAAAACAATATTGCGCTGGGTGAGTGTGGAAGATTCCCTATGTATATTGATGCCTATGTTCGAATGGTGAAGTACTGGTGCAGACTTCTTACCATGTCAGAAAACAGATACCCAAGACAGTGTTACACAATGTTATGTATGCATGATGCTTCAGGTAGATCGAACTGGGCTACGCAAATAAAGACTCTATTGTGTATGCACGGGTTTGGGTATGTATGGGAAATGCAGTCAGTTGGAAACACTCCTCTGTTCATTCAGATATTCAAAGATCGGCTGATGGATTGTTTCCGACAGGACTGGCATGCATCCCTTTCCTCAAACACAGAATACTGCCATTACCACCCAGAAATACTTAGAGCCAGTTACATAGGGCAGCTGAACTCTTGTGAACTCAGGCGGGCAATATGTTTACTTAGATGTAACCGTTTACCTTTAAACGGAGTATCCAGATTTGGAAAACCCATCACTAATCCAGAATGTAATTCATGTGATTGGCATAAGGCTGAAGATTTGTGTCATTTTCTGTTCGAGTGTCCAAAATATTCCCCTTTACGTAAAAAGTACATTCCACTGTTTTACTACAGATTCCCATCCGATCTTAAAGTTCAGCTGCTGTGTGGAAACCTACATGATAAACTGGTTTTTAAAGTTGCTATGTATATTTCAGGTTGCCTTAAATTAAGGAATTAGAGGGATTTGCTTTGAACTTTTCTTGTTTTTTTTTTTTTTGTTTATTTATGTGCGCTGATGTAATGCTATATGAGTGTGTTTTACAACCACCTTCCTGTATTTTCTGGTTGTAAAGTGTATTTTGTGTTCATATGGGCCAGATGGCCTGCAAAAACTGAAATAAATTTATTATTATTATTATTATTATTATTATTATACACACACACACACACACACACACACACACACACACACACACACACACAAACATGCGCGCATCTCCAGGAGGAATAGATCCTCATGCGCCCTTCATGCGCATGAGGATCTATGCCTCTTGGAGCGCGCGCACGCACGCACGCACTTATACGCACACACCCGGCACATCAGTCGAGGCGATTTCAGAAGATAATGCAGGTGACCCGTGTACTCAGTATAGCATGTAAAGTCAACCTGCTTTCACACAAATTATAGCAAGACTGAAATTGTACCGTGAAGTTCTAGTTCTTAATTAAACGAACCTACCCGTACATTTGTTCGCCAACTCTTAACGATCTAGAGTTCGCGATCTCGGGCGAAACCCCACCCGGGTCTGCCCTGGGGGACTTGGGTGGGGTTAACTACTTTTTAGTTGCCAGGGTCACCCTGGTCAGCCCCACAGGGTGGGTTTTTCCCTCTATTCTGGGGCATGTGTTTCTGTCTACCCTTGGTCCATTCACCTGTATTTTCTTTTTTTAAACTCTCCCTACTGTCTGCGCTGCCTGTAGCTCTTGATATTGGATGTGTGTTGCTAAATGGTCTTGGCTTTATTTAGGCCCCATGTCGTAGGTTTATTTAACGTATTAGACCGGCTGGCGACATACATTCAATATTCTGTTTAGTTTTTTTTTCCACAAGCAGTGCAGGCACGTCCTGAGAAAGTCTTGTTGCTGTCGGGACGTTAAGCAATGTACAACAATCAATCAATCTTGGGCGAACCAGGCTGGTTTTTTATTGGACAACCCAAAGATACGGCGAACTAGTTCGAAGTAGTTCGCGAACCTCGCAACCATAAGTTCGCTGTCGGTGGAAAAAGATCGCATGACATGTTGAGCAATCCAAGGCGATCCTTTTCTCTGATTGGTCAAAACATTTACCCCCTTCTGCATTGGAGATAAGAAGATAGTCACCGATCCAACAACCATGGCGGACCGCGATAACTTTCACTTTCGTGCGAAGAACAAGACCTATTGTATTGATTTGTGGGAGGCGCAACGCTGTTTGTGGGATTCCTCCTGCAAGTACAAAAACAAAAATCTTCCATATCGCGAAGCGGCATTGCGGCAGCCATTTTGAACATCTTCGCAGACCTACTTACGCCGAACCAAGCACTTCAGTTAAGAAAGAGAACCATGGCAAACCTAGTTTGCTGAAGTTCGCCTAGGTTCGTTGAGGTTCGTTCAACCTCAGTTAAGCAACAAAACAAAAGATCGACGATCTTCTCCGATCTATGAAGCGAAAGTGAAACTCGTATGACGTAAAATATAAAATTACGTAAAAACTAAAACTTACGCATTACAAATGACGTTTGACAAATCAATGACGCGTATGGGAAGGGATGGGGGTGGTTTAAAGTAGTGCATAATTGTGCGTGTGTGTCTGAGAGAGAAAGGGTGTGCTGTTGTGCATGCGCAGTGAGTCCAGTGTTTTCCTGGAGAACAGCGCTATACAAGAACTATGTATTATTAATATTATTATGTCCTGCGCCCCTTATAGAACTCACTGACGCATTGGCAGATCTGCGAGACTTTTTCAATAGGAGATAATTCAACATAAGAATCAGGTCAAAGACAAAACTGAGGTAGACACCATTGACAGCGAGGACAGCTCTCATATAGAAGGGACTTTGTGGGTTATGGTTCATCCCATCATGTTTTCGATGTTTTGATTTTACGAGAAAATGGCCGTTTGACAAACACCGGTTGAGCCACACAGGAGTCCTTAATTGGCTCACGTGCAAAGCAAAAGTGAGTCCATGTTTTGGGCCAGTGGTCGTCCGTCGTAAACTTTAATAACGTTGGCATTTTCTTGGAGACTTTTCAAGGCACATTCTTCAAACTTGGCCCAAGGATACTTTGTGGCAAGACCTTTCTACACATACCAGTTTGAGTCATCTCTCACAAAGATCAAGGTCACAAGGGATCAGGAAATATCAGAAATAGCTATATTTTGACATCATTTTTTTTTTCTCTCAAATACTATCCACAACTTCAAACCCAAACTTGGTACAAAGATACCTGATGGTAAGACCTTTTTATGCATACTAATTTGGTTGATCCCTCGGAAAGGTCCCCCCGCCCGGGTCTGCCCAGGGGGACTTGGGTGGGGTTAACTACTTTTTAGTTCCGACGGTCACCCTGGTCAGCCCCACAGGGTGGGTTTTCCCCTCGATTCTCGGGCATGTGTTTCTGTCTACCCGTGGTCCATTCACCTGTATGTACCTTTTTTAAACTCTCCCTACTGTCTGCGCTGCCTGTAGCTCTTGATATTGGATGTGTGTTGCTAAATGGTCTTAGGTTTATTTAACGTATTAGACCGGCTCGTGACATACATTCAATATTCTGTTTAGTTGTTGTTTTTTTCACAAGCAGTGCAGGCACGTCCTGAGAAAGTCTTGTTGCTGTCGGGACGTTAAGCAATGTACAACCAACCAATCGGAAAGGTCAAGGGTCACAAGAGCTCAGGAAATTGGTAAAAAAAACAGCCATATTTTGACAAAAGTCTTTTTTTTCTTCTCAAATACTATTCATAACTTCAAACCCACATTTGGTACGTAAGACCTATCTATGCATGCTAATTTCTGTAAAGATTATTCCACCTAAGACAGTGAAATTGTATCCCAACGACAAACCATGGATTTCAAAGTCTCTCAAAGCTACACTGAACGAGAAAAAGGTTGCATTTCAAACTGGAGACAGAGTAGAAAGGAAAGCAGTATAGAATAAATTGAGGAAGCAGATTTTAGGCGCTAAGAAAAAAGTATAAAGAGAAAGTAGAGTCACAGTTTGAATCAGGTAGCTTAGCAGATGCATGGAAAAGACTATAACTTCAGTAGCAGTAACATGCCAATGAAAGAACAAACTGAATTTTCTGAAAAACTTAATGAGTTTTATTGTAGATTTGAGAAAGATTATTTGAAGGATGACGTAGATAGCATGATTTCCCAGCTTAAAGTAGATGTGGCAGGCAATGTTGAGGAAGACTTTGAGATCCACGGCAAGGCGGTTGACTGACTGTTAAGAAAGCAGTGGGCCCTGATAATATTTGCGGAAGAGTTTTGAGATCATGTGCCAGTTAGTTGTCTGTTGTTTTTAGCCGTTTGTTTAGCTGGTATCTGAAGGATTGCACTGTGCCTAGACCCAGGAAAACATTTACTGTCTGCCCGTCCCCAAGAACAACAAGCCCAAGACACTCAATGACTATCGCCCCGTAGCTCTCACCTCTATAGTAATGAAGTGCTTTGAGCGTGTTGTCCTTTCTAGACTGCTCGATCAGGTCAAGCCCTATCAAGATCCTTTCCAGTTTGCATACAAGCAGAACAGATGTACAGACGACGTCACACTCAGTCACACTCCTGCACCATGCATACACACATTTATAAAAACCTGGCTCATTTGTACGCATTCTTTTTATAGACATTCCTTCAGCCGTCAATACTATACAACCCTATCTCATAGCACAAAAACTTCTCTGTTACAATGTAACTCCAAAGCTTTGAACCCTGGCCAGACCTCAACCCCCCCCCCCCCCCCCCTCTGCAGCCACTGCGGCCGATCCTGCCTGTCCCGGATTGGCCTCCGCAGCCACGAGCATGCCTGCAGAGATCTGGTGGTGAACATGGACATATTGGGACTTTTGTTACTGTTTGTTTACCCACTAATTATTTTACAAAGGTAGATTTAATTATGCAGTTTATGTAATAACGTGTAATTACGTATTGAGACGTTTGTATAATACGCAGTGAGGGTTAGGATTAGGTTGAAACATGCGTATTATGTATGCATGTGTAGAGGTGGGTGTGAATGTGTGAGTGCCGCTCAGTTCAGTTCATAAAAGATGTTTATGTGTGAGGTGTGTAAGAGTTATGTGTACAGATTGTGTAGTGTTTACTTATGTCCATTTGGAATTTGTAGACCTATCTATGCATACTAAGTTTGATGACCCCGGAAAGGTCAAGGGTCACAAGAGGCTGGCAAATGTGTGTAAAATGCCAATTTTTGATAAACTTGTAGGTATTGCCAACATTTTTGCAAACGTTTCAGCCAAATTTGGTACAAAGATAGCTGATGATAAGACCTTCCTATGCATACTAATTTAGTCGACTCATCACAAAGGTCAAGGGTCATGGGGGGGGGGGGGGTGACAGATGTGTGAAAAATGCTTACATTTTCAGAAAACATGCATTTTGCTGCTGCAAAAGCCAGCCCTTGTCACAAAGGTCACACATATGTAAATCGGTCATACACATGAGCCATAATGGCTTTGACTTTCTTGTTTTTCTTTTTACTAGATATTTTGCGTATAGCTAGATAAAAGGGACATATTGAATGAGTTCGTTAACCAGCATTGTACCTCTAGTACATTTTGAGTGATAATTAAGTATTTTTTTAAAAATTAATTCACGTTTTTGGGGTCAATTTCACAAATTATATGGGTTAATCTCAAAACAATTGAATTTTTTTTACGAAAACCCCCCACAATCTTCTCATTAATAATCGCATGATTTTTCGCATACGGTATTTATTAAGCCTACAGTGTTTCTTGAGTGTCGGGTACGATTAGGTCAATTGTGACCTGTATACCCGAAGTGTGAAAATCAGACAATTTTCTGCACCACTTTTTCGGAGTAATTTGTAAAACAACTAACATAACTTTAATTTTTCTTTTACGAAAAAAGCTCATTAATACCCACATGATTTTGCATAAACAGTATTTGCATAAGCCTGCTGTTTGACCGGGCCCTGGGGTAGGATTAGGTCAAATTGTGACCTGTAAGCCCTGGGCGTGAAAATCAGCAAGTTGATTCTCTGATACGTCAAATGTTAGTACTGCGATGAGTGACGTATAACATCGAGTCATCACTATGAACACGGCATCATGGGCCGGACTAAATTATGCCATGACGTGAAGCTTGAAGTGACGTCATTTTGCTGCTTGTGCTATTATTCTTCTTCAGAATAGATATGCTGCGTCAGACCACAGAGCTTACGAATGGCGGGAATCGCCGTGTGTCCGTCTTTATTTCGGTGTGCCAGTGTGTGTGGATCAGAAGGTGGGTTAGAGTAGAAGGAGATGGATTCCTGTCGCTACTGAGCTCACAGAGAGTACTAATGGCGGGAAGCGCCGGGCATTGTCTTTATTTGTGTGCGCCGACGTGTGTGTTGATCAGAGGTTGGCTTAGAGAGGAAAATAAATGTTTAGGGCTTAACGTCTTTTGTCCACCACGAGGGTGATTTCAAAGACGGGGCAACGAAAAAGGGTCTGAGCAAATTTTGACCCAAGCTGGATTCGAACCCGGGACCTTTTGGTCTGGAGGCAAACGCTTTTACCACCGAGCCACCCAGCTCCCCACTTAGAGAGGAGGGAAATGGATCAGCATAATACGCCTAAAAGTGTGAACAACTCTGAATATTCCTAAAAGATAAACGCATGTGAGCTCCAAACAATACGGTAGACTTTGGTATAAAAGCCTCATCTTATTATCTTTTTACTTCTTTTCCAGAATGTGGGGCCCGCGCGCTTATGACGTCATGTGCATGCTATTGAACGCGCTCCGACGAGCCCCATCTGAAATTTGTTCCTATGTTTAAATAGGAAAAACAGAAACTAAAGTGGAGGATCGGGGAGCTGAGCGGTCGCTCGGTGGTACAGCGTTCGACTCTGGTC
This sequence comes from Semisulcospira habei, assembly GCA_036245525.1. NCBI lineage: Eukaryota > Metazoa > Mollusca > Gastropoda > Semisulcospiridae > Semisulcospira > Semisulcospira habei. Next base: position 216,886,190 of record BTPG01000005.1, on the reverse strand, counting down.
TGAAAGGTCGTGTGTTCCAGCCCAGCTGGAGTCAAAATTTGTACAGACCTCTTTTCAGTCGGTGCCCCAGCTTTGAAATCACCTTCGTGGTGGACAAAAGACGTGAAGCCCTAAACGTTTAACGGTTTATAAAGTGGGAAATCAAGGTGCGTTGCTTACCACGAAACTCCCGGCGAAACTATGACTAAGCCACCGCGAACATGCAAGAGCAGTAAGTGTACAGAAACGCCCCGATAGTCTATACATTAACTCATTCTACCCCAGACAAACCACAGCAAGATAAGGATCGACCATGACAGTTCAAGGGTGATGCCAGAATCGCTTGGCGCCTATGGGCGCCAAGCTATTCTGGCATCACCCTTGAACTCTCATGGTCGATCTGTGTCCTGCACTGCAATGCAGTCTTCAGAGGACTACGGCCACATTTGGGGATTTCGGTGATGGGGTAGAATGAGTTAACGCAGAAATTCAGCGGCGTCAAACTCATTACTGGCTGCTTGTCACAGAGTGACTTTGTGGTCAATTGCCTGTGGGGTATTTGGTCGTATGCAAGCTGTTGGCTTACAGGTTGCGCGTTTAGATTCGCGTGGTGCGGACGTTAGGTTGAAGAATGTGTAACTTCACGTGCCGACGTAGGTGGGTTAAATGATCCTAGTCAGTGCAGGTTGAGATCAGTGGCTATACTGCTTTCTCCGGTCCTATTCTCATTGCGTTTCTTCTTCGTTTTTCTATCTCTCGTCTTTGTCAGGATAGCCTGGAGTTAGGGTTACGGATGTAGTGTTGTTTGCCTTTCGTGTTGTAATTATGTCAATGAACTGTTATGTATTCGTTGGTGTTGTCTCCGTTTGTTATTCACTGCGGCAATGATGCGGCTCGGCCATAGCTCCTCAGTCCTCACCGACGGGACGGGCCGGCGTGTGGCATCGCTGCTAGTCACGTGGCATGTGGTTTGCGGTAGACAGCATTCAGATCAACACGCCAGCACTGTTGCGGCTAGTCACTTGGCATGTGGTTTGCCGTAGACAGCATTCAGATCAACACGCCAGCATTATTAAAAAAAAATAATGAATGAGTGTTTGTAATATTTCATAGCGTGTCAAACAAACATATCTTTAAAAAAAAAAAAAAAAAAAAATTCGGACCGCCGAAACTATTCTTTTCACATCCCAGTACTTTTACAGTACATAACGCCCACAAGGCGACATAACGGTACATGAATCTCTTCTCTGACTATACTTGCACACACACACACACACACACACACACACACACACACACACACACACACACACACACACACTAGCACACACATCGTGGCGCACACGTACACAAATGCCAAACACCCGGCTTTACCAAATAAAGCAAAAATCAATGATAGCGATCGACCAACATTGATGTCTGTATCGTAGCTTGATGTCTGTATTACACCATGTTTGTATCGTAGCTTGATGTCTGTATCGTAGCTTGATGTCTGTATCGTAGCTTGATGTCTGTATTACACCATGTCTGTATCGTAGCTTGATGTCTGTATTACACCATGTCTGTATCGTAGCTTGATGTCTGTATTACACCATGTCTGTATCGTAGCTTGATGTCTGTATCGTAGCTTGATGTCTATATCGTAGCTTGATGTCTGTATTACACCATGTCTGTATCGTAGCTTGATGTCTGTATCGTAGCTTGATGTCTGTATCGTAGCTTGAAGTCTGTATCGTAGTTTGATGTCTGTATCGTAGCTTGATGTCTGTATCGTAGCTTGATGTCTGTATTACACCATGTCATCTGTATCATAACTCAGTTGATGTCTGTATGGCTTGATGTCTGTATCTTACACCATGTCTGTATCGTAGCTTGATGTTTGTATCGTAGCTGGATGTCTTTATCGTAGCTTGATGTCTGTATTACATCATGTTTGTATCGTTGCTTGATGCACGTGTTCTCGTGGTGTGGCGATCGATAACAGGCCTTCAGATCGATTTTGGCCGCCCTGCCTGCCGCTCTTCGTGCTGGTTGCTGCGCCGGGACCATGGGCTCAATGTCAAGGCCATCTGTAAACTACGCATAACCACTTTAAACTGTCTAGTCAGCGGCTTTCAGTGAACTGTGCAGCCGGGTGTAGTTAACTTTATCTCTACAGTCAAACTGTGTATAGTCAACTGTGATGTTTTTGGAGTACTGTTGGTGGTGCGTGGATCGTGGACGTCAAGCATACAAGGAGTAAACAACACTGATTGATGTGTTCAGACTGACTTTGTATTCATACAGAAATATCGGTTGATGATGATCGCCATGTTTTGGTAGCCAGCCCCTAGCGATAACTCTAGCATCGCCTAAGTGCCGCGATTAGTGAGGAGTTAGTTCCCTTGAAGTTGTACATGTATTCATGAATATGAAACTCAACACATTACATCACCTCCTTCCTTGGATGAAAAAAAAAAATGCATGTGGTCACAATTACAATCTTTTCTCCTTTTCCTTTCCTTCCCTTTGTTGAAAGAATTCTTGCATTAGTAGGTTGTTAACTCAAACATAAATAAATGAGGCTAATACAAGAGGTGGAGCATAATGATATCATGAACACAATGTGACTAGATTCCACTTATCACTGCTGATTATGACTAGCACTTAAAACTATTAAATGAAATGAACACAACAGTCTCGAAGACAAAACTAACACAACGGTGCGGGTAAGCGCCCTACTGGGTCTTTCACCAGAGTCTTTGTGAAATGATAAGGAAGAAAACAGAAAAGAATATTGGTGCAGGCTGGTCGCGCCTCACTGGGTCTTTCACCAGAGTCTTTTAGGGTTTGTTCAAAATATAATCATCGAATCGTTTTGGCACGTGAACTTGACGCGCAGACCTTCTGGCATGGTAGGGACTGGGTGAAGCTGCAGGGGTTGGAGGCTGGGGTGCGCAGTCAAGACCACTTGGCGTTGTCGGGTCAGGGAATGAGTCGGGTTCCTGTTCAGCAGCGGAAGGGGGTCTAGAAGCCTTCTTGAAGAAGCTGCTGTTTCGGGTGATCTTTTGTTGACCTCGCCGAGCCGTGATCATGGACCCTTTTTTGTTGGTGACGACCAGCGGAGTCGGTTGGCATGGAGTGTCAGCCTTGGTGGGGTCATGAGTCTTAAGGGCTGGCTTAACTGGGCGAGACAAACCCGAACCTCGTCTCGGCGAGACACCCGAGACAGTCAATGCGAGATACCCGACCCACCCCTTATTAGGTTCGGCGAACTCTCCGAGACAAGATCAGACGTGCCGAACCTAATAAACGGGTGGTACGGGTATCTTGCATTGACTGTCTCGGGTGTCTCGCCGAGACAAAGTTCGGGTTTGTCTCGCCCAGTTAAGCCAGCCCTTTAAGGAGGACAGGATCACCAATCTGGAGGCGAGATGGTTTGACATAGGCCTTGTTGTCAGCAAATTCCTTCATGAGGGCTTTCTGAGCAGCATCACGCTGTCTGACAGCATGATCATCTCGGGTTTGAGGGACTTGAGGGAGTCGAGACCTGAGGTTTCTGCCAAAGAGCAGGGAAGCGGGGGGGGGGGGGGGGGGGGGGGGACACCGGTTGTGGAGTGTGGGGGTAGTGCGGTAGTCAAGGAGAAATCTATACATTTCCTGCTTGAGGTTGGGGGGTTGTCGCACTTTTGAGGGTCTTCTTGATGGAACGCATGAAACGTACAGTTTCTGCATTTGCACGGGGCCATAAGGGGGTGATTTTTCTGTGTTTGATACCCATGTGAGCACAGTACATGGCAAAATCAGCGCTATTGAAAGGGGGACCATTGTCTGTTTTAAGAGACTCAGGAATGCCGAATTCTGCAAAGATCTTGTCGAATTTGGGAATGACGCTTCGAGCTGACGTCGAGTCGATAATGTCGACGACCGGGAAGCGGGAGTATTCGTCCATGACGACCAAGATGTACTTGCCGTTGGGAAGATGTCCAAAGTCTGCAGAGATTTCGGTCCATGGTGCACTAGGGAGGGGTGACATTTTCAAGGGTTCACGCGCAGGGGTGGGAGTTGAAATCTGGCATTTCATGCAGTTTTTCACAGTCACTTCAACGTGGTGTTGCAAGTTTTTAAACCAGACTTTTTCGCGTAGCAGGGCGACTGTTTTGACTATGCCTTGATGACCGGAGTGGGCGAGTTTCACAGCTCGATCCTGGAGGGATGTAGGGAGAACGACCTGGTTGCCTTTCAAGATCACTCGGTCACCTGAGGCTAGGGATAGCTCAGAGCGACACTGATGAAGTGTGTTAAATGTCGATATGTCAATGTTTTGTTCATGCTTGTGCCACTGGTTGGTGAGAAGCCCATGGATTACTGCGGTGAGGGTAGGGTCAGACGCTGTTTCAGCAGCAACGTCATCAACAGTCATCGTTTTGGGGATGCAGTTTTCGGTGACGTAGTTGACGTATTCTTCTGCAATTTTCTCTTCACGGTCACTTGAGGCTTGTGGAACTGGGTGACGGCTGAGATAGTCTGCAGGGTTGTCTGCACCTGGTCGGTACTTGACAGTGATCTGATATGGCTGAAGTCTCATCGCCCATCGTTCGATGCGCGTTGACAACCTTGAGCGGGGGTTGTTGAAGATCGAGACAAGGGGTCTGTGATCAGTGTGGACGGTAAATGGTGCGCCGTAGATGTAAATGTGGAAATACTCACACGCCCAAGTCACTGCGAGAGCTTCTCGTTCTGTTTGAGAGAATCGTTGCTCTGTTGGTCGACTTGCAAACTGGATCACACGGCCATCTTGCGTGAGGACAGCTGAAATACCCACAGGGCTGCCATCAGTGTAGATTTCACTGGCTTTACGCGGGTTGAAGTATGCGAGCGTGGTAGCTTGACTGAGGGCTGCTTTCAGTTTCGCGAGCGCTGCACCATGTGCTTGTGTCCAAGACCATGGCGTAGTTTTCTTGGTGAGGATGCGTAGCTCATGCGTCAGCGTTGCGTAGTTGGTGATGTGGTGAGCACCACAAAAGTTCAACATCCCAAGTAGGCTGCGGACTTCGGAAGCGCTGCTTGGCGTAGGTAGATAAAGGATTGTGTCAAGCTTGTCCTGGCTTGGTTTGATGCCCTCCTTTCCGAAGATGTGACCAAGAAACTCAAGGGATTCCTTGCTGTACACACACTTTTCACTGTTCAGTGTGAGTCCTTTCTGGCGAAGACGTTCGAATAGTGCACGAAGGTTGCGGTCATGGTACGCTTGATTTGTTCCAAAGCACACGATATCGTCACTGATATTTACAACACCATCGAGTCCTGCTAGGCATTGACGGACAGTTTCTTGAAATATCTCACTTGCAGAGTTTATGCCAAAGAACAGACGACGGTATCTGTAGAGCCCCATGTGCGTGGCAAAGGTAGTGATGTATCGCAAAGAAGGGTCTAACTCTGGTTGATTATACCCTTGCGTTAAATCAAGTTTGGTAAAGACGGTGGCCCCAGCAAACATGTCTTTAGTTCGTCGAGAGTTGGTGTGGCATGACGTTCGCGACGAATTGCCTTGTTTGCCGCACGCATGTCGACGCAGACACGCACCTTTCCTGGCTGTTTGGGTTTGGGCACGACGACAACTGGAGACACCCATGGTGTTGGTCCAGTAGCTTTTTCAATGATGCCAAGTTCTTCGTCTTTCCGCAGTTGCTCTTCAATGTCTTTTCGCACATGAAATGGAACACGTCGGTATTGTTGTGCTACAGGTTGGACAGTCTTGTCGATATGTAGTTGGATTTTCTGGTCATTCAGTTTGCCTACACCACCAAAGAGATCGGAAAATTCGTCTTGCAGCCTTTCGTGTTCAGGCTTGATGTGATGCACGGTAGCGAGTATGCCTAGTTCTTGACATGTCTTCCAGCCAAGGATAGCTTTTTCTTTCTGTTGGACGACATGGATTGTCGTCTTTGTTGTGTTTCCCTTGTGTTGGACGACAGTATTGAAGGCACCAATGACAGGAATGGCATGTTTGCTCCCATACGCAGAAATCGTCTTGTTCGATGGATGTAACGAAGGCTTGGGTGTGATCAGATCATAGCCATCTTTTGACAGAATGTCAATAGTAGCACCGGAGTCTGCTAGAAACTCAAACCCATGTCCTTGCACTGTCACTACGAAGTGAGGAAGTCGACTGCTGATGTTAGAGGTCATGAAGATATATTCAGTCTCGCTGGAGCTGTCATATTCAGTCTTGATAACGTTGGCTTCATCATCTGGGTTGTCGAGATGGTGAACGTTAGATCTGGGCTTGTTGCGATGACGGTAGCCACCAGGTTGGTGTTTCGATGCATTCAACGGTCCCTGTGTTTGTTTCACAGGCTGTGAACGACAAACTGAAGCAAAATGGTGTAGTTTAGTGCAGGAATTGCAACGTTTGTTGAAGGCGGGGCAAGATTTCTGTCCACCTTTGTGCGGCCAATTACCACCACAGTTTCTGCACTTGGATGGTTGCTGAAATAGTTGTCGTGGTTGTTGATGGCGAAGACGACTGCCACTGGCATGGTGATGATGAGCATCAAGTGTATTGATCTCAGTATGCATGGCTCGTGAGTGCTGGGTGGTCAGTTGCAGGGTACGTGCAAACGTGAGAAGATCAGCTAAGGTCATAGCTGGGGTTGATAGACCCTTTTCTCGGACTTTCGACGACTTGCATCCAGCAATCAGCTGCGATTTGATTTCAGACGATGCATCGGCAAATCCATAGGTTTCAGCAAGCTGTTTAAGCTCAGAGTAGTACTCGTCAATGTTGTCTGATTTTTGTTCTGTTTTGCGGAAGACGTACCGTTGGTATTCCACGTTAGTTTGCGGGTTGAAATGAGCGGTGATAGTGTCTACCAGCTTCGAGAAGACAGTGTCGTTAGCACCGGGACGAAGTGCTTCGTCGGGGAAAGTGTCAACAATGTCATTCAGTTCATCGCCGCCGAATGTAAGAAGAAGAGCTTTTTGTTGATCAACATCGTTTATTTCGTAGGCTGTGAAGAATGTTTTGAGTCGTTGAACCCACTTCCTCCAGCGCACAGCTCTTCCCTCTGGGGCGCAGTCGAACGACTGGTAGGCTGGTAGAGCGGCCATCTTCTAGCGCAGTAACGGTTTTTTTTTTTCGAGCACGTGGTCGAACAGAAAAGTCAGTGATAACTTGGACTTACTGCAATCCTGGTCGCCAATGTAATGTTTGGAGTACTGTTGGTGGTGCGTGAATCGTGGACGTCAAGCATACAAGGAGTAAACAACACTGATTGATGTGTTCAGACTGACTTTGTATTCATACAGAAATATCGGTTGATGATGATCGCCATGTTTTGGTAGCCAGCCCCTAGCGATAACTCTAGCATCGCCTAAGTGCCGCGATTAGTGAGGAGTTAGTTCCCTTGAAGTTGTACATGTATTCATGAATATGAAACTCAACACATTACAGTAAACTGTAAGTAAACTGTGCATAACTAACTTCCAGTAAACTGTGCAAAACCAACTTTCAAACTGTGTATAACCAACTTTCCGTAAACTGTGTATAGTCAACATTCAGTAAACTGTGTAAAAACAACTTTAAGGACCCGCAATTATAACAAGATCGGATGAACCATAACCCACAAATTTCCTTCTATATGATGCGAGCTGCCCTCGCTGTCAAGGACCTCTACCTTTTGTCTGACCTAATTCTGATGTTGAAACTTATCTCCTTTTAAAAAAAGCCTAGCAGATCTGCCAATGCGCCACAGTGAATTCTAAAAGGGGCGCAGTGCATACGCGTCATTGGTTTGTCAAACGTCATTTATCATGACGTATTATTGGTTTTTACGTAACTTTCATATTTAGCGTGATATGAGTTTCACTTTCGCTTCGAGACTTGAGGAAATGGTGACAAAACTAGAATTTAACGGTACGATTTCAGTCTTGCAATCTAATTTGTATGAAATCAGGTTGACTTTATCTGGCTACATGATACACGAAGTACACCTGCATGCTCTTCTGAAAGCGCGTCGATGTGTATCTCTGTGTGCGTGCATGAGCGCGCGCTCCAAACATCTCCAAGAGGCATAGATCCTCATGCGCCCTCCGGGCGCATGGGGATCTATGCCTCTTGGAGATGCGCGCATGTGTATCTGTGTGTGTGTGTGTGTATGTGTGTGTGTGTGTGTGAGAGAGAGAGAGAGAGAGAGAGAGAGAGAGAGAGAGAGAGAGAGAGAGAGAGAGAGAGAGAGAGAGAGAGAGAGAGAGAGAGACTCTCCGAGAGAGAGAGAGATGCAATGAATGAATCAATGAATCTTTATTTTACAACGGTAAAGATATTAACAATGCCAGAGACAATGCCATTTTTTTTAAATCTGCCGTGAGAGAGATGATGATGATGATGAAACTTTATTTTTCAACGGTAAAAAGTTTTGACAGAAAACAAATCGTCATTTTACAAACTTGCCGTTGCTAACATCTACAGGATAAAAAAAGAAGGGAAACTATAAAACATATATGTACATACAAAACCCAATAGCATCATTTTATACAGAAAAAATAATAATACTCATCACACACACATGCACAGACGCACGCACGCGCGCCGCTCACACATACATCCACACGCACAAACAAACACGAGCACACACACACACGCGCACACACATATAAAAACCATCTGTATGAAATACGTGAGGTACAGGAAATATTACAGTACCTGAGAAACGTACTAAGTCTGACTCATCAGGTAATCAAAAAGTTTTGTTTTAAAACTTCCTGTTGAGGTAATAGTTTTCAAATGTGCAGGGATGGAATTCCAAGCAAACGGACCAGAGAATGACATACTAGTTTTAAAAAGGTCAATTCTTGGCAGTGGTAGGGGTAAGGTATTGTTTCTTGAGGTCCGTTCACGTTCTTGGTGAGATATAAATTTAGTGGTTAGATACTGGGGTGTCATATTATTCAGTATCTTATGCATATAGACGCATTTGTTTAATGTAAGTTGCTGACGTAGACCGAGAATGTTTAAATATCTAAATTTGTCTGTGGTAGGGATGGGGCGTCTATCTATCATTTTTACAGCTCTTTTGTATATGGAGTTTAATCTCTTCATGTGGACATCACTGCAGCCGTCCCACACTGTGGAGACATAATCAACATGGGACTTTATATGAGCATGAAAAAACAATTTACGGGTATTTGTATCCGTTACATGTCTAAGCTGGGACAATAAGAAAGTGTTTTTAGCAATGGTCTTACAAACAGCATTTATATGGGTCTCCCAGCACAGTTGATCATCAACATGTATTCCTAAGAATTTACGCTCAGTGACTTGTTCAACAGGTTCAGCGTTTAATTGCAATTGTAATGGCTGTAGTCGGCGTTGATGTTTTTGCCGCGTGGCGATTAAGATACTCTTTGTTTTTGCTGGGTGAAGAACCATATGGTTCTGTCTACACCAGTCAGATACCTCATTGAGACTGCATTGTAAACTATGGCTAATGTCCGTCGTTTTTTTGCCAGAAACATGAAGACTCGTATCGTCAGCAAATAGATTACAATTAACGTCAGAATTTGTGATATGCAACGGTAGATCATTAATAAATAGTATGAATAGAAGAGGGCCCAAAATAGATCTCTGGGGGACGCCGTATTTTACATTTCCTTGCTTAGAGTATCTTCCATGGGCGTACACCATTTGTTTTCTGTCTTCGAGATATGATCGGAAGAATTCTATAGCGGTTGCGTCCAAGTGATAAACTGTTAGCTTATTTAGGAGAATGTCATGGTCCACAAGGTCAAACGCCTTTTTAAGGTCTAAGAAAACTGCTCCTGACATCAGGCTTTTATTGATTGATTCCAGCCAGCTGTCTACAATATGTGTCAGTGCTGACTGACAAGAATGTTTCGGTCTAAAACCAGACTGGTGAATATTAAGTAATTTACCTTTTTCCAGAAAATCAAGGAGATGTTTTTGAATGTGCTTTTCAAGGGGTTTTGACAAAGCTGACAGAAGGGAGATTGGACGATAGTTATTAATATCTTCAAGATCTTTTGATTTAGGGATTGGGATTACCTTTGCTTCTTTAAGAATGGTTGGAAATGTACTTTGCTTTATGCAGAGGTTGAAAATATATGTTAGTGATTCTACTGTATACGGTAATGAGACTTTTAGGGTTTCATTATCAATATCATCAATGCCAGCAGACTTTTTGTTGGGCATGCTAGAAATATATCTGCCGACTTCCGCAACTGTAATATCAGGGATGGTGAAAGTATTTGATATAGTTGTTTTTTTTAAGTGTTCTCTGAGAGAACTCGGCACTTCATACGGTTTACTGTTATTTGCAGCTGACAATGCCAACATTTCGGCTGTCGTTAAGAAATGGTTATTTAATATATCAGCTGACATATGAGATGGGATTTCGGGTGCTGATTTACCCTTTGTTATGACGTTCAGAGCTTTCCAAACAGATGCCGTGTCCTTTTTGTCTCGAATCATTTGTTGGAAAAAAGACTTCTTAGACGCTCTAACTAAATATTTGACACGATTGCGTTGTGTTTTGTATTCTTCGTACTTTTGCTCTTTTTTCAGTTTGTCTCTAAATGACATGGCCTGCTTGATATCCGCTGTTAACCACGGTGGTATGGTGGAATGTTTAACTCGTTTTTCACGTATTGGCGCATGTTTATTGAGTACACTGAGAAACAGATCCATCCAGCACGACAAGGCACTGTCAGGAGATTGGTGATCATAAACCTCAGTAAACGAAGCATTGTGCAGGTCCCACAGAAATTCGTCTTTATTAAAGTGTTTAAAGGAGCGATATTTTATAGTTTTATGTCTTTTAGTTTTTTGCTTGTCTAGTTTCATGGAGACGTTACAACATACTGGGTTATGATCGCTAACAGCTAAGGAGGGAACCTGCACATTTGATATTGTATCGTCATTTGTCACGTAAATGTGATCAATTAAGGTTGAGGATGTAGATGTGGTTCTAGTGGGGTTTTTAACTAATTGTTTTAAACCGAATAAGGCTGTTGTTGATGCCCATGCAGCATGGTGCCCTTTGGGCTTAAGTAGGTCAATGTTAAAGTCGCCCAGAAGAACAATGTTATCTTTACTTTGATTAACTTTATCCATCATTTCTACGAAGTCATCATACCAGTCCCAGTTGGCTGCTGGATTTCTATAGATAAAGCCAACCAGGACTGTGGGGGATTTAGATGTTTTCACCTCGACCCATAAACTTTCAACTTCGGCTGACTCTAAGTCCTGTCGTCGTTTAACGTTACTAATTATCGAATCATGTATATATACTGCTAGTCCAGTGTGCTGGGGACTTGAGGCATCTCTGCGGAGTACTGAGAAGTTTGGAACTGAGATGGAGTTATCCCTGACAGTGCTTTTGAGCCTCGACTCGGATACACCAAAAACATGAAAATGTGTTGGCGTGTTTAAGAACAGAGAGAGAGAGAGAGAGAGAGAGAGAGAGAGAGAGAGAGAGAGAGAGAGAGAGAGAGAGAGAGAGAGAGAGAGAGAGAGAGAGAGAGAGAGAGAGAGAGAGAGAGAGAGAGCGTGCGAAAGAGATAATTACGTCATATTTAGAATATTGCGTCAATGTCTGCGTGGTGACGGAGTTGCTTCTTTTACGTCACCGCCACTGTCTGACTTTCTTCAGAAGTCAAGGTTTTATACTTTTTAAATTTTTTTTCTGAAAAGAATTAATTTTTACTGAAGAAGTTGAAAAGACACAATGCTGGCTAACGAAGTCATCCAATGTCTTTCTCCAAACTAGCTATTACCAAAATGTCAAGTAAATATGACAAAAATTACGGACTCTAATCTGGGTCAACCGACTTTCTATAAACTGTCTTTTATGACTTCAAGGAGACAGACATCCAGTTACAAAACGCTCGGAGGCTCTCTTAGAGAAAATATTTCGCCAAGTTTCAAGATTGTGCGTACAGCAATATCGGAGATTCTCATGTTTACATACATACGCACACATACACACACATACGCACACAAGGCGCTTCGCGCCAAATGTACGTTCAGCAACGAGATTGGCGTAACTAGACATGACGTCATTTTTATCTTGTTTCTTAAGTTGTCAGAGGATTAGGCCTGCCCGCCTTTGACATCATGGTCATGCTGTTAAATTCGACCCACCGCGACCCGTACTAGAAAGTCCCTTCTATTTATAGAAGGGACTTGACGAAAGTCGCTGAGCTACAGCATCTATGCCTTTACCATTAGGCACAGCCAGTGCATTGACCTGACATTTTTTTTTTTTTTTTAAACAGTTTCGAATAGTTTTTGTTTTAATTGCGGACCTTTAAGTATACTGTGTATATTCCACTTTTAGCAACGTGTATAACTTACAGTTCATCTGTGTATAGACAACTTTCAGTAAACTGCGTATAGACAACTGACAGTAAACTGTGATGCCAGTCGTAGCTTGATGTCTGTACTCCATTATGTCCGTATCGTATTTTGATGTCTGTATTACATCATGTCTGTATCATAGTTGTCTGTATCGTAGCTTGATGTCTGTATCGTAGCTTGATGTCTGTATCGTAGCTTGATTTCTGTGTCGTAGCTTGATGTCTGTATCGTAGCTTGATGTCTGTGTCGTAGCTTGATGTCTGTATTTCACAATGTCTGTATCGTAGCTTGATGTCTGTATCGTAGCAATGTCTGTATCGTAGCTTGATGTCTGTATCGTAGCTTGATGTCTGTATCGTAGCTTGATGTCTGTATTACATCATGTCTGTATTGTAGCTTGATGTCTGTATCGTAGATTGATGTCTGTATCGTAGCTTGATGTTTGTATTACATCATGTCTGTATTGTAGCTTGATGTCTGTATCGTAGTTTGATGTCTGCATGGCAGCTTGATGTCTGTATCGTAGCTTGATGTCTGTATCGTAGCTTGATGTCTGATGTACGTGTCGTAGCTTGATGTCTGTATCGTAGCTTGATGTCTGTGTCGTAGCTTGATGTCTGTGTCGTAGCTTGATGTCTGTATTACACCATGTCTGTATCACAGCTCGATGTCTGTGTCGTAGCTTGATGTCTGTATCATAGCTTGATGTCTGTATCGTAGCTTGAGGTCTGTGTCGTAGCTTGATGTATGTATCATAGCTTGATGTCTGTATTGTAGCTTGATGTCTGTATTACACCATGTCTGTATCATAGCTTGATGTCTGTATCGTAGCTTGATGTCTGTGCCGTAGCTTGATGTCTGTATCGTAGCTTGATGTCTGTATCATAGCTTGATGTCTGTGTCGTAGCTTGATGTCTGTATCGAAGCTTGATGTCTGTGTCGTAGCTAGATGTCTGTATCATAGCTTGATGTCTGTATCGTAGCTTGATGTCTTTATTACACCATGTCTGTATCGCAGCTTGATGTCTGTATCGTAGCTTGATGTCTGTATCGTAGCTTGATGTCTGTATTACATCATGTCTGTATTGTAGTTTGATGTCAGTGTCGTAGCTTGATGTCTGTATCGTAGCTTGATGTCTGTGTCGTAGCTTGATGTCTGTATCGTAGCTTGATGTCTGTATTACACCATGTTTGTATCGTAGCTTGATGTCTCTATTGCATCATGCCTGTATCGTAGCTTGATGTCTGTATTGCATCATGCCTGATCGTAGCTTGATGTCTGTATTGCATCATGTCTGTATCGTAGCGTGATGTCTGTATTGCATCATGCCTGTATCGTAGCTTGATGTCTGTATTGCATCATGCCTGTATCGCAGCGTGATGTCTGTATTGCATCATGCCTGTATCGTAGCTTGATGTCTGTATTGCATCATGCCTGTATCGGCGTAGCTTGATGTCTGTATTGCATCATGTCTGTATCGTAGCTTGATGTCTGTATCGTAGCTTGATGTCTGTGTTGCATCATGTCTGTATCGTAGCTTGATGTCTGTATCGTAGCTTGATGTCTGTATTGCATCATGCCTGTATCGTAACTTGATGTCTGTCAGTCATAGCTTGATGTGGCGCACACACGCACACATACACAAATGCCAAACGCCCGGCTTTACTAATTGAAGAAAAAACAGTGATATCGATCGACTTAAGTTTTAGTAAATGTGTATACTCAAAAAAGGAAACTAAGAGGAGAGTGTGTGTATTGTCAACTTTACAGTTAAACTGTGTATTATAGTCAACTTTAAGTAATCTGTGTATAGACAACTTTCAGTAAACTGTGCATAGTCAACTTTAAAGTTACACTGTATATAGTCAGCTTTAAGTAAACTGTGTATAGTGAATTTTCTATAAAATGTGTATAGACAACTTTCAGTAAACTGTGGTTAGTCAACTTTACAGTTAAACTGTGTATAGACAACTTTCAGGAAACAGCGCAGGAGAGCGAAGGGAATTGCCGGGTCGTGGGTTCGAATCCCCGTCCCGGCCCCGGTATCTGAACTCGCAATCCAGAGGGAAAAGACGGGCTTGTTCAATAGCATGTCGCTTGAAAGGTCCTGGAAAATCAAAGTGGCACAATTGGAGTGCGCCTGAGTTGATCAGTGTTCAGGTCGTACTCCAGAGGCAATAGATTTCTCTGTCCCCCATAACCCGCCCGTCAGGGCCGTCCATTATCACTTCGGTGCCGTGGACGTTAAGCCCCGAACTACTGAACCAACCAACCAACCGTAAGAGAAAGCAAGCCGCTGAAATCTTCCGACCAGGATCACGCCAGACATGAATGATGTCAAAAGAATGTACATGTATTCATAGTAGACTTATGACGTAATGTAAGATTTTTCATGACGTGGCGCTCTGCATGACCAGTAATATAAACTGACCCGTTTTTTTTGGGGTGAAATGTCAATCAGACTTAGCCTTTCGACCAATCAAAACGCTGTAGACCACGGGTTTTCAGACTGCCAAGCCGACGGTACGGCGTAAGATCGGATGTTTATGAGTGCGGCTTGAGAGGCATGGCAGAGCGTCGATGTTTCCATTATTAGACAATTTCGACGGTATTGGAAAGCACTGTTGTTATGGGGAGTGGAAATCAGATTCCTGATACCCCAATCCATATTCAGGTGAAGAATATTTCCCTTCCCGAAGCCTTTATCACGACCGTCAGACATGAAAGAATACGCCACATCAGTGGCCAACTGAACCCTGAGAATCACAAGACATCACTACGTATGCTCGAAAGTAAAATTTCTACTTTTCCGTGTTCCACCATAATATTCACAAACTGACTCCATCGCTCTTACTTACGTGTGGTCTGCTAATTGGATCGTAGATCAGTCTGTCAGTTGTGTGTCAGTGACGCATTCGTGCTAAATTGGATCGTAGATTAGATCTGTCAGCTTGTGTGTGAGGCTTGCATGTACGTATGGCTGTGAGTGTGAGTGAGATACGCCTCATTGGTGCAAACAGATTAGTACTAGAAGAAGTTTTCAGAAGAGGGGGGGGGGGGGGGGGGGGGGAAAGAGACGTTTTTAGATAGACTTCAGAAAAGTGTACTGATTGCCTGCGCGAACATTTCTTTGGGAGACTCAGTAGCGGGATATGCTCTCATGTAGGTACAGGATCACCCATAGTTTCAGACTGTAAACACGTAAACACTGATATTACCATCAGTAGCGGGATATGCTCTCATGTAGGTACAGGATCACCCATAGTTTTAGACTGTAAACACATAAACACTGATATTACCATCAGTAGCGGGATATGCTCTCATGTAGGTACAGGATCACCCATAGTTTCAGACTGTAAACACATAAACACTGATATTACCATCAGTAGCGGGATATGCTCTCATGTAGGTACAGGATCACCCATAGTTTCAGACTGTAAACACGTAAACACTGATATTACCATCAGTAGCGGGATATGCTCTCATGTAGGTACAGGATCACCCATAATTTCAGACTGTAAACACATAAACACTGATATTACCATCGGAAAAAGCGCATAAACATGTGTGGTCGTGCAGCATTTCAAAGCTCTACCTTTTATATTTTATTACAAATCACAATTTGATTTGGCGAAAATGAGACGATTTGCGCATGCCATAAAATGAGAAGTTTAGAGTCCAATAACTACATAATCTCATGCCCACTTGCTGTACTGATTAAACCCAATACCTAGTTTGTACTGATTATTTTACAGCTCCGTTAATGGTATACATTAGAAGATATACCATTCCTAAAAATCAACGTCGAATAGCGCGCTTTACTATGCTAGCAGATTACACTCGCGCTCTTTCCGTGAAGCACGCCTTGCATTCTTGCCGGACCCCGACTAAAGGGGCGGAGACAAATACAAAATGGGTCGGTCTATTGTCAGAGTATCGCAATGGAAGAGATTTTAAAATTTTTTTACTAAAATAGTCGCACACTGTAAGACGCTCGCTCATTTGCTTCGATTCCGCGGAGATTTTTTCTTTTGTCGTCTGTTACACACTATTGCTGCCGCAAACAACTCCCAGTTATGCATGTGTATACCCTGACGGTCCTCTGAGCTTGCCTTGCTATCTGCGGTGTTGTCACAGACTGTAGTTTGTCTTTGTGAGCATAGCATGTTGTTGGCTGGTCAAAAGGTCAGAGCCCTGCGTTTGACCAGTCAGCTTAGTCCGCATGTTTGTATACCCTGGCAGCGCGTCTCTGAGCTTGCCGAGCGCGAGGCAGCGTGTCTCTGACTTGCCGAGCGCGAGTAAGCGTGTCTCTGACTTGCCGAGCGCGAGGCAGCGTGTCTCTGAGCTTGCCGAGCGCGAGGCAGCGTGTCTCGGAGCTTGCCGAGCGCGAGGCAGCTGTCTCTGACGTGCCGAGCGCGAGGCAGCGTGTCTCAGAGCTTGCCGAGCGCGAGGCAGCGTGTCTCTGACGTGCCGAGCGCGAGGCAGCGTGTCTCAGAGCTTGCCGAGCGCGAGGCAGCGTGTCTCTGACTTGCCGAGCGCGAGGCAGCGTGTCTCTGAGCTTGCCGAGCACGAGGCAGCGTGTCTCTGAGCTTGCCGAGCGCGAGGCAGCGTGTCTCTAACTTGCCGAGCTCGAGGCAGCGTGTCTCTGAGCCGCGGCTTGCCTTGGTATATGTTGTGCTTGTTTTGTCAGCATGGCATGTTGTTGCCTGGTCAAAAGGTCAGAGCTCTGCGTTTGATCAGGTAGCATTGTCCGCATGTATGTTACTTAGCAGCATGTTTTGAGCCTGCCAGCGTGCGGCAGTGTCTCGTGCCCTGTAACTGTGGTAGTTCTTTTGTGAGCATGGCGTGTGGTCAAAGGTCAGAGCCCTGCGTTTGACCAGGCAGCAGTGTCCGCGTGTTTGTGAATTTGGCAGCGTGTCTCGAGCTTGCCTCTGTAATTGTGGTGTTAGTTGTTTCGTGAGCATGGCATGTTGCTGTTTTGGCGGGTCAGAAGGTCAGAGCCCTGCGTCTGACCAGGCAGCAGTGTCCGCATGTCGATACTTTGGCAGCGGGTCTCAGAGCCTGCCTAAGTAACATGTTTTGGTTGTCACTGTGCATGTGTGTTTAGTATTATTCTACAGCTAAAGACCCGACATTAAGCACATAACGCTCGCGCGACTCGACCTCTCTGAACTAGCGCTAGTAATCCGCAGCTCATCTTCCTAACTGTGCGTGTACGCAGCACACGTAATTCGGTTGGCACCACCGCCCCAACCACCACCTCACTTTGATACAGAACCTGATGTAGAGTTACAGTTGAGTTACACTGACTGACACGTAATGTCATGGTCATTTTCTCTTTTGTTGTTGTACTGGCCTATATTCTGAAGCTTAGCATGTTATAACCGTCTCACACGTAGCATTATCAAGTACGTTATTGCTTATTGTCACTTGTACAGTTCTGTCTGTGTACTTAAGTATTTCAACTGTTACATTTGCGGCGGTCATTGTGTTTTTTCAATGCATGCTTGTATGATTCCCTATGCCTGTATTTTTGTTATATATTCATAATTCAAACGCCTTCAATTGGAACACTTGCGATTGACAAATAGTCTGTAATCACTGATACACCATTTTAATAACTAAACAAGGTCAATGCGTTTCAAATTCCTTTAGTCAATATCCATGTTAACGGAGAGGTATTTACTTACATTGTGCACTGACCATATCTTGAAATGAACCGCAGTTTACGGGTATGGAACATTTGGAACCCTCTGTCACCGAGTGTGATCACCATGGGGGTGGGGGACCGCTGTCTCTTGATAGGTAAGCCCCTTGTCACCGAGTGTGATCGCCATGGGGGTGGGGGACCGCTGTCCCGTGATAGGTAAGCCCCTTGTCACCGAGTGTGATCGCCTGGGGGTGGGGAACCGCTGTCCCGTGATAGGTAGGCTCTCTGTCACCGAGTGTGAGCGGTATGGGAGTGAGGGACCGCTGTCCCGTGATAGGTACGCCCTCTGTCACCGAGTGTGAGCGGTATGGGGGTGGGGGACCGCTGTCCCGTGATAGGTACGCCCTCAGTCACCGAGTGTGATCGCCATGGGGGTGGGGGACCGCTGTCCCGTGATAGGTAAGCCCCTTGTCACCGAGTATGACCGCTATGGGGGTGGGGGACCGCTGTCCCATGATAGGTACGCCCTCTGTCACCGAGTGTGAGCGGTATGGGAGTGGGGGACCGCTGTCCCGTGATAGGTACGCCCTCTGTCACCGAGTGTGACCGCTATGGGGGTGGGGGAGCGCTGTCCCGTGATAGGTACGCCCTCTGTCACCGAGTGTGACCGCTATGGGGGTGGGGGACCGCTGTCCCGTGATAGGTACGCCCTCTGTCACCGAGTGTGACCGCTATGGGGGTGGGGGACCGCTGTCCCGTGATAGGTACGCCCTCTGTCACCGAGTGTGAGCGGTATGGGAGTGGGGGACCGCTGTCCCGTGATAGGTACGCCCTCTGTCACCGAGTGTGACCGCTATGGGGGTGGGGGACCGTTGTCCCGTGATAGGTACGCCCTCTGTCACCGAGTGTGACCGCTATGGGGGTGGGGGACCGCTGTGCCGTGATAGGTACGCCCTCTGTCACCGAGTGTGACCGCTATGGGGTGGGGGACCGCTGTCCCGTGATAGGTAGGCCCTCTGTCACCGAGTGTGACCGCTATGGGGGTGGGGGAGCGCTGTCCCGTGATAGGTAGGCCCTCTGTCACCGAGTGTGACCGCTATGGGGGTGGGGGAGCGCTGTCCCGTGATAGGTAGGCCCTCTGTCACCGAGTGTGACCGCTATGGGGGTGGGACCGCTGATTCCCAGATAGGTTTACACTTTTGCACTCTGTCACCGCGTGTAACCGCTATGTGGATGGGATCGGTGTTCCTTGATAGGTAGGCACTGTGTCACCGCGTGTAACCGCAATGTGGATGGGATCGGTGTTCCTTGATAGGTAGGCACTGTGTCACCGCGTGTAACCGCTATGTGGATGGGATCGGTGTTCCTTGATAGGTAGGCACTCTGTCACGGCATGTAACCGCTATGTGGATGGGATCGGCCTGTTCCTTGATAGGTAGGCATTCTGTCACGGCATGTAACCGCTATGTGGATGGGATCGGCCTGTTCCTTGATAGGTAGGCACTCTGTCACCGCGTGTAACCGCTATGTGGATGGGATCGGTGTTCCTTGATAGATAGGCACTCTGTCACCACGTGTAACCGCTATGTGGATGGGATCGGTGTTCCTTGATAGGTAGGCACTCTGTCACCACGTGTGACCGCTATGTGGATGGGATCGGTGTTCCTTGATAGGTAGGCACTCTGTCACCGCGTGTGACCGCTATGTGGATGGGATCGGTGTTCCTTGATAGGTAGGCACTCTGTCACCGCGTGTAACCGCTATGTGGATGGGATCGGTGTTCCATGATAGGTAGGCACTCTGTCACCGCGTGTAACCGCTATGTGGATGGGATCGGTGTTCCTTGATAGGTATGCACTCTGTCACCGCGTGTAACCGCTATGTGGATGGGATCGGTGTTCCGTGATAGGTAGGCACTCTGTCACCGCGTGTGACCACTATGTGCATGGGATCGGTGTTCCGTGATAGGTAGGCACTCTGTCACCGAGTGTGACCGCTATGTGGATGGTATCAGTGTTCCTTGATAGGTAGGCACTCTGATACCGCGTGTAACCGCTATGTGGATGGGATCGGTGTTCCGTGATAGGTAGGCACTCTGTCACCGCGTGTAACCGCTATGTGGATGGGATCGGTGTTCCTTGATAGGTAGGCACTCTGTCACCACGTGTGACCGCTATGTGGATGGGATCGGTGTTCCTTGATAGGTAGGCACTCTGTCACGGCGTGTGACCGCTATGTGGATGGGATCGGTGTTCCTTGATAGGTAGGCACTCTGTCACCGCGTGTAACCGCTATGTGGATGGGATCGGTGTTCCTTGATAGGTAGGCACTCTATCACCGCGTGTAACCGCTATGTGTTCCTTGCTAGGTAGGCACTCTGTCACCGCGTGTGACCGCTATGTGGATGGGATCGGTGTTCCTTGATAGGTAGGCACTCTGTCACCGCGTGTGACCACTATGTGGATGGGATCGGTGTTCCTTGATAGGTAGGCACTCTGTCACTGCGTGTGACCGCTATGTGGATGGGATCGGTGTTCCTTGATAGGTAGGCACTCTGTCACCACGTGTGACCGCTATGTGGATGGGATTGGTGTTCCTTGATAGGTAGGCACTCTGTCACTGCGTGTGACCGCTATGTGGATGGGATCGGTGTTCCTTGATAGGTAGGCACTCTGTCACCGCGTGTGACCGCTATGTGGATGGGATCGGTGTTCCTTGATAGGTAGGCACTCTGTCACTGCGTGTGACCGCTATGTGGATAGGATCGGTGTTCCGTGATAGGTAGGCACTCTGTCACCGCGTGTAACCGCTGTGTGGATGGGATCGGTGTTCCGTGATAGGTAGGCACTCTGTCACCACGTGTAACCGCTATGTGGATGGGATCGGTGTTCCAAGATAGGTAGGCACTCTGTCACCGCGTGTAACCGCTATGTGGATGGGATCGGTGTTCCGTGATAGGTAGGCACTCTGTCACCGCGTGTAACCGCTATGTGCATGGGATCGGTGTTCCGTGATAGGTAGGCACTCTGTCACCGAGTGTGACCGCTATGTGGATGGTATCAGTGTTCCTTGATAGGTAGGCACTCTGATACCGCGTGTAACCGCTATGTGGATGGGATCGGTGTTCCGTGATAGGTAGGCACTCTGTCACCGCGTGTAACCGCTATGTGGATGGGATCGGTGTTCCTTGATAGGTAGGCACTCTGTCACCACGTGTGACCGCTATGTGGATGGGATCGGTGTTCCTTGATAGGTAGGCACTCTGTCACGGCGTGTGACCGCTATGTGGATGGGATCGGTGTTCCTTGATAGGTAGGCACTCTGTCACCGCGTGTAACCGCTATGTGGATGGGATCGGTGTTCCTTGATAGGTAGGCACTCTATCACCGCGTGTAACCGCTATGTGTTCCTTGCTAGGTAGGCACTCTGTCACCGCGTGTGACCGCTATGTGGATGGGATCGGTGTTCCTTGATAGGTAGGCACTCTGTCACCGCGTGTGACCACTATGTGGATGGGATCGGTGTTCCTTGATAGGTAGGCACTCTGTCACTGCGTGTGACCGCTATGTGGATGGGATCGGTGTTCCTTGATAGGTAGGCACTCTGTCACCACGTGTGACCGCTATGTGGATGGGATTGGTGTTCCTTGATAGGTAGGCACTCTGTCACTGCGTGTGACCGCTATGTGGATGGGATCGGTGTTCCTTGATAGGTAGGCACTCTGTCACCGCGTGTGACCGCTATGTGGATGGGATCGGTGTTCCTTGATAGGTAGGCACTCTGTCACTGCGTGTGACCGCTATGTGGATAGGATCGGTTTTCCGTGATAGGTAGGCACTCTGTCACCGCGTGTAACCGCTGTGTGGATGGGATCGGTGTTCCGTGATAGGTAGGCACTCTGTCACCACGTGTAACCGCTATGTGGATGGGATCGGTGTTCCAAGATAGGTAGGCACTCTGTCACCGCGTGTAACCGCTATGTGGATGGGATCGGTGTTCCGTGATAGGTAGGCACTCTGTCACCGCGTGTAACCGCTATGTGGATGGGATCGGTGTTCCTTGATAGGTAGGCACTCTGTCACCGCGTGTAACCGCTATGTGGATGGGATCGGTGTTCCTTGATAGGTAGGCACTCTGTCACCGCGTGTAACCACTATGTGGATGGGATCGGTGTTCCTTGATAGAAATACCGCGTCAACTTAACGACGCTCAGTCCGAATGAGTCTGAAGCTAAATCACAAATCACAAGCGCGTGCAGTTGTTACAGTTTATTTTTATTTGTTGCATTACTTAGCACTGTGCATTTTGTACTGCGTTCAATAGCCACGTTTAAATGTCTTATATTTGTATACTGCGTTCAATAGCCACGTTTAAATGTCTTATATTTGTATACTGCGTTCAATAGCCACGTTTAAATGTCTTATATTTGTATACTTTGTTCAATAGCCACGTTTAAATGTCTTATATTTGTATTGTGTTGTATCCCATTATTGATGGTCAAGACAGATCTTGACTTGACCCACCTTCCACCCCAGCAGCCACCATAATGATACATAAGTGGAAGAAACCTGGCGTCGGAGTTTTTACGCCGAGTGTTTCGGTTTTCTCTGACTTAGGAAATGTGGTGCCGCAAACTTTTCTTAATGTTCCGCGCATATTTGCCCGGTTATTATAATATCAATTGATGTACACACACATTCTCTGCCCGGTTATTATAATATCAATTGATGTACACACACATTCTCTGCCCGGTTATTATAATATCAATTGATGTACACACACATTCTCTGCCCGGTTATTATAATATCAATTGATGTACACACACATTCTCTGCCCGGTTATTATAATATCAATTGATGTACACACACATTCTCTGCCCGGTTATTATAATATCAATTGATGTACACACACATTCTCTGCCCGGTTATTATAACATCAATTGATGTACACACACATTCTCTGCCCGGTTATTATAATATCAATTGATGTACACAAATAATAATAATAATAATACTAATAATACTGTTAGGCGCTTTTTCTCAATTTTGGGAAAATCGACTCATAGCGCCGCGCCTGAAACCCTCACACACTCACGAAACAGACACTGATTTTACGCCATTTAAGACAAACACAGTACAAGACAAACGAAGGGCCAGTCAGCTACTGAAGTTACAGAGATTTTTGATCGCTTGTATTTGAAATTTGTAAAGTGTCCTGAGACCAGTACCAAAGTGTGGGGGGTGGGGTGGGTGGGGGTGGGTGGGGGGGGGGGGGTGTGGAAGAACCGGAGTACACGGAGAAAGAACCCCCGACGGTCCGCCCGAATTAACGGTGACACCAGAGGAGAAAAGTCCAACGCCGAAACCCGGTATCGAACCGCGCACCTTTGGCATTGGTGGCAGGCGCCGTAACCACTGCGCCACGGACCGCCCACACACATTCTCTGCCCGGTTATTATAATATCAATTGATGTACACACACATTCTCTGCCGGGTCGCATAAACATATAATTGTATACATATTGAACGATTTTCTTTAAATTACTGTTGTTACTGTACATATTTTAATAATTACTCGTTTTCATGTATACATGTTCTGTGATTCCTTTGCCAGTGTTTATTATTCTGGGGCACGTTCATTGTTAACTGTAGCGGTGTAGGGGCATTTTCACCCACCAAAAACACTGAGACTTTGCTGGACTCTGGAACATTCTTCTTGTGTTCCATGATATCTGCTGTAACGTAACCGCCGTGAGATGGCCTTAGTTGCCCGCTCGGCGTTTAAACCTAAATAACTAACTATCAACTGTTGTGATGTGAACGTGCCCGCCCAAACCTATTGTTGACTGTTGTGTGCATTATACTAACTATGGATTGGATTGACTGTTGTGTGCATTATACTAACTATGGATTGGATTGACTGTTGTGTGCATTATACTAACTATGGATTGGATTGACTGTTGTGTGCATTATACTAACTATGGATTGGATTGACTGTTGTGTGCATTATACTAACTATGGATTGGATTGACTGTTGTGTGCATTATACTAACTATGGATTGGATTGACTGTTGTGTGCATTATACTAACTATGGATTGGATTGACTGTTGTGTGCATTATACTAACTATGGATTGGATTGACTGACTGATATGGGTGTTGACACAATATAATTTTGGATTGGATTGACTGACTGATATGGTTGTTGACACAATATAATTTTGGATTGGATTGACTGACTGATATGGGTGTTGACACAATATAATTTTGGATTGGATTGACTGTCTGATATGGGTGTTGACACAATATAATTTTGATGTGCGGTAAATAAATTTAAATAGAAAAATGATAACGGCGTTTTCAGTTTGAAGTGTGGGATAAACTCCAGTAGTGTGCCTATTGTTTCGAACAACGCCAAGTAACTTTGTACTTTAGAACGTTTTGGTGATATTTTATAGAACAAAACTGGCACCTAAGACGCGACATAAAGAGGGCTACACGATGTCCGCCATTAGTCGCGCTACAATGGTTTTTGTAGCGAGGTCATGGCACGGTTTGCGTTAAAAAGATTGGTTGTGTGACGGAGGAATGAAAACAATAACATTTCAACCACGTTTCTCAACACGGCAATAAAACGAATTCAGTTTCTCAGCTTTCTCAGTTTGTTTACACTGGTTCAGATCACACAATGCTTAGACCGCACACGGTCCACGCCACTCAATAACTTCCACCCTCCGGATGCTTATCTCATATATCACAGTAAAAACGTCTCTATTTTGTTCTTGTATTTTGTTTTGGCCTCTCCCATCTTCTCTCTTTACCGAGGTGCTGCTAGGTACAATTGAAAAATCGTCCTGCACTCGGCCACTGGTACAAAGCAGAGCAGAGGCGATTTTGCATTCAGTTTGGCGGCTGTATTGATCTGTCTAAAGCCGGCGTCAGACGGGCCCACAAAACCTGTTCTGCCTGTACCATGAGACCAGGAGCCGGGTGGGGGTGGGAGGAGGAAAGGCGGTGGTACCCGACGTCAGTCCAGCCTCTCTCGTGCCGGGTGCCATTCTGTGGGTACATATGTTAACTTCAGTCAGGGTTAGACTGGGAACGGGTGTGTTGTGTGTACACTGTTAATAATCTTCACTATCTAAAGACTGGGAGCATAATTATATGTGTTGTGTGTACTGTGACAACAGTATGATGGCGTGACATTTAAATAGACGTTACGTGATGGCGTGAAAATTAAATAGACGTTACGCGATGGTGTGAGAATTAAATAGACGTTACGTGATGGCGTGAAAATTAAATAGACGTTACGCGATGGTGTGACATTTAAATAAACGTTACGTGAGGAGGTGGCGTAGACATAGGCCTTACGTGAAGGTGTCACAACTAAATATACCTTAAGTGACGGCGACACTGACATTTGAATTAGACGTGACGTAAGGGTGTGACATCTAAATGGACCTTACTTAAGGGTGTGACATTCAAACCATAGACATTACGTGACAGCGACACATTTAAATAGATGTGACGTGCGTACGTGACATTGAAATGGACCTTACGTGAAAGCGTGACATCTAAATGGACCTTTCGTGAGAGCGTGACATCTAAACGATCGACTTTACGTGAGGGCGTGACATCTAAACGATCGACTTTACGTGAGGGCGTGACATCTAAACGATCGACTTTACGTGAGGGCGTGACATCTAAACGATCGACTTTACGTGAGGGCGTGACATCTAAACGATCGACTTTACGTGAGGGCGTGACATCTAAACGATCGACTTTACGTGAGGGCGTGACATCTAAACGATCGACTTTACGTGAGGGCGTGACATCTAAACGATCGACTTTACGTGAGGGCG
The DNA here is from genome assembly GCA_036245525.1 of Semisulcospira habei. Lineage (NCBI taxonomy): Eukaryota > Metazoa > Mollusca > Gastropoda > Semisulcospiridae > Semisulcospira > Semisulcospira habei. Next base: position 216,860,342 of record BTPG01000005.1, on the reverse strand, counting down.
TTTTTACTAACGGGCCTCTAGTATGGATGTGTGCGCTTGTAATGAACTCAAAGCGCCACCAAGTAAATCTCGGTTTAACAGTCGACTCTTTGCCGTTTGTCAACACGGCGCTCTGTGGTCACACCTGTCTTTATCCAATTCACTCTAGCAGAGTGAGTCCACTATAAGGCTGAGTCCACTATAAGACTGTGTCCACTATAAGACTGAGTCCACTATAAGACTGAATTCACTATAAGACTGAGTCCTCTATAAGACTGAGTACAGATAGAAATTTTAGTTGACTGAAAGACAGTCAAAGTCGAGCTACAGGATGGCAGCACCTGGCGGTGGAATTCCTAGTGATAATGCGGGGCGTAGCATGACTGCAGACCAAACTGGGATACAAATGCCTACAGACAGTGCGAGGCATAACGTGCCTACAGACCGTGCAAGGTATGACATGCCTACGAGGTATACTAAATCTGGTGAAGGTGCTGGGTATAACATGCCTACAGACAATGCGGGGAATACTTCATTTGCTGACATTGCTCGAAATAGCGCCACGGTGCCTACAGACAGCGGGAGGTATAACGTGCCTGCTGACAGTGCGAGGTATAATGTGCCTTCAGACAGTGCGAGGTTTAACGTGCCTACAGACAATGTGAGGTTTAACATGCCATCAGACAGTGCGAAGTATAACGTGCCTACAGGCAGTGCGAAGAATAGTTTGCCTACAGACGGCGCGAAGTATAGCGTGACCAGGTCGGACGCCAATGACGGCAGTAGTGGTACGAGCGGCGTCAGCAGTGCGGGCGCGTCAGAAACAGCGTCAGAAGGTGAAGACCACAAGCGGGGGCAGTGGGGCGTGTCGGGTGCCGCCATATTGTCCATGTGTGAGCGGGGTGATTGGCTGGTGTTGGAACAGAAACTCCGCAATTACGACAGAGGGGTGCCTTTGGTGCTGCAGGCTGATGAGGTAGGTGCTGTATAGACGCACTGTCCGTAATGCTAGATCTACAGTTATGTTCCTAGTATAGACTCACTGTCCGTAATGCTAGATCTACAGTTATATTCCTAGTATAGACCCACTGTCCGTAATGCTAGATCTACAGTTATATTCCTAGTATAGACTCACTGTCCGTAATGCTAGATCTACAGTTATATTCCTAGTATAGACCCACTGTCCGTAATGCTAGATCTACAGTTATATTCCTAGTATAGACTCACTGACCGTAATGCTAGATCTACAGTTATATTCCTAGTATAGACGCACTGTCCGTAATGCTAGATATACAGTTATATTCCTAGTATAGACCCACTGTCCGTAATGCTAGATCTACAGTTATGTTCCTAGTATAGACCCACTGTCCGTAATGCTAGATCTACAGTTATATTCCTAGTATAGACTCACTGTCCGTAATGCTAGATCTACAGTTATATTCCTAGTATAGACTCACTGTCCGTAATGCTAGATCTACAGTTATATTCCTATTATAGACTCACTGTCCGTAATGCTAGATCTACAGTTATATTCCTAGTATAGACTCACTGTCCGTAATGCTAGATCTACAGTTATATTCCTAGTATAGACGCACTGTCCGTAATGCTAGATCTACAATTAACACCCTAGTACCATACATTCTGAGACCTCTACAGGCAATCTCACTCGACTGGCTGATGGGAAGCGTACTGTATAGACTCGCTGTCCGTAATGCCAGATCTACAAGTATGTTCCTAGTACCATATATTCTGAGATCTAAGGCCTATAGGTGTTAGACGAGACTCCTACTGACAATCTCACTCGACTGGCTGATGAGGCGCGTACTGTATAGACTCACTGTCCGTACTGAGCGTACTGTATGGTGCTAGATAAATACTCTTACATCGGTGTTTAGGTGATAGTGAGACTGAATCTCACTCGACTGGCTGATGAGGAGCGTACTTTCGCACACAACTCCTTGTTTGAGCGGAACAGCTGTATCACACACGTGAGTCATACAGCCATAGTGCGTGGACAGGCACCTGTGCACAATACTGTCTTGTAGAAAATCTGGTCAACAAAAAGGTACGGGCACACACGATATTGAAACTTGATCTACTTTCAGCTCAAGTGCAATGACGCCATTTCATAGTGATGACTGGCACTCTGGCGTCATTATTGTACTATTACGTCATCATGTAGAGAACATTTGTCTGACATCCAAAATACCGACGTCACATTAAAAAGTAAATGACGTCATGTTCTTTGCCAAAGACACAATGGCGGCTGTTTGTGGTTAGGCGTGTGCTGGAAACTATGCAACTCACATCGGATTTATGCCAAGAAAAAGTTGAGTCAGAACTAGACTCTTACGTCGGTGTTTAGGCGATACTGAGAATCTTGGATGCCAGACAAACGTTCCTAATAGCGCAGTACATGACGCCAGAGTGCCAGTCGTCACTATGAAATGATGTCATTGCGCGTGAGCTGAAAGTAGGTCAAGTTTGAATATCGCGTGTGCCCATACCTTTTTGTTGACCAGACTTTCTACAGGACAATGTTGTGCACACTTGGCCGTTCACGCAGCACGGCTGTATCACACACGCGTTGTTCCGCTCACAGGCAGCAAGGAAGGTGATGGGTAAGAAAGAGCTATATATTATGTTATTGGTAGCAAGGGTTCGCTACACGGACCCTTGTAGGTCTGAGGGAGGTCAAAGGAACCATGGTTATATATTATGTTATTGGTAGCAAGGGTTCGCTACACGGACCCTTGTAGGTCTGAAGGAGGTCAAAGGAACCATGGTTCCTTCGACCTCCCGAAGGCATACAAGGGTCCGTGCAGGGAACCCTTGTTACCAATAAAGTATTTGTTTTCATTCCTCCACTATTTCGTAAAAGAAATCAAGCTGAAATCTTCCGATCTGGATCACGCCAGACATGACTGACGTCAAATGAATATACATGTATACATAATAGACTTATGACGTTGCCGTCTGCATGACCAGCAGCATTGTCTGCAAAGTGTCAATTGGAAGAGGTGCGTGACTGTCTGCCTAAAAAAATGTAAAATTTTTCAATAAATAGTACATAGGATGCTCATGTGCTTTCGATTCCTCAATGAAGATTCTTTCTTTAGTGGTCTGTTACACTACTGCTGCAGATGTGTGCTACAAACATCTTCAGTAGTGTGCCTGCTGTTTCGAGCAACACTAAGTAACTTTGTACTTTAGTACGTTTTGGTGATCTTTTATAGAACAACTTGACTGGCACCCAAGACGCGTCAGACAGAGGGCTACGAAAAGTCCGCCATTAGTCGCTACAAGGCTTTTTGTAGCTTGGTCATGTGGTACAGTTTGCGCTAAAGGGATTGGTCATGTGACGTAGGGATGAAAACAAAATAATCTGTTTTCATCCCTACGTCACTCGACCAGTCTCTTTTGCGCAAACTGTACCACACGACCGAGCTACTAAAATCTTTGTAGCGACTAATGGCAGACGTTTTGTAGCCCTATTTCTGACGCGTCTTGGATGCCAATTGTGTTCTATAGAAGATCATCAAACCTTCTAAAGGACAAAATTGCTGAATTGTTCGAAACAACAGGCACACTACTGGAGACGGCAACGTCATGAAAGATTTTTAATTACGTCATAAGTCTATTATGTATAAATGTATTTTTCTTTGACGTCAGTCATGTCTGGCTGACATGATCCTGGTAGGAAGATTTTAACCTGATTTACTTATCGAAAATAGTGGAGGAATGAAAAAAATACGTTATTGGCAGCAGGGGCTTGCTGCACGGACCCTTGTAGGCCTTCGGGAAGTCAAAGGAACCATTGAACCCCTCAGGCCTTCGGCCTTCGGGGTACAATGGTTCCTTTGACCTCCCTCAGGCCTACAAGGAACTGATAATGTTCACCGTACCGCATGTCCTTAGACCTACATTATATAAGTTATTGGTAGCAGGGGTTTGTATCCCGAAAGCCTGAGGGGTACAACGGTTACTTTGACCTCCCAAAGACCCAAGGGTCCGTGTAGCAAACCGCTGCTACCAATAACGTATTTGTTTTCATTCCTCCGCTATTTTTGTTCACAAAATCAAGCTGATGCAAGGTCACTAAATTATGATTTATGAAGGGTCGGTCACTGTCACGGGTGAAGGGTCGGCCACTGTAACGGGTGCTCGGCCTCCGTCACAGGTAAATGGTCGGTCACTGTCACGGGTGAAGGGTCGGCCACTGTAACGGGTGCTCGGCCTCCGTCACAGGTAAATGGTCGGTCACTGTCACGGGTGAAGGGCCGGTCACTGTCACGGGTGAAGGGTCGGCCACTGTAACGGGTGCTCGGCCTTCGTCACAGGTAAATGGTCGGTCACTGTCACAGGTGAAAGGTCGGTCACTGTCATGGGCCGTGAGTCAGTTACAGTCACGGGTGAAGGGTCGGTCACTGTCACGGGTGAAAGGTCGGTCACTGTGGGCCGTGAATCAGTTACTGTCATGGTTGAAGGGTCGGTTACTGTCACGGATGAAGGGTCAGCCACCGTCACAGGTGAAGAACCGGTCACTATTGCGGGCGAAGGGTCGGTCACTGTCACGGGTGAAGGGTCGATCACTGTCACGGATAAAGGGTCGATCACTGTCACGGATAAAGGGTCGGTCACTGTCACGGATAAAGGGTCGGTCACTGTCACAAGTGAATGGTCGGTCACTGTCACGGGTGAAAGTCGGTCATTGTCATGGGCCGTGAGTCAGTTACTATCAGGGGTGAAGGGTCGGTCACTGTCACGGGTGAAGGGCCTGTCACTGGTGAAGGGTCGGTCACTGTCACGGGTGAAGGGTCGGTCACTGTCACGGGTGAAGGGTCGGTCACTGTCACGGGTGAAGGGTCGGTCACTGTCACGGGTGAAGGGTCGGTCACTGTCACGGGTGAAGGGCCGGTCACTGTCACGGGTGAAGGGTCGGTCACTGTCACGGGTGAAGGGTCGGTCACTGTCACGGGTGAAGGATCGGTCACTGTCACGGGTGAAGGGTCGGTCACTGTCACGGGTGAAGGGTCAGTCACTGTCACGGGTGAAGGGCCGGTCACTATCACGGGTGAAGGGCCGGTCACTGTCACGGGTGAAGGGTCGGTCACTGTCACTGGTGAAGGGTCGGTCACTGTCACTGGTGAAGGGTCGGTCACTGTCACTGGTGAAGGGTCGGTCACTGTCACTGGTGAAGGGTCGGTCACTGTCACTGGTGAAGGGTCGGTCACTGTCACGGGTGAAGGGTCGGTCACTGTCACTGGTGAAGGGTCGGTCACTGTCACTGGCGAAGGGTCGGTCACTGTCACGGGTGAAGGGTATTAAGTTAACCTTGTATGCATGTGACAGTTATTAACACAACGAAGCCGTTAAAGATGGTAAATTATGATGATGATAAATAACAATACATACCCCCTGACGGGCGCGGCGGCACAGTCATGACAGTCCCAATCAAAGCAAGCCACTCCTGCTCTAGCGACTGTCGGGTTTCATTTGCTCTGTACCTCCAGTACGGCCTGAAGTCTACACATCAAAGCAAGCCACTCCTGCTCTAGCGACTGTCGGATTTCATTTGCTCTGTACCTCCAGTACGGCCTGAAGTCTACACATCAAAGCAAGCCACTCCTGCTCTAGCGACTGTCGGGTTTCATTTGCTCTGTACCTCCAGTACGGCCTGAAGTCTACACATCAAAGCAAGCCACTCCTGCTCTAGCGACTGTCGGGTTTCATTTGCTCTGTACCTCCAGTACGGCCTGAAGTCTACACATCAAAGCAAGCCACTCCTGCTCTAGCGACTGTCGGGTTTCATTTGCTCTGTACCTCCAGTACGGCCTGAAGTCTACACATCAAAGCAAGCCACTCCTGCTCTAGCGACTGTCGGGTTTCATTTGCTCTGTACCTCCAGTACGGCCTGAAGTCTACACATCAACACCCCATGCCCTGCACTGCAAACCTGAGAAGAACATGAACAGTTGACGCACACGTGTACTTCGGTCACAGACTGAGAACTGCTGCCTCAGTGCCCTAGACTAGTTTGTAAGAGTGAAGAGTTCAGTTCAATTCAGTTGAACGTACCCTAGCAGCAGAACCTGTGATCTGAGACAATAATGTGTGAAGAGAACAGCCACGTGCCTCTGCACTAAAACTGGTTGGAAGTAGCAGACACTTCACATCACTATACAGCAAATTTATGGCACACCAGTTTGTCACGTTGTGACAAAATGGTCGTGGCCAACACACTCTTCATAACACTCTCTAGCAGATGAAGACAAGAAAGAGGAATATTGATTAGCCTCGTTTTGCCTCATAGTGTAGATGCTGATGCCGATGTTGATAATGTGTGCAGGGTGGCGTGACGCCCCTGATGGTGGCCGTAAAGGAAAACAAGATGGCCGTTGTTGAGCGGCTGCTGGAGCTGGGGGCACAGATCAACGAACAGGCCAAGGTTAGTCACTGTCAGAGGCCAAGGTCAGTCACTGTCAGAGATCAAAGATCAGTCACTGGCACAAGTCAAGTGTCGGCACGGATGAAGGGCGGGCCACTGTCATGGGCTATGAGTCAGTTACTGTCATGGTTCAGTTATTTTAGTAATAAAAAAAAAGTCCATCGCGTAGGCAAGATGATAGCCAGACCTCACCCTTACCATGTGTAAGATGATAGCAATATCCAACCCTTACAATATATAAGATGTTAGCAATATCCAATCTTTACTACATGTACGATGATAGCCATATCGGCCCTTACTATATTTAAGATATCAATATCTCATCCTTACCATATGTAAGATGGTAGCCAGACCTAACCCGTACCATATGTAAGATGATAGCAATGTCTAACCCTTACCATTTGTAAGATGATAGCCAGATCTAACCTTTATCATATATGTAAGATGATAGCAATGTTCCATCCTTACCATAATTATGTAAGATGCTAGCAATATCCAACCCTTGCCATATGTACTGTGATAGAAATATCCAACCCTTACAGTCTGACAACGACACTGAGATGTTTGTCACATGAGCAGTGAGATAATTGTAGCAATGTCTAACAATTAACCGGCTTTATATAACCGATATGTCCGTCATATGGACAGAAATATAAGGTGATAGCAATATCCAACCCTTTTTTCCCCTGGTCGTCCGTTCTCAAGGCAACGGGAGTCCCCTTGTCATAGGTTACCAAGGTAGCATGTGATAAGTTGGACTCCCCTATTAACTGTTACCTTGACAACGTTACTCGCTGAGCAAAGCGTTCTCCCCAAAATAAATCTTTGACCAATCACACTTCTCGGTACAGACACATCCTAGTATTCATTTAGTCAAACCTCAAAACAAAAATATGCCAACAAATAAATAATGTAGGGGGCTACACAACAAAAGGAACTCTATGTAGGTGTTTTGTGATACAGCTAGTACCAGTAAGAAATTTCAGCTGAAGCGAAGGCCCTATCACCACACCCTGGACTCGGATAGGGGCACAACAAAGCCGGACAGCAAAAGATCTGAGCCGGCACGCGCTGAACACGCTTTCGATCGCTCGCAAAAATGACGTCAGGAAAATTATAAACTTAAATGCATTTCATCATAATCTTATAGGCACAGCTACATAATCTTATAGGCACAGCTACATAATCTTATAGGCACAGCTACATAATCTTATAGGCACAGCTACATAATCTTATAGGCACAGCTATCTATCTATCTATCTATCTATATCTATCTATATCTATCTATATCTATCTATATCTATCTATATCTATCTATCTCCCGTAGTCTTGCCGACCGTTGGGGCACCACTGATGACTTGGCAACCAGCTCCCTCCATTCCTCTCTGTTCTCTGCCATTCTCAGCGTATCGCCCAGCTTCAGTCCTGTCCACTCTGAGATATTGTCCTCCCATCTTTTCCTCTGTCTTCCTTTCCTTCGTCCTCCTGGCACAGTGCCTTGCATGATTGTTTTGGCAAGCCCTGCTGAACGCGTGACATGCCCATACCACTTCAGTTTGCGTTTTCTCACAATGGCTAATAAGTCTTCATTAGGCCCGATGGCTTGCCTGATTCTGCTTCCCACTTCCTCGTTTGTGATGTGATCTCTGTATGACATGCCAAGCAGCCTTCGAAAACATCTCATTTCAGTGGCTTGTATCCTCCTTTCAAGGTCTGCTGTGAGGGTCCACGACTCGCAGGCATACAAGAACACCGAGATGACTAAGGAGCGCATCAGTCTGATCTTGGAGCAGAGTGCGATGTTTCTGTCCTTCCATATGGTCTTCAATCTTGTCAGTGCTGTTGTTGTCTGCGCAATCCTGGACAGTATTTCTGGTTTTGATCCCTCATCTGCCACAATGGCTCCTAAGCCTACTAGACAAAGACAAACTCGACAACACTCAGTCACTAGTGACTCGCACGGCTGACTGCTACGAAGACGTGAAAAACTGGATGACAACAAACAAGCTCAAACTGAACGACGACAAAACGGAAGCCATGCTGGTAGGCACTCGCCAGAAACTTTCCCAGCTCCCCCCTTCTCTCCACCTTCAACTCGACAGCACTCCCATCTCCCTCTCTGACTCGGTCAAGAACCTCGGCGTTATCCTCGATTCCTGTCTGGTTTTGATCCCTCATCTGTCACAATGGCTCCTAAGTATTTGAATTTCTTAACTGTTTCCAGTTTTTGGCCTCCAACCACGACTTCAGTGTCAATGCCACTGGCGTAATTGGTCACCAGTTTGGTCTTCTCTGCACTGATTTCCATCCCATACGCAATGGCTGTACTATCCAACTTTTCCACCAGCTGAGCTAGCTCCTTCTCTGTTCCCGCAAGGCCATCAATGTCGTCCGCAAAGCGCAAGTTCGTGATTGTTCTGCCTCCAATACTGACAGTTCCTTCATGATCTTTCAGAGCGTCCGTCATGATTCTTTCCAGGAAGATGTTGAAAAGAGTAGGTGAGAGCAAGCAGCCTTGTCTGACTCCAGCTGTAGCCCTAAACCAGTTTCCTATTTTGCTATTTTGCCGTTGAAGCAGACTGCGCTAGTGGCCTTTTTGTAAAGGGTTGCTATGACTTTGATCAGGTTGTCATTGATGTTGTATAGCTTCATGATGGACCAAAGGGCTGCATGCCACAGCCTGTCAAACGCTTTCTTAAAATCCACAATAATAATCTTATAGGCACAGCTACATAATCTTATAGGCACCGATACATAATCTTATAGGCACAGCTACATAATCTTATAGACACAGCTACATAATCTTATAGGCACAGTGTAACGACGGTGTTTTCGCTACTGAATTAAATTATTACATATATAAACGTTTATTCTAATGGAATGAGTGTGTGCGTGGGTTTGTTCTGATAATCAGTATAAAGGTGGGTGCACTATCTCTGTTCACTATACTCTTTCATCCACCACACACGCGCTTACAAACTTAGGACAAAGGCCACACAGTTATATCTCTTTGCCCTCTTTAACTATTTCTCATACACTCATAACATACATTAAACCACACAATTCACATCATATAAACCAATCTACACAAATAACTAACAGTAACAAGTGGCATATAGGTTATTCACAACTTCAGCGCTCACACATTCACTCGCTACCGTAGAGGTCGTTGTCTCTCTCGAGAGACGTCACTCGACTCCTCTTTATACTAGTGTCGACACAGTCAATATCACATTGACGACTTGACGGAGATTCCCGAACTGAATATTACTATTCAATGACTACTCACAGATTTAGAACATTCCTAGGCGTGAAATTAACGGCGCTAGGCGACAATAGCTACACTGACGGAACACTGCATGTGGTCCTGTAGCACGAATCTGTGGCTTACTTCGCTACCGTTGCTGCTCGTAGCACCAGTGATGGTAGGACGAAGGAGAGATGAAGGCTTGATGATGTCCGCATCTGTTCACGTACGTGATACCTTCAGGACAGCTTCATCGGCCCTACACCAGGGGTTTCCGCTCCGTACCGGTCCCGCTGTACACAACATTTATACACTCATAAATGTTCGCTCTTATACCCAAAAGTCTAAATGTGTCTTCGACACATTATTCTTCAGAGCGCTCTAGATCATTTCCTCTGAAAAATGTCTTCTTTACGCCACCATACTACAATCACTATTGTCATAATTCTTATGACAATTCCTATAGCCACTTTAACACAGTGCACACAATACCTATAGCCACTTTAACACTTTACACACATTTTACGTACCTACACCCAATGGATTATGAGCCAAATATTACAATCACAGTTCACCTCCCATTCGTAACATATTACTGCACATTTCATCATTAGGTATACCTAACTATATACTGAATTCTATTCCTATTTCAGTCCCACATCTTCACATATGAATGAATACAACATGACATCCTGGTTATAAACTATATCACATAATTACATGACTAAACAAGTATTGACACGAGCCATCGCATTTCCTTCAAACATGGCTCTTCTGCACTCTAATAATAATTCATAAAACAATACTTTCTTTTTCATCTGAATAGCGTTACAGGTCATTATAAATACCGGTACTAAAAGAATAAATACCTGTATTCAATATACAGCTATCGAATTCTCTAGCCAGAATTCTTCCTCAGAGCCCTAGCGAAAACGACCACTCGGCTCGACTGGTGTAGCATCTCTAACTGGCAATTATTCCCGATACTACACTGTCACTCCCACACGTGACACGTGAACATCGCTCACCTACATTACCGCACGTGAACATGGCTTATCTGTACATTACCGCTCGTGAACAATGCTTATCTCTACATTATTCGCATGTGTACATTAGAGATAGATAATGTGGGTCTCCCACCCCACCCCTCCCCCAAACAATTGATTTATTCTAATTAACATGGTAATTAAGCAAGCCCACGTCAACAAAGACACCCAATACCTTTATTACCTAGCCATTTTAGTTCCACTCCAGAAATCATTCAAGCTACGTTTTTTGATCAGCTACCAACCCGCGATTATTAAGGCAGATCCCCCACCACACCTAAATAATTAATGCTGTCATTGACTTTTTTAAGCAAAATTATTATATTACATTATAAAATGAATCAAGACGAATTGCTACTTCTAAGTGATATCTGTGCTGTAGAGAACAAAGACTTAGACTCTAAAAAACAAAGGCTTATCTCTGTTGTTGTTTCTGGAAAATCAAAAGCTTTTCTCGGTAAACAATACATGACAGAAGACATAGAATCCCTTACTGCTGATGAGCTAATTAAACTACATTCTAAATATGAAAATCACATTGCTTCACTAATGACACGTGATTTGAGTCGATCTCTTGTCTGCCTATACACTAAAGCTGTAAGTCACTTCCTACCTGTTGATAGTGACAGCCTTTCACATGATCTAGAAAGCAACCCCATAGTTTCAAGTTCAATAGGTAAATTAGCATGCCTTATGTTTTACAAGTTTGGGAATTACCTTGCACCTGCTGTAACCTTACTTGTTACTAGTAGTCATATTGATTTTTCTAAAATAAATTTTAAATTAGAAGAAAATGGACGAGACGACTCCACAACAGAGCCATGTCTTGACACAGGTTCAAACAGTGACTAAGACTAAAAGTCCAGGTCGAATAGAGGCTGGGAAAAGATTAGCTGAATATAACAGACAAAAGAAATTACAGCTTCAAGCATTAACAGAAAAGACTGACGTAACATCATCAGTGACACTACCATTAGAACCAACACATACCCCACAAAGTGATAAAAAAACAACTAAAACAACAACAAATTATATAGTTGCTGGATTTGTTGTCGGATTTGGTTACGTAGGTTACCAATTATATAAAAAATACAAACCAAACACTCGAACAGTGTCCAAAAAATCAAACACTCCAAAAACAAAAGAAGAAGTCTCCACATTACCAGCAGTTTCAAAACCTTTGGACCCATTTTACATGCAGTAATAAATTTATTATTATTTTAATTTTTGTAGCATAAGAAAATGAGCGACACAAAGAACTTAATGAACCTTGTCTATCACTCCGCTGTAATAAGTGGACTAGCAGTAGCATATTCTATGCTGGGAAAAAGTCTACTCAAAATGAAATCAGCAGACCTTAGTAAATTAGACTTTGAAGACAGTGCTAAGCTAGTAGTTGTTATAACAGCATCGATTGCAACAAAAGATTTTCTAGTCAAGCAAGGAATTATTCCAGAAAATATTTCTAAGTAAATAAAAAATATGGCAACTATAGCTGTTATGATTGGCGGTGCAGTTATAAATGCATTAGCTTTTAGTGGGTCAAACTATTTCTTTTCAAAAGTGAGTAAAGAAGAATCAGCAGAAGAAATGAAGCGCCACAATGAGGCATCTGAAAAACTAGCTCAAGCTCAACAAGATTATGAGAAGCAAAGAATAGAAAAACTGGATTTTATTAATGAAAAACTAAAACTTGAGGGTCATGCACAGCATACATTTTCAAATGTTGATGACGCGATCAAAAAATACTATCTTGTAACTGGTGAAGACATATCTATTCCTCAACCAAAACTTAGCGACTATTACCAACCAAGCTCAGAACAAAGAAATGGAGAAATAATATTTGTTCTAGTAGGAATGACATTAGTATATTTTACAGGAGTTTATATTGCTAAAAAAAAATGGCAGACGCTAAACTATCAAAAATATATTACTCCCCAATTGGCTACTGGAAAGGGAATACTGCAATAAAAAAATTACATGCTGCTGTGGGTGGAGATGTTAACCAAATAAAACAGTGGCTTAAAAAACAGGCAATTTGGCAAATATATCTTCCTGCTCCAAGAAAAATAACAAGGCCTCATTTTGAAAACACATCACCTAATGACACACACCAAATGGACCTCCTGTTTCTTCCGCATGACACAATAAGAAAGAAATGATACAAGTATGCATTAACTGTTGTTGACATAGCTTCAAGGTATAAGGATGCAGAACCCATAACTGACAAAAAAGCTGTAACAGTGGCCACTGCATTATCAAAAATATATAGTCGAGGTCCTTTAAAATACCCTAGGCTTGTGCAGGTTGATGATGGGAGTGAATTTAAAGGGGCTGTTAATCAATTATTTGCAAAGCATGGCGTACTGGTTAGATGCGGTATTCCAGGCTTGCATAGATCACAGGCAATTGTTGAAAACTTTAACAAGCAATTATCGGAGAGACTTTTTAGCTATCAGTATTCTAAGGAACTCATGCATGATGCACGTAACACTGAGTGGGTTAAAAGATTACCTTCTGTGATAAAAGCAATGAATAATGATGGTCACCCTAAACCTGTTGATTCTATTAAATTGAAAACAATACCGTCAAAAATAAAAGCAATAACACCTCCAGACACTAACTTATTTACAAAACAGGTGAGATATTTGTATCAACCTGGTGAGGCTGAAAATGACGTTAGACGTAGGGCAACTGATCCAATTTGGTCTACATCTGTTCATAATATAAAAAAAATAGTTCCTTCAGCTAATGCAACAATATATTATCTGTATGAGCCTGCACCAAAGAGGGCATTTGTCAGAGAAGAATTACAGATTATTCCCCCAGACACCGTTACTCATTTCAGTAACTAACTCATCAATTAATTCATCAACCAGTTCATCAGCTATTTCTTCAGATAACTTGAGTCTGTAATGACCAGGTGCATAAGCTTTTTCCTTACTATGAAACACTCGTTTTGTGTCTCCAACTGCCAGAGACTTCTTATGTGTTTGGATCATTTCAAGATTATGTTTGTTTGATCTCAGTGACTTGTTTGGATAATCAGGCATTAATGCACCATCTAACACTTGCTTGTAATGTTCATGACGAATGTCTTTATTTTTTATCGCTGTTTTTTTGATACCTTTGGCTTTTGACTGACTACCCTTCTGGTGCAGTATAGAATACATTTTTGATCTCAGTCCAACGTACTCAACTATAGGCACACCATTTAGTTCATCCTTAAACTTACCAGGCACTTTCTTGTTTTGTGTGCTAAACAGTGGATGGTCTTTAGGGTAGTCAGACGTGTCATACATGTGTAACTCTGTTTTCATGTCTTCATAAAAGTCTTCAGTACACACATCAATGATCATAGAGTCAGTGTCAGTGTATAACAGACGGCAGTCAGGATACTTTGGTTTGAAGTAATCATAATAAAATTCAAGCATTAATAATTTTGACAACTCCAGAATAGCCATACCTATAAATACTGGCTTGTCCAGTTTAACAATCTTTTTTTTGAGTGACACTGCATACAATGATGAATGAAATTCTTTGTACCCTGTGTACTGTGGCTTGCCTGTAAGTTTAATTGCACCCAATTCAGTTGTGACAAGTCTCTCATCTTTGCGGTGATGAGGATTTTCCATTGTCTTGCCAAAACAGGCATTGTTCATAAGCTTAAAGAAGTCTTTGTCAAATGCAGTGTTACCTTCTCTCGCACGCAATGTTGTATTCTTCATTATGTAATCTTTCATGAAAGCACTTTGTTCAAATTGAATTCCTCTGTGAACTTTCTTTAGTACTAACCCATGTCTGATGTAAAACTGTAACAATCGATAGTGACAAACGTAATTAAATTTGTCATTTAGATTTGGCACAAGTTTGGTGTCTTCTTTTTTTCCCGTCATACTCATTTTTTCAACTGCTAATGGATAATCATTATGGTAATCATGTAGGTGGTGTGGGTACTCAAGGTCTACTTCAAAGATCCAACCCTTTTCATCATTTTGACCTCGATCCATAATATATTTTGTTAATTTTTTTATGCCATACTGTGACAAATCATACAAACAAAAGTTTTTTAATGGTAATAATTCACACATCGCGAATCCGTACAAATTGTTAGCGTCCACAAACGTAATAAATGACCTTGACATTGAGGGGTCAAAGTCGTCAAGATATTTATTATTTGCCTTGGCATAATTATTTGCTGCAATACTAATGCCACCCCTCAATCCACGTTCCACCATTTCACCCATCGTACGATCATACAACAGGTCTATAAATATCTTACTGGATTTCAAAAATGCATCCCATGTCATGCCAGGACTAGTTATGTAGCAAGCAGGGTCAAGACTGTAGTGCAACAAACCCTTTTCACGATAACTTTCAAATACATCTGCTAGCAAGCAAACGTCAGCTTTCAAGTACTGATCGTGGTAATCACCAATTGTCTGACACCCTAATTTATCCCACGCATCAAGTGCATGCTGGTATTCAGAGTCAGAAATACCTTTACCAGTTAGTGTAGAATAAAATTTCTCTTTTGGAGGCAGTCTCCTTTCCTCAAAAACTACCCAGTCACTGATGTACTCATATGGATAAACACCTTTTTTAATCAAGTCCGGCTCAAAATATTTACTTGTTATTGGATACTCACTCAGTCCTTCTGCCAGACTAGCAAGACCTAAAGACAAATGTTGCATGGAGTCATAAAATGCTAATTTGTCCAATCTAAAAGTCAAGTACTTCTCAGTTGTCTGGGCAATGCAACTAATTTTTCTGTAAGACTCATCAACAGCCTGCATGATGATGTGTGAATCATATCCCTTCAGATTGTGAAAAAAGATTGGTAACTTATATGTCTTAGGATCTGTTTTTAATAATAAGTTACAATTGTTATGTGCAGCACCTCTGTAACGCCCAGTTATGTGATCGTGGTCACGAACTTTATCACCTCCCAGAGGCTGTTCACAAATCCAACACGTCTCTGCTGTATCAAATTTTAGTTTGTCTTCTTCTGTCATCACCAAAGGCATCTGACATGTTGTGAGATATTGTACTACCTGACTATACAGTTGTCTCATTTCTGTTAAAAACAGGCATGCTGCATTTTCACCCCTGTAGATAACAGGTTCTGAATGAAGACCGTCTGACCTAACAAAAATGTATCCAAAAGAACACACCACTTGGTCACTCAATTTTATAGTCTTTGGTAATGACTCTGGAACTGGGCCCTCATATGGAACAACGAGTGATTCAAAATCTGCATACACTACAAACGGCAGCTTTTGCTGATTCCCATAGTTCTTAAAATACACTTGACTACCAGGATCTGGATACTTAAGTACAGTTTGTATGTCATCAGCTGACCTACAATTACAGTTTGTATGTCATCAGCTGACCTACAATGTAAAACATGTTTGTCTGCTAATTTTATGGAGGAAAATCTTTGTAAACATCTCTTGCACACTTCCTGTTTGCCCTTGTGTTTTGTTGTATGCCCATGAATTAGACGTGACATATTTCTGATAATTGTGTAGTGAAAGTTATTGTCATCACCGGCAGGGCCGATTAATAACATGTCAACATGTTTATCTTCTGGCTGCCCATAGGTTGGGGCAATTGGAGATACTCTAATTGGCTGTAACTTATTCTCAGATTCATTTTCTCACACAAACACATTCACAGATATACCAGGATTTAGTTTTTCAAACAAGTCTATATCCTCTATTTTAACAGGGAACTCAATGCCACTGAAGTTGAGTTCGTTTACAAATTTGGTATAGTTAGATACACGATCAGGTTTTGCTTTTACAAAATGAAGTTTAGCAAGCACACACCACATAAAACATAAATTATCATTGTTTTGAATATTGACTACAGCCTTTTTGTTTGCAACCTCAGTTGGAAGTGGTATCCATGATTTACCTAGTATAGGATGATATCTTGACTGCTTCAGTTGTAGTTCATGTACAAGGCCTTCATGCCAGCCAGACCCTTGCATTTCTGCTCTGTCAATTGCTTCATGGAAGTCTGGTAACAATCTTTCTCTAAACACTTTCTCTAGTTCTCTTCTCGAATTAACTGTGTGCTGCCTTGTCGAGATATACGTTACAATAACTTCACCAACATCTCTGGCAAATTCTATTTTTGCAACAATCTGAATCTTTACACTATCAGAAAGAAGGTTATTTTGTATGACTAAAAAAGATCTTTCTATTGATTCATAGACATTGTAAATATTAGATATAGGTAAGTCAGTTGTGTGAAACACGTTTCTTAATCTTTGATGGTTGTCCATCTTTTTTATTTGTCCGACAAAAAAATAAATAGAAAATTATATAATGAAAATGGCACTTTATTGACTGTAACTCCTACAAAACAGATTTGTTTACACACTGACTCAATCATCATTATTGGTTTTGTATGTGCAATACCATTTTATTAAATGTAACAACGTTAAAATATAAATTTATTTTATATAGTTCTTTTGCTAAATCACTACACAATTTAGCAAACCAACCACTTAAATATTCATTAACAGTAAATGACTGTGTCTTAATATCAACAGTTATTTTTTTTATAAATGGATTATCAACACTTAAAGTTATATTACCAGTCATATACAGTGTTGCTGGTAACATAAAAAAATTATCTGGTGACTCTTTATTATAAAGCTGGCTTACATATTTAACATCTTTAAAGCAATATGTAATATCTATGATTTCACCAATAGGCCAATTTTGCTCCTTTTGTCCGTCTGTCATTTTTATAGACAAACTAAAAGTATAAATTAATTTACTAACCCATACCCTGTGGGCTGATCTGTCTTTAAAATGAGCTTTAGATGCTTAGTTGATTTCAGTTTATTTTTTACATCATCCCATTCATGCTTATTTGGGATGACATCGTTTTCTCTGAGACAGTCTTCAAAGCTGTCACGATCCTTACAGTAAAACAAACATATAAACTTTAACTGTTCTCGAAAATCTTTCAGTACAGCATTATATTTCTGAGTGAGAATCCATACACTTATGTTTGCATGTCTGCCACTGAAGGCAAGTTCTGCTAAAGTGTTTCTCTTCTTGACAATGTCTTTCTCTGCAGAACAGTCATCAACAATAAACAACGTTGGCTGTCCTTCAAATTGCTTGTAAAAATATTGTAGGTAGTCATTCAGTTTCTTTTCAGGGTCAACTAAGTATATGTTGCTGTCAGTCCAAATGAATAAACGGTTGTGATAAGCTTTGTTGTGTTTGATTGTAGGACAGAATATTACTATGTTTTCAAAATGGTGGATGTATCTTGTTTGTAAGAGGTTAAGTACAAATTCAGTTTTCCCACACCCTGTGGCACCAACAAATAAGCCACAGTGTGGATCGAGTGTCATTAAGCCCCGGTTCATTTTAATACACAATATAATTTTAATATATGTGTCCACTCAGTCTGCTTTCTGCAATATTGAGTTGTGCGTCATATATCAGGTACAAATATATATTTATGGCTGCAGCAGTTTCAACCTTCTTTTGTATCTGAATTGTAATCCCATCACTACCATTCTCAACAGTTCGTCCTGACCCATGAAGATAGTCATCATCTGTACTACGCAGGTCTAACCACAGTGCATACTTGTTTGTCAGGTATTGACCAATCCTAACGTCATACAGATGTAGATCTTTGCACGCAATGTTTGCTGGTTTATCTCTAATCCTTCCTCCTGCAAAATACTTTGTGATCTCATCGTAGTGCTGGTATGGTAACATTCCAGATGCGTACACTTGATTAGGACGGCCTTCGATTGTACAGGACAAATGTGTAATCTTAGGATTGTAGAATTTTTCTGAATCCCGTTTGTATGGAGCCGCTGGTTCAATAAACAACATAAAAATACCTTTCAGTGACCTAGCAGGCGTGTTTAAGTTTATGTTCCACATTGGGTCGCTTTTGTCTTTGGGTATTAAACTATGTCTAATCACCCTGTCATAATAAATTGGTAGTCTTGACTGATACTGATTTTGTATGAGTCTGGCTAGTTCAGTGTGTGTGACAATTTCATATTCCAAGGAAATGTTAGAGATCTTATATGTTGCACTAAGATCAGATGATTTAATAACTTTGGAGTAGTCATTGAAGGTTAGTTCAAAACTCAGACGGTCATTCAGTGCTCCTTGATAATAAGGCAGATGAGCTGTTAGGATTTCAAACTCAAGTGGAATGTAGAATCTGGATCCATATGTTTCGGCCATTATAACATCCATGGCTGTATTAGTTACTTTATCTCCGGCGTCGATTCGAAGTTTACCAACATTATCTGGCTGTATCCTTGGTAAATACGGTCTTCTCGTTCTTCTCTTGTTAGCCAAAGGTCTTTGTAACAGTAGAATACATCTGAGTCATCAAGACTAAACACTTCCTGTCCTTCAAGTTTTACTTTAATAGTTCTAACAATTGCTCTGCCAAGATTGTTAACTAGTGTTCTGTTCACGTCTGCGTCTGATGATAGTTCAATATTAAAAGCAAGGCGTGCAGTGCCAGGAACAATAACGTCACTGGGTCCTAGGTTTGGAAACTTGACTGTAAGTGTTTGGTTCTGGTCTATGGTACTTGGATTGTTTGTGATGACTATTGTTTGTCGAATGCCCTTAACACCCAGGGGCTCACGTAGTTTTCTGTATGGGTCTAACTTTGATCCGTAAGACTGTGTCATTTTTATTATGCACAATAAAAAATAATAAATTAATAAAACAATGGCAGCGGGAGGATTTAATTATGAAGATTTTGAAATGGATGACATGAATGACTATGATACTGGTGCAACAGATATGACTGGAATGGTAACTAGTTCTAGTATGTATCACGAACTATTAAAAGACAAAGTAAACTCATTTTATGACAGTGTTGGTGTCCACCCAGATGTAATAGATCCTAATCAGTTTGAATATGATAAAGGACACTTATTTGTAAATACAGACAGAGGGAAAATAAATCTAACACATAAAAATAATCCTTCTAAGTTTAGAGCTTTAAGTACAATTAAAGGTGAAGTCGGTGGTAACTCTGGGTTGGCAAGATACCTTGGTATTGGAGGGTCTCCTGTTCCCCCAAGACTTGTTAGTGTGCTTCACGACACGCAAACAAAGTTGCCAACGGGGCAAGAGATTGAAATGGCACCAATAACAAGCCTACCAGAAATAGCAAACACAGTGATACAAGAAACTTCATTTACTGAAGGACAAATAAATGATGTTATGAAAACAATAGATGATCCACCTTTGTCAATGAGGGAGATTATGGGTTTGGATAAATCACTGCAGACAATAAGAGGTGAGATGGTAAATAATTTAGCCAAACTAGGAGAGCTTGATAAACACATAGAACGTGAAAAAGAGAAACTGGCTACAGTAGACACAGAAATGAAAGAAAGAATACAACACAGATTAAATGATTTGCAGATAGAAAGATCAGGAAGGGTAGAAGCGATTAGTATTGGGAGACAAAAACTGAAAACACAAGTCAACAGGATTAGAGAAACTATTCAAAAAATACTTCACAAAGACACTACTCTGGCTGAGAGACTTAAAACACTTTTCAGAGAACAGGGTATCACAATTGCCAGTTTAATTACAGCTCTGGGGTTTATTATCAGTACAGTTGTGTTGGCTGTCTCCGGGGGTGGTTCTCCACCTCCAGCACCACCAACCCCTGGTCCACCAACCCCAGTCCCCACAGATCCAAAAGACTTACAGTCGTGGGTAAAGAAACAACTGTCTCACATATCAGACTTGCTTAAGAAATTGGCTCTGAAAGCAGTAGACGCGTTGCCTGGCATTATAGGCACGGTTGTCAGTTGGTTGATTAGTACTGCAGCGAAGGCAGTAGGGTTTATGGCAGAGCATGTGTGGGTCTTTTTGGTTACAGTAGGAGGGTTGATGGTGGGTTATTTAATGAAACAGGTAAAGAAGTAATACCCCTAATCCAGTGAGACCTATTACCAATGCAGTTCTCTCTGACTCATGTGTGTCAAGGATTGGTGTTGGTGTTATCATTATGGGTACCGGTGTCAAAGCTGGAGCTGTTACTGTCTGTACAGGTGATGATGTTACTGGTGCCGTGGCCGGGGGTGTTACTGTCTGTAATGGTTTTAATGACTGTACATGTGTGGTTGTGGCCCCCAAGTTTACAGATTGATTGAGTCCTAATTTCTGACCAACACCTGCAACAACTATTTCATTATTATAATTTGTTATTGTCCCCATTTGGAGTTGAAGGTCAGATGGTAACATGTATAACCCGAAGCCGACTACAAAGTCAACTTTCGATCTAGCATATCTGAGTACGTCTTGGTAGCGTTGTATGCTTGATGGGAGATCTATCACTGAATTTATTGAATCTTCAAGATTAGCAAGAAACTGTTTTTGTGAATCGAACTTCTCACTTCCATTCAAAATATTCGATTTTGTTAGTGATTGTGCACCTAGTATACACCAGACATATGTTCTGATTGACTCATTTACGCGCTCGACTCCTGCTTGAGTAAACCCGTCACTCCTGTCCAAGACAAATGTGGTCCAGGCGTTAGACTGCTTCTGCTCTATTGATCCTAACCAGACTTGTGATTTTGATGAGAATGAAGTGTAACCAGGGTAATAATCTTGAGGGTATTGTCTGTGACTGATAGCATAATACAATGTACCCATGCCATTGTGATCATCAAGTTTTTGTGTGAAGTCATACTTAGTGCTGATGTTAAATTCATTACATATGCGTTCAAATGCTTTCATATCCATGGGGTTGTTATACCTGTTGAAACTGGATTCAGTTGGTAGTGGTGTATGCAGTTCTGACAGTATACGTCTAAGCTGGTAGTAAGTGTGGAAACGTTAGACATACCTAATCAGTTTGTTTGAGTGATTCAAATGATCTGTAAATGAAACACCACAGCCTGTAGTTGAGCATAGTATAGCAAAGTTAAGTTGGTTTTGAAACATCTGTAGTGGGCTTGAAGACCACTTTCTTGCAGTAGAGTCATCTGTAATTGGAGGGTTTAGGTAATGCTCATAAGGATTTGGCACTTTCACTTGAAATAAATCTCCTTCAGACAAAGCTATATCAAGCTGATTTAGTTGAATTATTTTCTGGTCATAAGTTGGTGCAACATTATACTTGGCATCCACGTTAAATTGAAACGCGTTTACAATGGCAATTGTTGGTGATTTAAATTCCATTGTGCTTTTTTTATGTGATAATAAAAATGTTTATAACCTTAACAAATCTTGACACGAGCAAACCAGTGTGGCTAACTAATGGAATCGATAATCGAGATGCTAACAAGGCTGTGGCTATCCATGAAATGTTTTATACAGTAAAGTGGTTTAATGTAACGGATGATGAAAATTATTCTGTAAGTGGAACTCTTGATGGTATTGAGAAGGGTGATACTTTACGAGCTGGGTATTATGACTTTTGTACTTTAGCTGAATGGCTTCAAAATGAATTTAAAATTAAAGCAACTTTAAACCCAGCTAATTTACTTGTTACAATTGAATTTCCAAAAAGTGGTCAGTTTTCTTTATCAATTAGTCTTTTATTATTACTTGGATTTTTAGGTAAAAAAATAACACATCTAGATGAAGATTGGTCACAATCAGTCGAACGTCTACTATCACCAAAAAAACCAAGAATAACTGGCAGATATCCTGTTCATTTGTCAGTACACACAGTGCTAAATGTTTATTTAAAAGAACTGAACACTACTGAAAATGTACACAATGGAAAGCCTTCAACTTTGTTAAGATGCTTGCCGACTGGAACTACCCCATATTGTGAAAGTGTGGTTGCTAGATTTCCTAATTTGCAGTTTAAAAAATTAGGTTCTAGTTTCTTTGAATCACTGTGTTTATCTGTAACTAATCAGGATGACAAACCAGTTCTTATGCATGATTTTAGTGTAGTGTTAGAAGTTAAATAATTTTATTTTTGTTTATAAAAATGAGTGGTCTTGGTCCAAAGCGAACAATCATACCAATTGCATGTCCAGTAACAGAGTTGAAAGATTTGGCTGATGTACAGGATTTTGAGAAGGAAGGGGATGTTGGAGAAATATATGGTTTTGAACTTGATTCAAATGGCATGTACAAGAGGAAAGTAATTGTTGACATAAAAGACGGTGAAAAACAGATTCCTAAACTTGGTCAGCTTCGTGATGTTACTGTACCTACTCCACCTGTAAATAATGCGCCTTACAACTTAATACATGTGGGTAGTAAGTGGGTTGTTTCACCTGTACCGGCACCACCACCCACAATTGACTGGGACATAAAGATTGAATTTATTAGTCCTTATGTATACACTGATGATGAAGGCGCCTTAGTGTTTAGGAAGGTTGTTAATTCTGGGCCGCTTATTGTAAGCCTTGTTCCAAGTTTTGCCCCAGACAACAATAGCAGAGAAAAACTGAAAGTTGAAAATTATGAGAGACGGAGATATCTTCTTACAACTAGAAAGGGTAGATCAGATATTTCTGTTGTGTTTATGCCAGCAAGCTTAGTCGTGGCTAGAGAAGTGACAATAGTATTTGAAATTATCATGAAATCTGTTGCTTCTGCAAAAGAGGCAAATATAGCACAAGGAATTAAACTTACATGGAATGAAACAGTAACAGAATCATCAAAGGTCTTTATTGCTATTACAAAAAAAATGATGTTATTAATGTTTCGAGCAGTGTTCCAGCTGTCAAGGTGGTGGTTGACAAAGCAACTTTTGTTCGTCTAACTTACATAAACCTTGAACACATTGATCTTGTTGCATTTTATTATGCCAGCAAATTGTATACTTTTGAAGAGTTGCAAAATGTAATTGCTGATTAAAAAAATATTTGTCATAAAAAATGGTGAACTTGTATCCACAAATACCACCTGAGCAGCTTGAGCCTATTGAGCGTGAGAAAACATTAAAGGCAGATTCATTCCGTTTAATGAATATTACAGAAGCGTTGAAGTATTTGGAAGAAGAACAAGCAAAATACTCGAGGTGTAAACGCCGTTACAATACGGTTTTCAATTCTGTACACAACACATCAATGGCCATGGGGGTGGTTTCGGCCGGATTATCTGTAGGAGGTATAACTCTGTTTGCAACGGGGGTGGGAAGTGTCGTAGGAATTGCTGTTGAAGCTGTTGGCCTTGCCACAAGCCTGGCATGCTTTGGTATGGAAGCCCTTAACAAAAAATTTTATACTAAGTTGCAGAAGCATGAAGCATTAAGTACGCTCGCAGCAGCTAAGCTGACGAGTATGAAACTTATTATTAGTAAATCTTTGGAAGATAATGAAATTGACGATAATGAATTTAAAAGAGTCCAGGATGATTTGGCCAACTATAAACAACAAAAGTCTGAAATACAGAATAAGATGCGTAGTCAGGCTGTAAATGTTGAAGAGCTAAAGAAATCTTTTTTAGAACAAGGAAAAAAGATAGGCGTAGAAGAAACTATGAAAAAAGTTCGAGAACTTACAAGCAAGTAATGATAGGTTTTGGTAATCCATTATTTTTGTCATACACTTCGCAAAGAGATGTCATGCCTTTCACCCCTGCCTACCTAACACCATCTGCCCCTCCACCAGACTAAAAAAAAAGATTTTACGTTGTCCTTGTAACTTGGGAAATCTGTCCTAGTAAGTTGTTGACTTGGTTCAATAACTTACAAGATCTTATGATTAGGTTCTTGTAAGAACTTGTTTTAAGTCACTTATCAGAACTTGCACCAACTAACTTCAAAGTTACCTGTAAAGTTAGTTAGCGGTTGTAGGTGACTTTGGAAATTTGTTAACAAGTGTCTGTAGGTAACTTAAATTTGTATCAAGTGTATATAAGAATGTTTTGTGTGTGTGTGGTTATTTTTAAATAACTGTGTTTTGGGGTATTGACGTAGAGTCAATGGTATAAATGTTCTTGAAATTATCATATCTCTAACACTAACTATATATATACACATGCATAAATACACGCACAGACGCACACACACACAAACACTCGCACACATACATACACGCATGCACATGCATACATACTAGCATGCACACGCATACATACATGCACTCACACAATGACAAACACTCACACTCATACACACAAACACTCGCACGCATACATACATGCACTCACACACTGACAGACAAACACACTCATACACACATACATACATACGCGCATGCACACGCACACACAAACACTCACACACATACATACATACATGCACTCACACACTGACAGACACACGCATACACACACACACAGACGCATACATGCATGCACTCACACATACCTACAAACACACACAAGCACTCACACACAGACAGACAGACAGACACAAAATCTTTATTCAGCATGCTTGAATATTGTAGACTCCAGTCCGCAGAAAACTTCACCGCATTTCAGTTGTATGACACGATATAGACGCGGCGACTGTGTACTTAGTCACGTTACTAAGTCCCTATGTCAGTGTTTACGTTAAAAACCGCGCTGACAGCGTTAGCTGCAAGGGTGTCAATAGAAGACTGAAGACTTTGTATTAAGAGTCATTTAACTCTATGTTCTGTCTCTGTTTTTGCTTGCTACAGAGCTACAGGCCGCTAAATATAAGTAGATCGGCAACTTCCGCATTGCAGCTAGTGACGTATTTGTCTGCACCAATACTCAAATGAAACTGTCTGCACGCCGCGCGCCAGCGATGTTTGCTACGTAAAATCTATTTTAAAACCGCGCTGACGGCGTTAACGGCAAGGTGGTAAACAGAAGATTGAAGACTTTGTATTAAGAGTCATTTAACTCTGTGTTCTGTCTATGTTTTTGGTTGCTCTACAGGCCGCTGAGCCCACGCCGCGCTATTTACCACCAGCGGTGGTTGCTACGTACAATCTATTTTAAAACCGCGCTGACGGTGTTAACGGCAAGGGTGTCATTAGAAGATTAAATACTTTGTATTAAGAGTCATTTAACTCTGTGTTCTGTCTCTGTCCTCAACTGAATGACACTGTCCGCAGTCCGCGCTATTAATAACCGCGCTGACGGCGTCAACGGCAAGGGTGTTAATAGAAGACTGAAGACTTTATGTTAAGAGTCATTTAACTCTGTGTTCTGTCTCTGTCCTCGCTGTACTCAACTGAATGACACTGTCTGCAGTCCGCGCTGACGGCGTCAACGGCAAGGGGGTAAACAGAATATTGAAGACTTTATGTTAAGAGTCATTTAACTCTGTGTTCTACTCTCATTTCTTAGTTGTTTACAAACCAACCGTTACTCAACAGATTTAACGTGTTCCGTGTAGACGGGCTTACCACAGACCTTAACATGTCAGACTCGTTATTATCACCTATGTAAAGTCAGTTTCACTTACATGAGCCGCGGCAAAAACACCTCACACTTGGTCCATAACATTTAGGATGAGACAAACAAACAAACATACAAACATGAGCTTCTGATGCGACTTGCTGATTGGTATTTGACACACATCAGACAAAATCTCACTCCATCCATTTATGACCTGCCCGTTGATTTTCTCACTCTCAGTCTTAAAGCCACTTTACGTGTACCATGTCCAATGATTTTCTCACTCTCAGACTTACAGCCTTTTTGTGGCATGTTCTGTGATTTCTCACTCTCAGACTTACAGCCTTTTTGTGGCATGTTCTGTGATTTCTCACTCTCAGACGTACAGCCTTTTTGTGGCATGTTCTGTGATTTCTCACTCTCAGACGTACAGCCTTTTCATTTTTTCTTGTTTGCGGCCTGCTCGGTGATATATCACTCTCACGGACTTATAGTTACACGTTTTTATTTTCCTTGTTAGTGCGGCCTGCTCGGTGATAGATCACATGGACTTAAGTCAGTTAACAAAACGAAAGTGATAAAATGTCTCAGATGTGATTCAAACAGGGTCGTTAAGACGCATTAGAACCTTTGTACAAACAAACAAACAAACAAACAAACAAGGTCATGGATCAGCGTTAGGTGTTTTCCAAAAATCGGCTATTTCCGGGACTTTTAACATTTCTTTAATTTGCTTTCGCAAACCATACACCTTCCGAAAAGGCAGTGCCAGAAAATGAAATTTTGGATACCTACGTAACAGCTTGGCTAAATCACGTAACTGACGAGAATAAGACTCTGAAATTCCGACGTGTAATTTTAGCCAATCTTTCCAGTTCAGT
This sequence comes from Semisulcospira habei, assembly GCA_036245525.1. NCBI lineage: Eukaryota > Metazoa > Mollusca > Gastropoda > Semisulcospiridae > Semisulcospira > Semisulcospira habei. Next base: position 216,833,424 of record BTPG01000005.1, on the reverse strand, counting down.
TTAGTTTCTTTTCGAATCTTTTGTCGTTTGTGAATTTTAAATCCTTCAATAAGCCACTCACCATAGTAAATAAAAGCTGACATGCTTTTTTCTTCATTACGTCGAAGTATTTTGTAGCCGTCCTCTAAATTTGGTTTTAAGTTATCTAAATTAAATGTAGACAAATCACACTCATCTACTTTAAGACACTCAATTTTTTCGTCATGAAAAAGATTTTGTTTTAAAAACAAATCAAGTTCTTTTGGTTCTTTACTAGCCTTTTGTTTCTTAGAACTAGTGTTTAGTATATCAGCCAAATTTCCCACTGGTTTTTCCGGTTTTTCTAACCAAAATTCTGGAGCTTTGGTCAAAACGGAATGAATGTAAGTAGCCATTTTTTCATGGTATTCACCATGTGATTGTAAGATCAACACCTCTTCCTGAGTCCAATTCATTTTTATAATGAGTGAATGTTAGTCAGCGTAGGCAAATTAAACTAAACCGATCTGGTTAACACTAGCGCACTGTAGACTAATTGTGAAACCTTTTCTTGTTTCTAAATATTACAAGTTTAACAGACAAATTATCGTCAAACTACCAGTCATTTGTAACTTACGTTAGTCAGCGTTCAATTAACAGTCACTTACCGCTCACCACGTAGGATATTTTACAAGATTTAGTGCTATCACCGGATAAGTTAGTCCGTCACTCTGAGAACACAACCGCACTCCAACACAAGGTAAATGGAAAGAACGAGAAAGTTTGTCTTCACGCCCTACGAACGTCTCAACGACGCAATACTTGATCACGAGACTAGGGTCACGAGTTGACACGTGGCGTTGTTATTGGCAACATTGACGTCACTTACTTTTGGGTGGGGTGATGTGGCAATTACACCTAACGGGAATTTCCACAATGACGCAAGTAATCATTTCCCGAAAACGGCTGATAGTAGTCAATGACAGCATTAATTATTTAGGTGGGAGTGGGGTATCTGCCTTAATACTCGCGGGTTGGTAGCTGATCAAAAAACGTAGCTTGAATGATTTCTGGAGTGGAACTAAAATGGCTAGGTAATAAAGGTATTGGGTGTCTTTGTTGACGTGGGCTTGCTTAATTACCGTGTTAATTAGAATAAATCAATTGTTTGGGGGAGGGGTGGGGTGGGAGACCCACATTATCTATCTCTTACATTCGGTCCAACTGCGAATGACGTCACACCATCGTCCGACCGAAATCTACACTAAAGGCGTTCGTTACACACAGCTACATAATCTTATAGGCACAGGTACATAATCTTATAGGCACAGATACATAAGACGTTACTCTTCACGCACAAAGCAGTTTTACACAAACATCGGCACTACACTAACAACACGTGTCATAGTTGTTGACCAGACACGAACATCGACAGGTATTTTCTGAATTAAAAGCAAACTGATGAAAAGGAACAAGTTGATTCTAGTTATTTCCATGCAGATACGCATACTTGCTTTCTGTACTGTCAAAATACAGAATTTGGTGACCTAGGATACTTTGGTATTATCACAGTTCGAAACTGTCTCTAAGTAGTGCAGATTGTTCGGATATGAACAAAAGCACACTGCCTGTTTTCGCACTGGATAGGCACCGGTTGCCAACTTGGATAAGAACCAGCACGAATGTTGTTTCTGCATGAACAATGCGTTTTACGTAATTAAGATGCCCACAGTGTAAATACCTGTTAGCTTGTATGCCTGTTAGCACAGAGACATCGCTTTGTGATAATTGTGGAAGAATGTTTACACTTAATGACAAATAACTGAAATATTCTCGCATTGGTAAACTGTACAAAACAAATGTGATGGCTATTCCTCAGAATCTGACCTGTTTGCTACAAACGTGGACTAAACTTGAATGTCTTTGTTATAAAATATCTTAAATATTTAACTGACGTAAGAAAATGGGTCTCAGTTGAAAAATCTGTTTCTTTACATGAAAATATGCTTATATGCATTACCCATCAGTTTGAGATAAACGTTGTAGCGGATTCATTTATAAAATGAATAATTATTTGTATGATATTTTGTTAGGAACATTTCACTTTATGTTTGATGAAGCAATATGAATTGTGAATGTTGCCACTCTGGGACTGAATTTAACCAAATTATAAAGCGCAATATTGATGAACATGTTGATCGGAACTTTAACATCTTTTTTTGACAGTTAATGACGTAACTGGCAAGAAAACCTGTGTGAGAAAGGACTTTGGAGTCGTCCCTTATCTTATGAAAGAGGGCAAAACTATAATTGGAATTGAATACCCAAAAATTGTTTGGTCCAATGAAAGTACATCTTCATCAACTGCCGTTGAGATTACAAGTAGCTGTACAGACGAAGATTATCTTGCCAAAGTGCAAGATATGATGCAATTGGTGCTTACCAAGCTTGAAAACAGCGGGCAATTACAAACATGGATTCTTTCCAAGCATAGACAAGTGTTGCGTGGTAGTCGAAGTTGTAGTATGATACAATCACACCAGACTCATGCACGTAGGGTTCTTGTAAAGAAACTTCACTCAGCAGCAACTCGTCACACGTGGCACAATGTTGTAGCCCACACTGGAGTAACAGTTCCAACAGTACTTTATTCTCACGATGCACTCTCCGCACAATGCGTCCACAAATGCATCCGCACTTTGGTACACTGTCTCTCTACAATGCATCCACAATTCTGATACACTGCGTCTCTCATACAATGCACCAACACTGATACACTGTCTCCTCTACAATGCATCAACACTTTTGACACACTGTGTATGTCATACAATGTGCACACATATTTCCTAACACCTCTTTTATACTATTACAGATTTCCAGAACAATCCTGCAAATTCACACAACTCAACCAATCAGAAAAGAAAACGTAACCAAAACTCATTAATATTCATTAAAAAGAACACTCTTGATCTATCTACAGTTTTCTACTAACATCTAGGCGCATTCCGTAGTTACAAAATGTTACCAACATGTGTACTGCACAACTTTGACGTCATATCTGAAGTCACTAGAATAATCGCGCCCCTACTAGAACCTTCCAGTCTAATGTAGGTCAGACAGTGTAGCGAAAATCAACGTTCGAGCTACACAACAAGAATCGATCGGAATTCGCCATGCAAGAGAAAACGAATCCTACTAAAAATGTACGTGATTCTTATCTATGATAACGCAGCTGAACACCGAGTATTTTCCTATGATTAACACACACATGCCCTAAAAAGGATAACACAGCCACAAACGTAATGAATAAGTTGCCATGAACCCCTGCGGCGTGGCTGCTGAGTCCCTGCGGCGTGGCTGCTGAGTCCCTGCGGCGTGGCTGCTGAGTCCCTGCGGCGTGGCTGCTGAGTCCCTGCGGCGTGGCTGCTGAGTCCCTGCGACCGTAAGGGTTCATCAGACAATACACATCATGCAGACAGATCTGACGGGGACAATGCCACTTTTAATCTCATTCTCAAACAAGAACAAGATGAGTCCCGCCAAAGTCTACCGTATTGTTTGGAGTTCAGATGCGTTTATCTTTTAAGAGCATTCAGAGTTGTTCATATTTTTAGGCTTATAATGCTGATCCATTTTCCTCCTCTCTAAGTCAACCTCTGATCAACACACACGACGGCACACACAAATAAAGACGGACACACGGCGCTTCCCGCCATTAGTACGCTCTGTGGTCTCGTGTAGCGACAGGATCCATCTTCTTCTACTCTAACCCACCCTTTGATCCACACACGCTGGCACACATACTAATAAAGACGGACACACGGCGATTCCCGCCATTCGTAAGCTCTGTGGTCTGGCGTAGCATAACTGTTCTGAAGAGAAGAATAGCACGAGCAGCGAAATGACGTCACTTCGAGCTTCACGTCATGGCATCATTAGTCCCACGAAGCCGTGTTCATAGTGACGACTCGATGTTATACGTCACTCATCGCAGTACTAACGTTTGACGTATCAGAAGATCAACTTTGCAATTTTCTTGCTGATTTTCACGCCTAGAGCTTAGATGTCACAATTTGACCTAATCCTACCCCATGGCCGGGACAAATAGCTGGCTTATGCCAACACTGTTTATGAAAAATCATGTGGGTATTAATGCGCTTTTTAGGTAAAAGAAAAATTAAAGTTATGTTAGCTGTTTTACAAATGACTCCGAAAAAGTGGTGCAGAAAATTGTCTGATTTTCACACCTAGGGCATACAGGTCGCAATTGACCTAATCGTACCCGACAGCCGAGACAAACTGTAGGCTTACGTAAATACCGTATATGAAAAAGCATGCGAATATTAATGAGAAGATTGTTTTTCGTTAAAAAGATTCAATTGTTTTAAGATTAACCCATATAATTCGTAAAATTAATCCCAAAAACGTGAAAATATTTTTTTTCAAAAAATATTTAATTATCACTCAAAACGTGCTAGAGGTACAATGCTGGTTAACGAACTCGTTCAATATCTCCCTTTTATCTAGCTATATGCAAAATATCGAGTAACAATAAGAAAAATTAAGTACTCCAGTGTGGATCAACCGTTTTTTTTTTTTGTTGTGAAACGGCCATTTTTTCGTAAATGAGCATCTATAATAAAAAAAATTGAAAATAAAAAAGAAAAGGTTTCGAGGTAATTCTGTTAAGGACAATATTCTAAAATTTCAAGCTTGTCCGTCCTCAAATGCGGGCTCAGTCTAGTCGCTGTCACACACACACACACACACACACACACACACACACACACACACACACACACACACACACACACACACACACACACACACACACACACACAAGGCTTCTTGGCGCCCAAAAGACGTTTTCTAGCAAGATTGCGTAGCTAGACGTGACGTCATTTTTATCTTGTTACTTATTTGTCAGAAGTTCTGCCCCGCACACCAAAAACGCCATGGGCATGGTCCGGAATGCGCTCCGACCATCCCCATTTCAAAGTCTGCCGTATTTTCAATACTGTAGACAAAAAGGACAACGTTACAGAATTTAAACTTATTTACTCCTGTGTGGATTTGCTTTCAAGTGACCATACTTTTAAAAGACAACGGAAGTAAACACAACATGGTGACTGATTTGATCTGATGTAGTGTAACACAACACAATCCACTAGCCGGCAGAAGGAACTGGTTTCATTAAAACAATTGCTCCGCCACAACAGAGTACTCAAGAAACATCTGACATCATCTTTTTTCTCAACACTTCTATGGAAAATGACGTTGGTAATATGTACTTCAAAGTTAAAATCCAAAATAATTTCTGTCAAACTTCAGGAGCAAAGTAAACCTGCATCAACCGTGCGCGTCAGATTGACTTCTTTCGAAGGCATCTCGCTGACCGCCATTTTGAAACTAGCGACGCGAGTATGCTTACGGCATTAACAAGGACATGATTGAAAACAGATCTATGTACCTAATCATTTATCCTTGCGAAATAAAGTTTCATTTCATTTCACAATATCACTTTTTAAATGATTTCATCGTAAATATTATACATGTTTACTTGCTCGTGATTTTAATTTACTCACTGGAATAAACTTGTAATTTGTATGATTAAAATTTTCAATGTTAGAGCTGTTCCTAATTAGACGAACTATTGATCGGCAAACCTAGATCAATGAAGATCGGCGATCTTTTGGTTTGTTTCTTAATTGAGGTTGAACGAACCTAGGCGAACTTCAGCAAACCAGGTTTGCCATGGTTCTCTTTCTTAACTGAAGTGCTTGATTCGGCGTACTTACTGTCTGCAAAGGTGTTCAAAATGGTTGCCGCTATGCCGCTTCGCGATTTGAACGATGTTTGTTTTTATACTCCTTGCAGTAGCGACCCCACAAACAGCGTTGCGCCTCCCACAAATCAATAAAAATACGTCTTGTTCTTCGCACGAGTGAAATATCGCCGTCCGCCATATTTGTTTGTATCGGTGACTGTCTTCTTATCTCCAACGCAGAAGAGGGTAAAAGTTTTGACCAATCAGAGAAAAGGTTCGCCTTGGTTTGCTCAACACGTTTAGCGAACCTTTTCCGACAGCGAACTATGGTTTGTCGAGGTTCGTGAACTACTTCGAACTAGGTTCGCCGTATCTTTAGATCGTCCAATTAAGAACCAACCTGGTTCGTCCGAGATCGTGAACTCTAGTTCGTCAGAGTTCGCGAACTAAAGTTCGTTTAATTAAGAACATGCTTTATGCATAAAAATGTCTTGTCGGGGCCGTGTACGAGGACTGGATCCCTCAAATGTCTCGTCGGGGCCGTGTGGTTCCCTCACAGCGAACAAATAGCTTTCGAAAAACACTTCTACAAAAATGTCTCCATCCTAAGGACAAATATTGTTGCTATGCATAAACCATATGGCATTAATACTTTCGTTTCGCACCTGCAAACCATTGTCACTCGTTTGACGAACTACTTACCTTTGCAGAAATTGCGTAATCTGCTAGACTTTCGGTGTCGGGAGCGGTGCCGTCTGAACACGGGAGCTGTAATATAGCGACGGGCCTCCAGGTGCAGCTTTGACCGTTGTTTTGTTGCCTAGATCGGAGATTATTTTCCTTTCGACGGTAGTTTGTTGCTGTTGTTAACTTGTATTTTTTATGTACTAGCTTTAGTCGAGTAAAAATTTAACAAAAGAGCACTGATACTAGTGTGTTCAGGAGACATAGGGCTGTCTCAGCATTCTGTTTTTGTCAGGGAGGTTCGGGTCGGGATGAGGCCACTGGCGCCGGCTTGCTAATGTGACAATATGCGCACATTTAGCGTTTCTGCCTTGCGGACAGGCAAGCATCAAGATTGAGTCTTTCTGGTTTGCAAGGGATTATGGGAAGGAAAGCATATCGAGCAAGTTCATGAATATTAATCTGCTTGTTATACAATATATCAGTACATGTGTCAAAGAAGGGGACATTTTATGGAGTGGGTACATAATATCATCTTATCACTGTGCTTTCATGTCCCTGTTTTATGTACATTTTGTACTTAGTCGTAGTTGTAGCAACGGCAGGTACGAAAAATGACTCGACATTGTCACTGACTGTGTTAATATCTTCACCGTTGTAAAATAAAGATTCATTGATTCATTGATTGATTGATTCATTCATTCATTAGTGATATTAACCCATCTAACCCAGGCAGCCTGGTGCATTCTCTGTGATATTAACCCCATCTAGCCCAGGCAGCCTGGTGCATTCTCTGTGATATTAACCCCATCTAGCCCAGGAAGCCTGGTGCAGAGTGATAGTACCCCTCTATCCCGGCAGCCTGGTGCGGGCTAAGTGTTTTCCTGTGTAACCATGCCACGCGATATTCAAACGCTGATCACAGCTCTCATCATGCGGAAACAGCTATCGGCCCGTATTGACTGCCTGAGCTTAGCTCTTTGCTAGTGTCATGGCGGCCACGCTGTGAACAGTTCCCTTGGCTATCGGCCCCTGTACTTTGTCAGTTCCCTTGGCTATCGGCTTGTATTGTGTCATGGCGGCCACGCTGTGAACAGTTCCCTTGGCTATCGGCCTGTACTGTGTCATGGCGGCCACGCTGTGAACAGTTCCCTTGGCTATCGGCCTGTACTGTGTCATGGCGGCCACGCTGTGAACAGTTTCCTTGGCTATCGGCCTGTACTGTGTCATGGCGGCCACGCTGTGAACAGTTCCCTTGGCTATCGGCCTGTACTGTGTCATGGCGGCCACGCTGTGAACAGTTCCCTTGGCGATCGGCCTGTATTGTGTCTTGGCGGTCAGACTGTGAACCGTTCCCTTGGCGATCGGCCTGTATTGTGTCCCGGCGGTCACGCTGTGAACAGTTCCCTTGGCTATCGGCGCGTATTGTGTCCTGGCGGCCACGCGGTGAACCGTTCCCTTGGCTATCGGCCTGTATTGTGTCCCGGCGGTCACGCTGTGAACCGTTCCCTCATCACAATATAAATTCTGCGTGTCCGACTGAATTTAATGATAATAAACAGTTTTTAAAGAGTACAGTTCTGAAAATAACGTTCATCTGTTATGCGGTTGTTTTTGTAGTTGTTTGTTTTGTTTTTGTTTTGTAGGGCGGTAAACTTACATATTTGAGAGTTTTTCGATTACGTATTATATTAACAATTTATTTATTTATTTAAATTACCTGGCTGAAGTGACACGTGTAGCAGAATCGCTCTTCCTGGGTGGCTATCTCTTTGCCGTCACTTTTGGGTGGTCGGTTGGGCATAGAAAACAAAGTTGGCACAGCATCCCACAACAACCCTAACCTGTAGGCTCGTGAATGCAGCTTTTCAGGCGGCAGTCTCAACAAATCTTCCTTCAAGTGTTCGTCACTCATTTCTTACATCTGTTGGGAAAATTACAAACACTGAATGAAATCGAGGTCTTTAAACATAATCTAAACGCTTTAATATGTAGTCCTAGTTCGTGAGAACAGTTCAGGTTGCAGCGTGCCCCCCCCCCCCCCCCCCCCCCTGTAAAGTTACACTGTATTAGCTGTACACAAGCCGCACACATTATTAGATCTATCTTGAGTTAATCCAACATTAGTGGAGAGGAGAGCTATTCTATGTACTTCTACATTTGAAAGACAATACTAAGAACGTAAAATTCCTTTGGATCTAAATTTTAGTTAGACCACTTTCCAACTGTAACATTTCTTGGAATTCGTGGAGAGCTAGGGTCTAACTGCAGTCAGACCAGTTTTCCACTTCAGACCAAAAAGGTAACTGCCAAGCGTGTCAAATGCAGAGAAGAACCAAACGGAGAAATTCCCAGATTCAAACCCAAAGATAAATAAAATTATTTTTAACGGCTATCCGTTCAGATATCACTCATGTACCCCAGTAACATGCGACACCTATGCTTGCGTTTCGCCCGGCAAAAATCGATTTTTTTTATCTCAGATAGAGCACTCATCCTGTACGCCATTCAGTTATTCTCTAGTCGCAAGTGTATGCAAAAATAAGAGTTAAAAGTAAGTAGCTTACTTTTTTTCTTCCTTGGGAAAGCAGAAGAATGATATGCCGATACAACTTCGCTTGTTGCGTTTCAGAAAGAAATTGCTTTGCGAGGCTCCCCCACGCTTCGCTTTGCTCGGTCAGCCCATCGCAGCACTTTAATAAGGGAAATAACTCTCAAAATGCGTCCTCGCACTCTCGGGACGAGTGCTTTGTCTTATAGTATACTGTCTTTGGTAACACTGAGATATTTCGTTAACGTAATGACGAAATAATGACGACAATTTCTGTAACATTTCTTATTACAAAAGGAACAAGATGAGGATTTCATCCCAAAGTCTACCGTATTGTTTGGAGCTCACATGCGTTTTTCTTTTGGGAGCAATCAGAGTTGTTCATATTTTTAGGCTTATTATGCTGATCCATTCCCATTCTCTCTAAGCCAGCCCCTGATCAACACACACGTCGGCGCACACAAATAAAGACGGACACACGGCGCTTCCCGTCATTAGTACGCTCTGTGGGCTCGTGTAGCGACAGGACCTCATGGCATCGCTAGACCCACGACGCCGAGTGACGAATTTGACGTTTCCGGTCAGTCATCCGAAAGGCAAGCAGCTTCTTCCAGGGCTGAATGTTTTGTTCCAGACAGCCTCTTCCAGGGTTGAACACGTTTAGAACTTAACGTCTTTTGTCCACCACGAAGGTGATTTCACGGACGGGGCACCAAAAAGAGGCCTGAACACAGCTGGGTTCGAACCCACGACCTTTCGGACGAGAGTCGAACGCTCTACCAACTGAGCTACCGAGCTCCCCTTGTTCAGCTCTGACTGTTTGATGGGTGCATATAGTGGCTCTTCCAGCGCTGACTGATGGGTGCATATAGTGGCTCTTCCAGCGCTGACTGTTTGATGGGTGCATATTGTGGCTCTTCCAGCGCTGACTGTTTGATGGGTGCATATTGTGGCACCAAAACTTACAAAAATGAATTAATTCTTATTCAAAAGGTTGAAGAGGTACAACACTGGATTACGAGCTCATTCAATATCTCCCTTTAATCTAGCCGTATGCAAAGTATATAGTAAGAATAACAAACAAGATGGGATGAAGCATAACCCACAAAGTCCCTTCTATATGAGAGCTGTCCTCGCTGTCAAGGGTATCTACCTTTTGTCTTTGACCTGATTCTGATGTTGATATATCTCCTATTGAACAAGATGAGGATTTCGTCTCAAAGTCTACCGTATTGTTTGGAGCTCACATGTTTTTTTTTATTTATTTTTTTTAAGGAACATTCACAGTTGTACATATTTTTAAGCTTATCGTTCTGATCCATTTCCCTCCTCTCTAGGCCAACCTCTGATCAACACACACGCCGGCGCACACAAATAAAAACGGACACACGGCGCTTCCCGCCATTAGTACGCTCTGTGTGCTGGAGTAGCGACAGGAATTCTGAAGAAGAATAACACGAGCATCAAAATGGCGTCACTATAAGCTTGACGTCATGGCATCGCTATTCTCACGACGCCGTGTACACTGTAACGAAATTGATTTTTTACGTCATTCATCCTCTTCCAGGGCTTACTGTTTTGTTCCAAACAGCCTCTTCCAGGGCTGACTTTGATCGGACTATATTGTGGATTACTCACTCACTCATGGCTTGACTTCGCGAACGAAGATTCTATAGGGTTTGCCCACGTCGTCTGCAGGCATTTTCGTGGCTGCGGAGGCCAATCCGGGACAGGCAGGTTCGACCGCAGTGGCTGCAGGGGAAGGTCTGGTCAGGGTTCTGAGTTACGACAACTCTGTTTTTTTCTCCTGAGCCGCTTGTCCTTGAGGTTAGCTCTGCGAGAGTCCTCAAAGGAGACGGCTGCCTTGCGAATGGTGGAGCGCCAGGTGTCACGGTCCGCAGCAAGCGAAGACCACTGGCGGTGGTCGATTTGGCAGGCACTAAGTGATTAACAACTTGCAAAAATGAATTAATTATTATTCAAACAGTTGAAGAGGTGTAAAGACCGCTAACGAACTCCTCCAATGTCTTTTTCTACTCTAGCTGTATCCAAAATTTTAAATAAATATGACAACAATTACGGACTCTAATCTGGGGCAACCTACTTTCTATAGACGTTTTTTTTTGTTGTTGATGTCTTCAATGAAACATCCAGTTACAACATGCTCGGAGGCTGTCTTAGCCACCCCTTAAATAAAGTATTTCGCCAAGTTCCAAGTTTGTACGCACAGCAATATCTGAGATTCTCGTGTCTACATGCATACGCACACACTGACACACACACACATACACACACACACACACACACACACACACACACACACACACACACACGCACGCACGCACGCACGCACGCACGCACGCACGCACACACACACACACACACACACACACACACACACACACACACACACACACACACACACACACACACGCGGACTTTCGCGCCAATGGTACATTCAGCAGCTAGGTCAGCGTAATTGGACTTGACGTAATTTTTATCTTGTTCCTTCAGTTACCAGAGGTTTAGCCTGCCCGCCTTTGACATCATGGACATGCTATTAAATTCGCCCCATCGCGACCCGTCCTAAAACGTGCCTTCTGTAAATAGAAGGGACTTTTAAAAAATACAGACTCAAATGGGGATCAACTGCTTTTTGTGAAACTGCCATTTTCTTGACAACGAGTAACTTAATTAAACAAGATGGGGACCCCAGCCTAAAGTTGTTCCTATATTTAAGCTTATCCTTCTGATCCATCTCCTTCTACTCTAACCCACCCTCTGATCCACACACACTGGCACACAAAAATAAGGACGGACACGCACACGGCGATTTCCGCCATTCGTAAGCTCTGTGGTCTGGCGTAGAATAGCTATTCTGAATAATATCACGAGCAACATAATGACGTCACTTCAAGTTTCACGTCATGGCATCATTAGTCCATCTACGCCGTGTTCATAGTGACGACTCGATGTTATACGTCACTCATCGCAATACTAACATTTTACGTATTAGAAGATCAAACTTTGTAATCTATTTGCTGATTTTCACACCTAGGGCTTACAGGTCATCATTTGACCTAATTCTACCCCAGAGCCGAGGCAAACAGCAGACTTATGCAAACACTGTTTATGAAAAATCATGCGGATATTTAAAAAGAAGATTTTTATTTTTTAGGAAAAAAAATAAAATAAAGTTGTTAGCTGTTTTACAAATGACTCCGAAAAAGTGCTGCAGAAAATTGTCTGATCTACACACCTAGGGCATACTGGTCACAAATCGACCTAATCATGCCGACACCCGAGACAAGCTGTAGGCTTATGTAAATACCGTATATGAAAAATCATGCGATTATTAATGATAAGATTGCTTTTTAGTATTTTTAGTTAAAAAACCCAAAAAACAACAACAACAAAACGATTAAATTGTGTTCAGATTAATCCCAAATAATTCATGAAATGAATTCCAAAAACATTTTTTTTAATTAAAAAAAATATTTAATTGTTACTAAAAATGTTCTAGAGGTACAATGCTGGTTAACGAACTCATTCAATACCTTCCTTCTATCTAGCGATATGCAAAATATCTAGTAAAAATTAAAACAATTACGGACTACAGTGTGGATCAACCGGTTTATGTGAAACGGCCATTTTCTCGCCATTGAGCATCTTAATAAAAAATAATTTTAAAAAAATACCTCGAGATTATTTTTTTATGGTCAATACTACACAATTTCAAGCTTGTCCGTCCTCAAAGGCATGCCTAGTCGTTGTCACACACACACACACACACACACACACACACACACACACACACACACACACACACACACACACACACAGACACACACACACACACACACACACACACACACACACACACACACACACACACACCGCGCTTGGCGCCAAAAAGACGTTCTCTACTAGCAAGGTTTGCGTAGCTAGACGTGACGTCATTTTTATCTTGTTACTTCTTTGCCAAAATTTCTTTCACGCACGCCAAAAACGTCACGTGCATTCTCCGGAATGCGCTCCGACCAGCCCCATTTTAAAGTCTAACGGATTTTTGATACGGTAGACAAAAAAAAAAAAAAAAAAAAAAAAAATGGTCTATAAAAATTCTAGCGATATACCGAGACAGCGGACAGGTCTCTGAACGTTTAATGTACGGAATAGTCTACGACAGCAGACAGATACAACATTAAATGTTAAAATACAATTATGAATGACAGTAACAGCTTAACACTACGAACGTGACAATAGAACAAGTTATGCATGAAGGAGAGAGAGAGAGAGAGAGAGAGAGAGAGAGAGAGAGAGAGTGTGTGTGTGTGTGTGTGTGTGTGTGTGTGTGTGTGTGTGTGTGTATGTGTGTGTGAGGAGGGGAGGAGGGAGGCTCATCGAGTGGGGGATGCACTCTGGTTGCTATGTTGTATTTTTGCAGGATGGCCGCACGGCGCTGCACTTTGCTGCCAGTTTTTCCAGAGAAGACACCGTCAAACTGCTCTTGTCTAAAAAGGCAGACCCGCTCCTCCCTGCCGGGGTAGGTATCACTACGTCAGTGCTTGAGCAGGTCTATGATGTGTAAGTTAGTGAGCAGGTCTATGATGTGTAATATTAGTGAGCAGGTCTATGATGTGTAATGTTAGTGAGCAGGTCTATGATGTGTAATGTTAGTGAGCAGGTTTATGATGTGTAATATTAGTGAGCAGGTCTATGATGTGTAATGTTAGTGAGCAGGTCTGTGATGTGTAATGTTAGTGAGCAGGTCTATGATGTGTAATGTTAGTGAGCAGGTCTATGATGTGTAATATTAGTGAGCAGGTCTATGATGTGTAATGTTAGTGAGCAGGTCTATGATGTGTAATATTAGTGAGCAGGTCTATGATGTGTAATGTTAGTGAGCAGGCCTATGATGTGTAATATTAGTGAGCAGATTTATGATGTGTAATATTAGTGAGCAGGTCTATGATGTGTAATGTTAGTGAGCAGGTTTATGATGTGTAATATTAGTGAGCAGGTCTATGATGTGTAATATTAGTGAGCAGGTCTATGATGTGTAATATTAGTGAGCAGGCCTATGATGTGTCATGTTTGTGGGCAGGTCTATGATGTGTAATGTTAGTGAGCAAGTCTATGATGTGTAATGTTAGTGAGCAGGCCTGTGATGTGTAATATTAGTGAGCAGGTCTATGATGTGTAATGTTAGTGAGCAGGTCTATGATGTGTAATATTAGTGAGCAGGTCTATGATGTGTAATATTAGTGAGCAGGTCTGTATTGTGTAATGTTAATGAGCAGGTCTGTGATGTGTAATATTAGTGAGCAGGTCTATGATGTGTAATGTTAGTGAACAGGTCTATGATGTGTAATATTAATTAGCAGGTCTATGATATGTAATGTTAGTGAGCAGGTCTATGATGTGTAATATTAGTGAACAGGTCTATGATGTGTAATATTAGTGAACAGGTCTATGATTTGTAATATTAGTGAGCAGGTCTATGATGTGTAATGTTAGTGAGCAGGTCTGTGATGTGTAATGTTAGTGAGCAGGTCTATGATGTGTAATATTAGTGAGCAGGTCTATGATGTGTAATGTTAGTGAGCAGGTCGGTGATGTGTAATATTACTGAGCAGGCCTATGATGTGTAATGTTAGTAAGCAGGTCTATGATGTGTAATGTTAGTGAGCAGGTCTGTGATGTGTAATATTAGTGAGCAGGTTTATGATGTGTAATATTAGAGAGCAGGTCTATGATGTGTAATATTAGTGAGCATGTCTATGATGTGTGTGTGTGTGTGTGTGTGTGTGTGTGTGTGTGTGTGTGTGTGTGTGTGTGTGTGTGTGTACAGCCCTTGTCCCAGATACCACTACACATGGCGTGCACCAGGCCGGGAGCAGCTGTGGGTCCGGTACAGGTCCTCTTGCGGTCATCGGGGCACAACGCACGTCTATTACACGACAAGGTCTGTCAGTGCGAGTGTTTATGTGTCCGCGCGCGCGCCTGTGTGTGTGTGTGTGTGTGTGTGTGTGTGTGTGTGTGTGTGTGTGTGCGCGCGCGCGCGTGTGTGTGTGTATCGTGTCATGGCCCGTGTATCGTGTCTTGGCCTATGTATCGTGCTATGGTCTGTGTATCGTGTCACAGCTATACGTGGTGACATGGCCTATGTATCGTGCTATGGTCTGTGTATCTTGTCACAGCTATACGTGGTGACATGGCCTATGTATAGTGCTATGGTCTGTGTATCGTGTCACAGCTATACGTGGTGACATGGCCTATGTATAGTGCTATGGTCTGTGTATCTTGTCACAGCTATACGTGGTGACATGGCCTATGTATCGTGCTATGGTCTGTGTATCTTGTCACAGCTATACGTGGTGACATGGCCTATGTATCGTGCTATGTCTGTGTATCTTGTCACAGCTATACGTGGTGACATGGCCTATGTATCGTGCTATGTCTGTGTATCTTGTCACAGCTATACGTGGTGACATGGCCTATGTATAGTGCTATGTCTGTGTATCATGTCACAGCTATACGTTGTGACATGGCCTATGTATCGTGCTATGTCTGTGTATCTTGTCACAGCTATACGTGGTGACATGGCCTATGTATAGTGCTATGGTCTGTGTATCTTGTCACAGCTATACGTGGTGACATGGCCTATGTATAGTGCTATGTCTGTGTATCTTGTCACAGCTATACGTGGTGACATGGCCTATGTATCGTGCTATGTCTGTGTATCTTGTCACAGCTATACGTGGTGACATGGCCTATGTATAGTGCTATGGTCTGTGTATCTTGTCACAGCTATACGTGGTGACATGGCCTATGTATAGTGCTATGGTCTGTGTATCGTGTCACAGCTATACGTGGTGACATGGCCTATGTATAGTGCTATGGTCTGTGTATCTTGTCACAGCTATACGTGGTGACATGGCCTATGTATCGTGCTATGGTCTGTGTATCTTGTCACAGCTATACGTGGTGACATGGCCTATGTATAGTGCTATGGTCTGTGTATCATGTCACAGCTATACGTGGTGACATGGCCTATGTATCGTGCTATGGTCTGTGTATCATGTCACAGCTATACGTGGTGACATGGCCTATGTATCGTGCTATGGTCTGTGTATCTTGTCACAGCTATACGTGGTGACATGGCCTATGTATCGTGCTATGGTCTGTGTATCTTGTCACAGCTATACGTGGTGACATGGCCTATGTATCGTGCTATGGTCTGTGTATCATGTCACAGCTATACGTGGTGACATGGCCTATGTATCGTGCTATGGTCTGTGTATCTTGTCACAGCTATACGTGGTGACATGGCCTATGTATCGTGCTATGGTCTGTGTATCGTGTCACAGCTATACGTGGTGACATGGCCTATGTATCGTGCTATGGTCTGTGTATCATGTCACAGCTATACGTGGTGACATGGCCTATGTATCGTGCTATGGTCTGTGTATCATGTCACAGCTATACGTGGTGACATGGCCTATGCATAGTGCTATGGTCTGTGTATCGTGTCACAGCTATACGTGGTGACATGGCCTATGCATAGTGCTATGGTCTGTGTATCGTGTCACAGCTATACGTGGTGACATGGCCTATGTATCGTGCTATGGTCTGTGTATCTTGTCACAGCTATACGTGGTGACATGGCCTATGTATCGTGCTATGTCTGTGTATCATGTCACAGCTATACGTGGTGACATGGCCTATGTATCGTGCTATGGTCTGTGTATCTTGTCACAGCTATACGTGGTGACATGGCCTATGTATAGTGCTATGGTCTGTGTATCGTGTCACAGCTATACGTTGTGACATGGCCTATGTATCGTGCTATGGTCTGTGTATCTTGTCACAGCTATACGTGGTGACATGGCCTATGTATAGTGCTATGGTCTGTGTATCTTGTCACAGCTATACGTGGTGACATGGCCTATGTATCGTGCTATGGTCTGTGTATCTTGTCACAGCTATACGTGGTGACATGGCCTATGTATCGTGCTATGTCTGTGTATCATGTCACAGCTATACGTGGTGACATGGCCTATGTATAGTGCTATGGTCTGTGTATCTTGTCACAGCTATACGTGGTGACATGGCCTATGTATCGTGCTATGTCTGTGTATCTTGTCACAGCTATACGTGGTGACATGGCCTATGTATCGTGCTATGGTCTGTGTATCGTGTCACAGCTATACGTGGTGACATGGCCTATGTATCGTGCTATGTCTGTGTATCTTGTCACAGCTATACGTGGTGACATGGCCTATGCATAGTGCTATGGTCTGTGTATCTTGTCACAGCTATACGTGGTGACATGGCCTATGCATAGTGCTATGGTCTGTGTATCTTGTCACAGCTATACGTGGTGACATGGCCTATGTATCGTGCTATGGTCTGTGTATCTTGTCACAGCTATACGTGGTGACATGGCCTATGTATCGTGCTATGGTCTGTGTATCTTGTCACAGCTATACGTGGTGACATGGCCTATGTATAGTGCTATGGTCTGTGTATCTTGTCACAGCTATACGTGGTGACATGGCCTATGTATCGTGCTATGGTCTGTGTATCTTGTCACAGCTATACGTGGTGACATGGCCTATGTATAGTGCTATGGTCTGTGTATCGTGTCACAGCTATACGTGGTGACATGGCCTATGTATCGTGCTATGGTCTGTGTATCTTGTCACAGCTATACGTGGTGACATGGCCTATGTATCGTGCTATGTCTGTGTATCTTGTCACAGCTATACGTGGTGACATGGCCTATGTATAGTGCTATGGTCTGTGTATCTTGTCACAGCTATACGTGGTGACATGGCCTATGTATCGTGCTATGTCTGTGTATCTTGTCACAGCTATACGTGGTGACATGGCCTATGTATCGTGCTATGGTCTGTGTATCGTGTCACAGCTATACGTTGTGACATGGCCTGTGTGTCGTGCTATGGTCTGTGTATCGTGTCACAGCTATATGTTGTGACATGGCCTGTGTGTCTCGTCATGGCCCGTGTATCGTGTCTTGGCATGTGTATCGTGCTATGGTCTGTGTATCGTGTCAATGCAGCTATACGTTGTGACATGGCCTGTGTGTCGTGTCATGGCCCGTTGTTATCTGGTAGTCGTAGTCGTAGTATGATACAATCACACCAGACGCATGCACGTAGGGTTCTTGTAAAGAAACTTCACTCAGCTGCAACTTGTCACATGTGACATACGGTTGTAGACCACACTGGGGTAACAGTTCCAACAATATTTTATTGCAGCGATGCGATCTCCACACAATGCATCCACAAATGCACCAACACTGATAAACTGTCTCCTGTACAATGCATCAACACTTTTGACACACTGCATCTCTCATACAATGTACACACATACTTCCTAACACCATCTTTTATACTATTACAGATTTCCAGAATAAAGCAGCAAATTCACACAACACAACAATCAGAAAAGAAAACGTAACTCAAACTCATTAATATTCATTAAAAGAATACACTAGAATGAACTACAAATTTCCACTACTATCTAGGCGCCTTTGATGCAATGTTACGAAATGTTGCCAACCACTTTGACGTCATATCTGAGGTCACTAGAAAGATCGCGACCCTGCTCGAACCTTCCAGTCTAATTAGGTCAAACTTTACAACATTGTAGCGAAACTACGCATCACAACAAAAATCGATCGCAATTCTCCCTGCAAAAGAAAATGAATCCTACTAAAAAGGTGCGTAATTCTTATCCCAAATAACTCAAATGAATATCGGATCTTTCCTATGATAAACACACACATGCTCTCAAAGAATAACACAACCACAAACGCAACACTCGTGTATCGTGTCATGGCCCGTGTACCGTGCCTTGGCATGTGTATCGTGCCATAATTATTCTCTGTATCGTATCATAGCTATGCATTGTGACATGGCCCGTGTGACGTGTCATGGCCGCTGTGCCGTGTAATGGCTGCATACCTTCTTTACTGGCGTCCTATGCAGGTGTTGCAGGAGAAGTGTATACCTGTGTTACAGGATCGCTGCGTACCTTTGTTATAAGCGTCCTATGCTTGTTGAGGAATGACATGCCACTCCTGATGTACGTGTGTTACAGGAGTGATGTATACCTAAATTATTAGCGTTCTATACCTTTGTTATTAGCGTCCTATATTTGCGTTATTAGTGTCATGTACGTGTGTTACAGGAGTGCTGTATACCTTTGTTATGAGCTTCATATACCTGCGTTATTAGCGTCATCTGCCTGTGTTATTAGCGTTCTATACCTGTGTTATTAGTGTTCAATACGTGTATTACAGGGTCCTTGTATACCTTTGTTATTATCGTCCTCTACCTGTGTTATAAGCGTCCTCTACCTGCGTTATTAGCGTCCTCTACCGTTTTTATTAGCTCTCTATACCTGTGTTATTAGCGTCCACTACCTGTGTTATTAGCGTCGTCTACCTGTGTTATTAGTGTTCTATACGTGTATTACAGGATCGCTGTATACCTTTGTTATTAGCTTCCTGTATCTATAATAATAATAATGTGCATTTATATAGCACTTAACCTTCAAATGAATGATACTCTGATTTTTAAGATAACAAAATCACAGAACAAAAGGTACAAGAATGTAAAAGGTACAATAAATGTTACAAAACTAAAGTGACACATATCAAAATATCTGTGTGATTAGCGCCCTCTGTGTTATTAGCGCCCTATACCTTTGTTATTGGCTTCCTATACCTGTGTTATTAGAGCCCTCTACCTGTGTTATTAGCGTCCTCTACCTGTGTTATTAGCGTCCTATACCTGTGTTATTAGCGTCCACTACCTGTGTTATAAGGGTCCTCTACCTGTGTTATAAGGGTCCTCTACCTGTGTTATTAGCGCCCTCTACCTGTGTTATTAGCGTCCTCTACCTGTGTATTTAGCGTCCTATACCTGTGTTATTAGCGTCCACTACCTGTGTTATAAGGGTCCTCTACCTGTGTTATTAGCCTCCTCTACCTGTGTTATTAGCGTCCTATATGTGTATTAGAGGATCGCTGTATACGTTTGTTATCAACGTCCTCTACCTGTGTTATTAGCGTCATCTACCTGTGTTTTTAGCGTCCTATATGTGTATTAGAGGATCGCTGTATACGTTTGTTATCAACGTCCTCTACCTGTGTTATTAGCGTCCTCTACCTGTGTTTTTAGCGTCCTATATGTGTATTAGAGGATCGCTGTATACGTTTGTTATCAACGTCCTCTACCTGTGTTATTAGCGTCCTCTACCTGTGTTATCAACGTCTTCTACCTGTGTTATTAGCGCCCTCTACCTGTGTTATTAGCGTCCTCTACCTGTGTATTTAGCGTCCTATACCTGTGTTATTAGCGTCCACTACCTGTGTTATAAGGGTCCTCTACCTGTGTTATTAGCCTCCTCTACCTGTGTTATTAGCGTCCTATATGTGTATTAGAGGATCGCTGTATACGTTTGTTATCAACGTCCTCTACCTGTGTTATTAGCGTCCTCTACCTGTGTTTTTAGCGTCCTATATGTGTATTAGAGGATCGCTGTATACGTTTGTTATCAACGTCCTCTACCTGTGTTATTAGCGTCCTCTACCTGTGTTATTAGCGTCCTATATGTGTATTAGAGGATCGCTGTATACGTTTGTTATCAACGTCCTCTACCTGTGTTATTAGCGTCCTCTACCTGTGTTTTTAGCGTCCTATACCTGTGTTATTAGCGTCCTCTACCTGTGTTATCAACGTCTTCTACCTGTGTTATTAGTGCCCTCTACATGTGTTATTAGCGCCCTCTACCTGTGTTATTAGCGCCCTATACCTGTGTTATTAGCGTCCTCTACCTGTGTTATTAGCGTCCTATACCTGTGTTATTAGCGTCCTCTACCTGTGCTATTACGTCCTATATGTGTATTAGAAGATCGCTGTATACGTTTGTTATTAGCGCCCTATACCTGTGTTATTAGCGTCCTCTACCTGTGTTATTAGCGTCCTATACCTGTGTTATTAGCGTCCTCTACCTGTGCTATTACGTCCTATATGTGTATTAGAAGATCGCTGTATACGTTTGTTATCAACGTCCTCTACCTGTGTTATTAGCGTCTAATACCTGTGTTATTAGTGTCTAGTACGTGTGTTATTAGCGCCCTCTACCTGTATTATTAGCGTCCTATACCTGTATTATTAGCGCCCTCTACCTGTGTTATTAGCGCCCTCTGTCTGTGTTATTAGCGTCCTATACCTGTGTTATTAGTGTCATGTACGTGTGTTATTAGCCTCCTCTACCTGTGTTATTAGCGTCCTCTAGCTGTGCTATTAGTGTCATGTACGTTTGTTACAGAATAACTTTGTTATTAGCGTCCTATACCTTTGTTATTAGCGTCTTCTACCTGTGTCATCAGTGACTTATTGCATATACGTGTGTTACGTGAGAGCTGTATATACGTGTGTTACATGAGAGCTGTATATACGTGTGTTACGTGAGAGCTGTATATACGTGTGTTACATGAGAGCTGTATATACGTGTGTTACGTGAGAGCTGTATATACGTGTGTTACAGGAGGGCTGTATATACGTGTGTTACATGAGAGCTGTATATACGTGTGTTACGTGAGGGCTGTATATACGTGTGTTTCATGAGAGCTGTATATACGTGTATTACAGGAGGGCTGTATTCCTCTCTCACTGGCGGTGGAGACTGGTAGTCAGAGTGTGTGTCGTGAACTGCTCACGTCACAAACACAAGAACAGCTCACTTACAAAAAACCTGTGAGTATACATCGTATGTCTTCGGTGTTTGTGTGTGAGTGTGTGTGTGTGTGTGTGTGTGTGTGTGTGTGTGTGTGTGTGTGTGTGTGTGTGTGTGTGGGCGGGGGTGGGGGGTGGGAGAAGGGTGTCCACGACAGATTACGAGACGTGTGTATTGATAACCCCAGCCGGGGCTTCAGTTATTTTGGGGTGGGGGGTGGGGTGGGGTGGGGGGGGGGGGGGCTCTAGAACCGAGGCCCCGAAACCAGCCGCTGAAAATCCATGGCGCACTAACTTAGCTGATAAAAGATGGTGGTGGCGCACAAGATATTTTGGATCCTTACCCTCTCGGAAGGTCTAAACTGACTGTAGGTGTCATGGCGCACATTAGAATCGGAGCGGATCCGTAGCTTGGGGTAGGTTATTTTCGTCGTTAGACCGGAAGAAATCGCCAATTCTGAACACGTGATGTTTATATCTCCGCCGTAGAGTTGCCTTGGTAAAAGTATTAGCTGATGGTGCAGTATTACTTAGTATTTTTCTTTTTCTCCCGCGTAAAGAGCCTTCCCAAGGAGTACAGTGTTTTCATATGTACTTCAAAAATTAGGCGTCAAATAAATTATGCACAAGAATATGACGTCATCTTCTGTCGAGTGACGTAAATGTTTTCTTGTTACCATCATATATGTTAGTGAAGTAGAATCTATTCATCTGCCCAAATTCTTAATTTTTTGTATGGACAAAATGGCGGGAGGTTTGAAATCTTTCACGTCGCAGTATCTGACAGTGGCTTGTGCATTTAATGAAAACCTTCTACATGAGTTTATGGTGACATAGGAGCTTCAGGTAGGTTGCTTCTCTGGTTCCTTACTTTCTTTTTGTCTACCGTATTTTAAAAATACGATAGACTTTGAAATGGGGTTGGTCGGAGCGCATTCCGGAGCATGCACATGACGTTTTTGGCGTGCGGGGCAGAAATTCTTGCAAAGAAGTAACAAGATAAAAATGACGTCACGCGTAGCTACGCAAACTTTGTTAAAGAACGTCTTTTTGGTGCCAAAGCGCCGCGCGCGCGCGTGTGTGTGTGTGTGTGTGTGTGTGTGTGTGTGTGTGTGTGTGTGTGTGTGTGTGTGTGTGCGTGCGTGCGTGTGTGCGTGTGTGTGTGTGTGTGTGTGTGTGTGTGTGTGTGTGTGTGTGTCTGTGTGTCAGCGACTAGAGCCCGCGTTTGAGGACGGCCAAGCTTGACGTTTTAGAATATTGTCCCTAAAAGAATTATATCGAGACCTTTTTTTCGATGTTTTGATTAAGATGCTCATTGGTGAGAAAATGGCCGTTTCAGAAAAACCGGTTAATCCACACTGGAGTCCGTAATTTTTTCTTATCTTTACTAGATATTTTGCATATAGCTAGATAAAAGCGAGATATTGAATGAGTTCCTTACCATCATTGGACCTCTAGAACTTTTGAGTTATAATTAAATATTTTTTGAAAAAATATATTTTCACGTTTTGGGGATTATTTTCACAAATTATATGGGTTAATCTTAAAACAATTGAATCTTTTTTACGAACGCCCCCCCCCCCCCCCCCAATCTTCTCATTAATAATCGTATGATTTTTCATATACGGTATTTACATAAGCCTACAGTTTGTCTCAGCTGTCCGGTACGATTAGCTCAATTGTGACCTGCATGCCCTAGGTGTGAAAATCAGTTAATTTTCTGCACCACTTTTTGGAGTCATTGTTAAACAGCTAGCATAACTTTAATTTTTCTTTTACGAAAAAAATATCTTCTCATTAATACCCCCATGATTTTTCATAAACAGTGTTTGCATAAGCCTGCTATTTGTCCCGGCCCTGGGGTAGGATTAGGTCAAATTGTGACCTGTAAGCTCTAGGCGTGAAAATCAGCAAAAAATTGCAAAGTTGATCCTCTGATACGTCAAATGTTAGTACTGCGATGAGTGACGTACAACATCGAGTCGTCACTAATGTGAACACGGCGTCGTGGGACTAATGATGCCATGACGTGAAGCTCGAAGTGACGTCATTTCGCTGCTCGTGATATTATTCAGAATAGCTATGCTACGCCAGACCACAGAGCTTACGTGTCCGTCTTTATTTCTGTGTGCCAGTGTGTGTGGATCAGAGGGTGGGTTAGAGTAGAAGGAGATGGATTTTTGTTAGCTGCACGAGCCCACAGAGCGTACTAATGGCGGGAAGCGCCGTGTGTCCGTCTTTATTTGTGTGCGCCGACGTGTGTGTTGATCAGAGGTTGGCTTAGAGAGGAGGGGAATGGATCAGCATTATAATCCTAAAAATATAAACACACACCCACATGTACTATGGTAAACAACAGTCAGATGTGTATAAAACTGTATTTATCTGTATTGTCGTCT
Organism: Semisulcospira habei; assembly: GCA_036245525.1. Lineage (NCBI taxonomy): Eukaryota > Metazoa > Mollusca > Gastropoda > Semisulcospiridae > Semisulcospira > Semisulcospira habei. The sequence continues at coordinate 216,809,289 of BTPG01000005.1, read as the reverse complement.
GCTCTTTCGATTCCACATGCACGAGCTGATTTCCATTTGCACGCGCATTAATATTCTTAGACTGGGAATCACATGACCGGTCTCATGATTTCACCTTAAGGTTGTATACTATACCTACATTTTTTAATTGAAAACTGCCGCTTATAGGGTTTTTTGAGAGTTTTATTGAGTCTGGAGGCTATTGCCACCCTGAAAGACCCATGGTCCCGGGCATATTTGTAAGTTTGAGCCTTTTGCGTGACCTACCCCATAAGCAAAAACACGCAAAATAGCTGATTTCAGAACACAATAAAAATTTATCGAATAGTGTGTTAAAATGATAAAGAAACATTTCGGTCACTTCATAAAGTATGTTAGTATTTTCTCGTAAAAACAGTGTGCTCTGATAATTGGAATTCTAAGTGCAATCGACAAAAGTGTATGTTGTAAATTCGCAAAGTGCCCGGATGTTATCAATAACATTACAAGTGTTTGCAATGTTGGGCAATTGCTCAGGCCCTTTTTATTCGATAAAGTCGTACTTTAGATCATATCACACACATTATTTATGAAAAAATGAGGGGGTCCCGCGCAAAAATTGGCACTTTGGGTCGTTTACGAGTGCGTTTTCAAAAAGGGATACAAGCGATGTCTGACTTCCGGCAGATCATATCTCCGCCGTAGCCAGTCCCAAGCCCGCATGAGAAAGGAGGAAATCAACGATGCCAAACCAACAAGTATAACCTACGCCCAAACTGTTGCAAACTACTAGTCTTCGATCACTATTGGTGACAGTGGGAAAGTACACTGGAACAAACAACAACGGCAGATACGGGATGAGAAGGTTTATCTATAAGTAATTAAATGCACCCACTATTCCTTAGTAGTTGAATTAGTGCCGTGGTAAAATACTTTTTTTGCCACGCAGGTAACCAGGGTTCAATCCCCGTAGATGGATATTTTTTTCCCTGCTCAAAAATTTGAAACCCATACAGTTTCTACTTCGCTAAATGAAACAAACGCACACACAAAAAAAGAAAAAACAACGCAAAAAAAAAAAAAATATATATATATATATATATATATATATATATATATATATAAAAGAAAAGCGTGGTAATTTTGTTTTTTTTTTCAATTTAAAATATGCGATTATCATCACTGTTGTAATGTGAATGTTAAACCATGAACCAACCAACAAACCACTTTCAGTCTTGGATAAAAATGCATACTGGTTACCTCGGTACATTTGTTCATTCATTTTTTTTCAGCCAGGCATTGTGAGCATGTTTACATTACATGTTTACATTCATTCAATCATTCACAGATTCACTGATGAAAAAGCACACCAAAGACTGTCGTCACAGAGTGTTTTTTTTTTTAATTTTTTCCTGGCATCATCTACAAACATTAATTAATGAATAATGTGAATTTGTTTTAATATACCTGCTGCAAGCAATGCTACATGCTCCTTTGGTGTATCCGTGAAAGCAGGTAAGTGAACATCTCTGGTTGAAAGATGTTTGTGAACAGATTGGTAGTGGATGTACCTATCTCTCCAGCTGAATCTCAGTTTCCCAGCAGTTTTTGGTTACAAATTATAAGGAAACAAAACAAACGTCACATGTTTCAATATGCCCCATTATGTTTACACATGATCATTGTGAGTAAAGAATAATATCTGTTTATTTTCACAAGAAATGCTGTATTTGCAGACATTCATTTAAAGTATACATGTACAGTCAAGTATGTTGAAAGCATATTAGGCTACAATGCACATAGGCACCCATACAAAAGTAACTACCTCAAATACAAAATGTTAAATGTTTAGGGCTCAACATCCTTTGTCCATAAAAGGTGATTTCAAAGATGGGTCACAGAAATAGGGTCTGAACAAATTTTGACCCAAGCTGTATTCGAACCCAGGACCTTTGGGATGAGAGTCAAACACACTACCACCGAGCCACCCAGCTCCCCCTCATATGCCTATGATCAGTTATCACCCAACCACTGAAATCTGCTGTGACAGATGGAGGGTAATGCAAGAACTACATGGTCAACTCACTCTTTAGAAGTATTGCGATTTTCATTGCGCAAGTCCACATTTGGTATATTTTGAGCAGAGGGTTTAATGACATATGTATATATATATACTACATACCTACCCCCCCCCCCCCACCCGGGCTGCATTTCTATATTTTGGCACACCCCCTCTTCAGAAAGGACCCATGGGTGTTATACTCTGAGGCCAATGACCATTTTCAGAATGTATATCATTTATAATCATGCAAAGCGGAGCAGTGATAAGTTTTCTCCTTGTTTCACACCGACGCTGCAAAAAAATCTATCTGTACCACTGTTTCCTAACCCATAAGAGTCAGCTGTGGAGTACATATTTTGAATGATTGATGTATGCCAGTATTTCAGAACTTGTCACAAACAAGACCTGTTTATATGCTGAAATGTCTTCGAAAAATGAACACATTGGCAGTAAAGGGGTTTTCCTTGGATAATCAAAAACTAATACATATTAAGCTGCATTTCCAAATCGCGACATGACAGGAGAGTGACAAAAATTAACTTTTCTGAGGGGGGGGTCATCCAAATAAATATGCATAGGAAGGTCTTACCATCAGGTATCTCTTTACCAAGTTTAGGGTTACAGTTAGGAATACTTGAGAAAAAAACATCTTTGGGCTATGGCTATCTTGTACCTATTTCCCGATTTCTTGTGACCCTTTACCTTTCTGACCTTTCATGCATACGAAATTAGTATGCATGAAAAGTTCTTACCACCTTGTACCAAGTCTGGGTTTGAAGTTGTGTATACTTGAGAAAACATCTTTTTGGTCAAAATACAGATATTTTTCACCTTTTTACTGCACTACAAATTACAACATGGGTGTCAAATCGCTTTGTCACATTGTTATATGAAAACACACAAAGCACACCCCCATCACTGTACAATAGCCCCTGAACTGCTCGACTGCACGTTACAATTTTGTCGCCCCGCTGCTTCTGTCAGGCTTATGGAAACACTCCCTCTTTATTTCTATTTTCTCGAGTTTTGTCATTGTCACTTTGTTGTCACTGCCCCACTGCTGCTGTGTCTGCAGTTGAATAGCCAGGCCTAAAGCCTGCTTTCCCTTCTCCTAATATATGGCTATGCATCAGCTCAGGCAGTAAGGCACAGGCTTTTGCTGCATTGCGAATGATGTGACTGTCCAAAACCTTGACATTGTGGCCAGCCTGATGGATGGACATCAAAATAACAGGATGTCTGCCCTCCTACACAGGACAATCAGTTCACTTCCTTTGCCTTCTCGTCGGTTGGCCATCGCGGAGAGATGTACCCGCTGAACTCTTCTTCCCTCATCTTTCGCAACCTGCAAAAGATAATTTTGTATCAAAAAAAGTTCTGACATGCACATATTGCGTGCATATATGTTTGCAAGTATTTATACAAAGTACATACATGCATAATATGACATTAGTCAGAACATGAACAAGAAAGGCAATGTCCTTATGGTTCACGTGTATGACCAATCCACATAATATGTCTGTCCTTTTTTACCTTGGCTTGACTTCTCCAACAGGTCTCTGAAAATGTCTAAACATAAGTGTAGGGCTGGATTTTGTACCAGTGAAACCTGAGTATTTTTCCAAATCCCTTCATTTTTCACACATTTGTCAACCCTCTGTGACCCTTGACCTCTGTGAGGGGCTGATTACATTAGTAGCACAGAAAAGTGTTATAATCATGCCACATTTTAGTGAAAAGTTTGCAAAAACATTGATAAAAACTACAACTCTACCCGAAACTAACTTTTGTCACCCTTATCATGTGGTATCTCCATAGCAAGTTTGAGTTTGAAGTTGAAAATACTACTTGAGATGACCTTTGAAAGGTCACAGAAATTGGTATGTTTAGAATTATTTTACCACAAAGTACCCTTGTGCCAAGTTTGAAGTCTGAGGCTTGCATAGTCTTCGAGGAAATGCCAATGTTAAAGTTGCCCACAGGTAACAGACAGTTGACGGACGACCCATTACAAACACTTACTTTTGCTATCACACGTGCGCCAAAAATTAGATGCCATTGAGCTTGAAATGACCACAAAGGGTGTATACATATATCTAGAATCAGCATCAATATTCAAAGTGTAACTTGCAGAAATTGTTTCAAACAGGACACAACGCATTGCTGTTTAGCAACAGCACACACTGGACCAAATGGGTAGTATTCAGATTTTTCTAGTCCTTTTGTATGCACTAAGTGCTTATTAAAGAAAACGACAGTATTTGGAGACTTGCCCAACCCTCTAGTTTTCAAATCAAATGCAATATGGTGCCACTTGTTGACAGCAAGTGATTTTAGCATTCGGTGTTGTTGAGAATGCTGGTACTACTACTACACCATCTTCAAAATGAAAGAAAGCATTACAGTGTGATGTGTTTCAACCAGTTGTGTTTTGTTATGAACCTGATTCTATTCACAAATCAATCGGTATGCTTTACCTCGAGTCCAGGACAATAAGTGTCGCCTTCGCTCACTTTAGTTGATCCGCTGGAACTGCAATTGCCTGCTTTTAGCTGTGGCCTTCTCCTTTGAGCAAACATGACCTGACTAGCTCTTGCCTCTTCTTGGTGTAGGCGTCATACTTCTGTGCTTGTTTGCAAGTATACCCTCTGGGCGTGACTCTGTAGTGAGACGTCAACAGCAGCACTGACCTGAAATGAAATACATGTTTATTATCGTGTTATTCGGCAGCATGGCAATTTCACTTCTGATCTTATTTCAGGGTGGGTCGCTTCCAAACTCCACAAACAGGGACTTTGTTATAGCATTATGAACAATTCGGGGCCAGTGGGGGGAGTCCCCCCCCCCCACCCACCCACCCACCCAATTCGTCCCAACATTTAGTTTACACATTACTACCTTCAAACTAATGTGAAATAAACTGTGAACACCACAAACAAGAATGGTGAAGCCTGGATCCCTCGTGTGCATTTAAAACTGATCATTTTCTTAATCTGAACTGTGTGACCTTTCCAAAAGGTGACTGAAATTTAAGTGCCATGAGTCTAAGCATACGTAAAGGGCTGGCTTATGTACAGTTGTGAATAGTATTGGAGAAAAAATATCTTTTGTCAAATATGGCTATTTTTTTTTTTACCTATTTCTTGATTTCTCATGACCCTTGGCCTGAACGCAAACTGGTAGGCTAAGAGTAAGAAAGGTCTTGCCACAAAGTATCCTTCAGCTACGTTTGAAGACTGTGGTTTGAATGGTCTTCGAGAAAATGCCAACATTAAAGTTTACCATGGACAACCAATGGCCCAGAACATAGCCTTACACTTGCTTCGCACATGAGCCAATGAAAGAAGGCATTACAGTATGATGTGTTCATTCACACCATAGTTGTGTTGTGTTCTGCACCTGATTCTCATCACAGATCTACTGGTATGACTTACCTTGAGTCCAGGAGAATACGTGTCACCTTCCCTCACTTCACTTGAGCTGTGAGTGTGACCTTGGTCAGTTGGTGTAGACGTCATACTTCTGCGCTTGTTTGCAAGTATGTACTCTGGGTGAAAGTACTGAGACTCCACAGCGAGAGGTCAACAGCAGTATTAGCCTGAAATGAAATACATGATTATTACTGTGTTGTTCGGCAGCATGACAATTTCACTTTGCGTGAACTAAATGCAGGGGCAGATTATTACTTTCAAAATAAATGCGACAAAAACTGTGTAAACCGCAAAGAACAAACAACAATGGCAAAGTCATGTCTGTACGCCTCATGCGCATAACTGATTCACAACCTGTGTGACCTTTCCAAAAGGTAGCTGAAATAAGTGTCACGAGTCTCAACATAAAGGCTTGCTTTTGTACTAGTCAAATTTTGTATTTTTCACACATTCTACGGTCATCCAAAATGGTAGTCAACAAATATTAGGGTTTCAGTCAAAGTAGCGTTTTACTAGGTAACCCTTTTAATCCTGATACACCCACTGCTTGCAATAAATGTGACTATGATAGTTCAAGGGTGGTGCCAGAATAGATTGGCGTCTCATCCACCAAGTTATTCTGGCACCATCCTTGAACTAAAAAAATGCTGGACCTATCTCCTAATCTGTAATATAGCCTTCATAAGACAGAGAATGGATGAGAAAACTAAGCTACGAAGTACTGAAAGCAGTTACTGAGTTAGTAATGCAAAATTCTCCCTTAGCAGGACTTTTTACTACACACAGTACGTTTTCCTAAATAATAAGCACTGGCACTGGTTTAATATCACTACAATGTGGACTACATTCCTTCCACCGTATTAATAAAGGCTCTCTGAGAATGTATGGCAATGTTCTACTTCTAGGAGGTGACCGACATACATGGAATGCATGCCCCTGTCAACCCACAATAAAATGTAGTCTTCTTGACAGTTAGCTATTGGGGTTTTACGCCGTGCAGGTGACATCTCACGGCGGTGCATACAACTTTTTTTTTTTTAGAGTTGGAAAACCAGTCAGATATGCCACTTACGTACGACATTTTTCTGTCATTACTAGTAACTCGTGTTCTAGTCACTTAGCAAACACCACAACCTCTTTTTCTACTTTAGTTTACCTTTTCCTTGCTGAAGAGATTTTGTTGTGTTTCTGGCTGCCACGTATATTGCTTCTCGTTCGGTTGGCCCGTTCATTTTCTTCTTCTGAGAAATGGTTATGCGTTACTACTGACGCTCGATGACTTGTCGCAACTTATGCAAAGGTATCTTATTTCTGAGGAAACACAACATTTTATGCATAGAAACAGTCAGCTTACACACCTATTTCAGACAGTATATATCTTTTGTCAATTATCGATAAATTGAGCTTGTTTGCAATACGACTTGCCGTACGGCGGTTTTTTTCGGTGACCTCTAGTCTCAGGTCACGGCAGACGCAAGATAGCGGTATCTAAATGCGCAGAAAAGATGCGCGAAAGAGGTGTGTCCTACAACCTTAAGTGATTTCCACAGCAAATTTACAAAGCCAAGATGGCGTCCAGTCCCGAGTGGGTCGATTCGAAGACAAGCGTCAAACGGTGACGCTTTGCTTTAATGTTGCGATGTACTTTCAGGTAGCAGAACAGCTTTGGACAGTATAGCATTAATATTAGACCTTGTTTTCTTCCTCCTTTGTCAGGTATTTGTGCGCCACCACTCCCACACGTTGTTAACTCAGCAGGGATTCCAAGCGATGTTTCTTGGTATGGGCTTGGTCTACGAGCTACTGTACCGAACGACACATATAACTGACCAAGGTTTTAATAATAATAATAATAATAATAATAATAATAATAATAATAATAATATAAAAACCGGCCTTTATATTGGGCGCTTTACCAAATTGTTTGAATTGGTTCAAAGCGCCGCGTGCTGAAACCAAGACGCAGGCCAAGTGAAACACACGCATTCACTCAAAGTGCCGGATCATACTGCGTATGCCGGCCGGTTCACGTTTGGCAGTTGTGTTGACGCGCCCTGTCTACCAACCTGACGGGCTCCGCTGAATGACTACCCAGCACACAGCCGTGGTTCTCGCCCCTGAAATCAGGTCAAACATCGCTTGATCTGTCCAGATCGCCTTTTGCGACATAATGATCCGCAATTATTGATCAAGGAAGTTAGTTATCTGAAGGACGCAATCCAGGCCAACAAGGTTACTGCCAAGCGTGTCAAATGCACAGAAGAACCCAACGGAGAAAGAAACACGCTTAGAAAAGACAGAACGCGATTTATTGAATTGTATTGTAATTGTCTTTTCTAAGCGTGTTTCTTTCTCCGTTGGGTTTTTCTCTAGGTGAAGGACGTATACTGCCCGACGGACTTATCGCGGACTCTGCAACTGCACAATGGCGAACTGGGTACAAGTACGCGCGGTTTAATTGGTGTTTTCCAGCACACACACTCTCTGCAATTGGTTCGAGCAAACACCAGCAGGCGGATGGGGAGAAGCAGGACAAATAACAGATGTCCCTCCGCCGCGCTGCTTCCCACGCCGCAAGGGCGGTAATGAGGGTGCATACATGTGTTGTTCGCTCATGTGCTGGCCAGCACCCAAGGCCAGCAAACAAGGCCAGCACACAAGGCCAGCACACAAGGCCAGCAAACAAGGCTAGCACACAAGGCCAGCACACAAGGCCAGCAAACAAGGCTAGCACACAAGATCAGCACACAAGGCCAGCACACAAGGTCAGCAAGCAAGGCCAGCACACAAGGCAGCACACGAGGTCAGCAAACAAGGCCAGCACACAAGGCCAGCACACGAGGTCAGCACACAAGGCCAGCACACAAGGTCAGCAAACAAGGCCAGCACACAAGGTCAGCACACAAGGTCAGCACACGAGGTCAGCAAACAAGGCCAGCACACAAGGTCAGCACACGAGGTCAGCAAACAAGGCCAGCACACAAGGCCAGCACACGAGGTCAGCACACAAGGCCAGCACACAAGGTCAGCAAACAAGGCCAGCACACAAGGTCAGCACACAAGGTCAGCACACGAGGTCAGCAAACAAGGCCAGCACACAAGGTCAGCACACGAGGTCAACAAACAAGGCCAGCACACAAGGCCAGCACACAAGGCCAGCACACAAGGTCAGCACACAAGGTCAGCACACGAGGTCAGCAAACAAGGCCATCACACAAGGTCAGCAAACAAGGTCAGCACACAAGGTCAGCAAACAAGGCCAGCACACAAGGTCAGCACACAAGGTCAGCACACGAGGTCAGCAACAAGGCCAGCACACAAGGCCAGCACACGAGGTCAGCAAACAAGGCCAGCACACAAGGTCAGCACATGAGGACAGCAAACAAGGCCATTCCTGGATAAGGGTCAACTGCAGCTCCTCCAAGGTCACGGATGGCGTTGAAGTTTGCGCTGGAGTTTATCCCAGATTTGTTCAATAGGCGCCATGTCCTGTGAATTTGCTGGTCGGGACAAGGTTCTCATATGATGCCGTTCCCTACGCGAGAGCTGGCGTTGTAGTGTTGGAGATCCACACCAGAACCATAAGCCTACACCATCATTCTAGGGCCATGAGCTTGCACAATCATCCCGCGGCTAGGAGCGTGCACAATCACCCCGGGGCTAGGAGCATGCACAATCATCCCTGGGCTAGGAGCTTGCACAATTATCCCGGGGCTAGGAGCATGCACAATCATCTCTGGGCTAGGAGCTTGCACAATCATCCCGGGGCTAGGAGCATGCACAATCATCCCGGGGCAAGGAGCATGCACAATCATCCCGGCGCTAGGAGCATGAACAATCATCCCAGGGCTAGGAGCATGAACAGTCATCCCGGGGCAAGGAGCATGAACAATCATCCCGGGGCTAAGAGCATGAACAGTCATCCCGGGGCAAGGAGCATGAACAATCATCCCGGGGCATGAACAATCATCCCGGGGCTAGGAGCATGAACAGTCATCCCGGGGCTAGGAGCATGAACAATCATCCCGGGGCTAAGAGCATGCACCATCACTCAAGATCTTTGAGCCCGCGTAATCACCACAGGGACATTCGCCTGCACAATCACACCTGGGCTAGGAGCATGCACAAGAGTATAGTACATGTATAGCGGACTGGACTGTCTTCAGAGTTTAGTACTGACATGTATAGCGGACTGGACTGTCTTCAGAGTATAGTACATGTATAGCGGACTGGACTGTCTTCAGAGTTTAGTACATGTATAGCGGACTGGACTGTCTTCAGAGTATAGTACATGTATAGCGGACTGGACTGTCATCAGAGTTTAGTACTGACATGTATAGCGGACTTGACTGTCATCAGAGTATAGTACATGTATAGCGGACTGGACTGTCTTCAGAGTATAGTACATGTATAGCGGACTGGACTGTCTTCAGAGTTTAGTACATGTATAGCGGACTGGACTGTCTTCAGAGTTTAGTACATGTATAGCGGACTGGACTGTCATCAGAGTATAGTACATGTAAAGCGGACTTGACTGTCATCAGAGTTTAGTACTGACATGTATAGCGGACTTGACTGTCATCAGAGTATAGTACATGTAAAGCGGACTGGACTGTCATCAGAGTATAGTACATGTAAAGCGGACTGGACTGTCATCAGAGTTTAGTACTGACATGTAAAGCGGACTGGACTGTCATCAGAGTATAGTACATGTATAGCGGACTGGACTGTCATCAGAGTTTAGTACTGACATGTATAGCGGACTGGACTGTCATCAGAGTATAGTACATGTATAGCAGACTGGACTGTCATCAGAGTTTAGTACTGACATGTATAGAGGACTAGACTGTCTTCAGAGTATAGTACATGTATAGCGGACTGGACTGTCTTCAGAGTTTAGTACATGTATAGCGGACTGGACTGTCATCAGAGTATAGTACATGTATAGCGGACTGGACTGTCATCAGAGTATAGTACTGACATGTATAGCGGACTTGACTGTCATCAGAGTATAGTACATGTATAGCGGACTGGACTGTCATCAGAGTATAGTACATGTAAAGCGGACTGGACTGTCATCAGAGTTTAGTACTGACATGTATAGCGGACTTGACTGTCATCAGAGTATAGTACATGTATAGCGGACTTGACTGTCATCAGAGTATAGTACATGTATAGCGGACTGGACTGTCATCAGAGTATAGTACATGTATAGCGGACTGGACTGTCATCAGAGTTTAGTACATGTATTGCGGACTGGACTGTCATCAGAGTATAGTACAGTACATGTACTCAGAGTATAGTCATCAGACTGTCATCAGAGTTTAGTACATGACATGTATAGCGGACTTGACTGTCATCAGAGTATAGTACATGTAAAGCGGACTGGACTGTCATCAGAGTTTAGTACATGTTTAGCGGACTGGACTGTCATCAGAGTATTGTACAGTACATGTATAGCGGACTTGACTGTCATCAGAGTTTAGTACATGTATAGCGGACTGAACTGTCTTCAGAGTATAGTACATGTATAGCGGACTGGACTGTCTTCAGAGTATAGTACTGACATGTATAGCGGACTCGACTGTCATAAGAGTATAGTACATGTATAGCGGACTTGACTGTCATCAGAGTTTAGTACTGACATGTATAGCGGACTGGACTGTCATCAGAGTATAGTACATGTATAGCGGACTGGACTGTCATCAGAGTATAGTACATGTATAGCGGACTGGACTCTCATCAGAGTATAGTACATGTATAGCGGACTGGACTGTCATCAGAGTATAGTACTGACATGCATAGCGGACTTGACTGTCATCAGAGTATAGTACATGTATAGCGGACTGGACTGTCATCAGAGTATAGTACATGTATAGCGGACTGGACTGTCATCAGAGTATAGTACATGTATAGCGGACTGGACTGTCATCAGAGTATAGTACATGTATAGCGGACTGGACTGTCATCAGAGTTTAGTACATGTATAGCGGACTGGACTGTCATCAGAGTATAGTACAGTACATGTATAGCGGACTTGACTGTCATCAGAGTTTAGTACATGTATAGCGGACTGAACTGTCTTCAGAGTGTAGTACATGTATAGCGGACTGGACTGTCATCAGAGTATAGTACTGACATGTATAGCGGACTGGACTGTCATCAGAGTATAGTACATGTATAGCGGACTTGACTGTCATCAGAGTTTAGTACTGACATGTATAGCGGACTGGACTGTCATCAGAGTATAGTACATGTATAGCGGACTGGACTGTCATCAGAGTATAGTACATGTATAGCGGACTGGACTGTCATCAGAGTATAGTACATATATAGCGGACTGGACTCTCATCAGAGTATAGTACATGTATAGCGGACTGGACTGTCATCAGAGTATAGTACATGTATAGCGGACTGGACTGTCTTCAGAGTATAGTACATGTATAGCGGACTGGACTGTCATCAGAGTATAGTACTGACATGCATAGCGGACTTGACTGTCATCAGAGTATAGTACATGTATAGCGGACTGGACTGTCATCAGAGTATAGTACATGTATAGCGGACTGGACTGTCATCAGAGTATAGTACTGACATGCATAGCGGACTTGACTGTCATCAGAGTATAGTACATGTATAGCGGACTGGACTGTCTTCAGAGTATAGTATATATATAGTGGACTGGACTGTCATCAGAGTATAGTACATGTAAAGCGGACTGGACTGTTATCAGAGTTTAGTACTGACATGTATAGCGGACTTGACTGTCATCAGGGTATAGTACATGTATAGCGGACTGGACTGTCATCAGAGTATAGTACTGACATGTATAGCGGACTTGACTGTCATCAGAGTATAGTACATGTATAGCGGACTGGACTGTCATCAGAGTATAGTACTGACATGTATAGCGGACTTGACTGTCATCAGAGTATAGTACATGTATAGCGGACTTGACTGTCATCAGAGTATAGTACATGTACAGCGGACTGGACTGTCATCAGAGTATAGAGGTTGGCAATAATGGTTGTACTGTCTGTCATCAGAGTACAGGGGATACGGCCTTACACATCGCCTGCCGCCGACACGACCTTGACCTTGCCAAGCTGTTGGTAGAGTCAGGAGCCCCAATCGACAGTAAGAATGTAAGGCTCGTCTGTCTGTCTATCTGACTGTCTGTCTGACTGACTGCCTGTCTACCTTTGGCCTGACTGACTATTGTGCTGTCTGCATGTCAGTCTGACTGTCGTCCTGTCTGCCGTTTAGTGTGTTGTCCTGTCTGTGTGTCAATCTATTGTCCTGTCTGTCAGTCAGTCTATTGTTGTCTGTCTGACAGTCTATTGTCCTGTCTGTATGTCAGTCTGACTTTTGTCCTGTCTGTCGGACAGTCCGACCATTATTTTATCTGTCTGTCAGTCTGACTATTGTTCTAGCTGTCTGACAGACTATTGTTTTGTCGGCTGTCAGTCTATTGTCCAGTGTCTGTCAGTCTGACTATCGTCCTGACGTTGTGTCAGTGTGACTTTTATCCTGTCTGTCTGACAGTCTGGCCATTATCCTGTTTGTCTGTCAGTCTGACTATTGTCCTGTCTGCCTATTGTCCTGTCTGCTTTTCATTGTGTTGCCTTGTCTGTCTGTCAGTCCGACTATTGTTCTGTGAATCTGCCTGTCATTTCGACTAGTCAGTTCAATTCAGTTCAATTCAATAAATCTATATTATCACTGTCAGTAACATTTAGGTTAGGTGAAGTCCATTATTAAATAATATATATACACCAAGACACCGATGTAACGGCCTTTATGCTTTGATGGATGATATTTTAAGCCTTTCACTTCTAGTGAAAAAGGATGGTTCAGTAATGGATATCAGGGGCCAGATGTGCGTGCTATTGTGTGATGTTTGCATGATATGCCTGTCACGTGTGAAATGGACGTTTCAATAAGGGGCCAAATGTTGACATTTTGATAGTGTTTATTTGTGAGAGCTATTGTTTCATGTTTATTTGTAAGTGCTATTGTTTCATGTTTATTTGAGAGTGCTATTGTTTCATGTTTATTTGAGAGTGCTATTGTTTCATCTTTATTTGAGAGTGCTGTTGTTTCATGTTTATTTGTGAGTGCTATTGTTTCATGTTTATTTGTGAGTGCTATTGTTTCATGTTTTTATGATATGCCTGTCACGTGTGAAAAAGGATGCGACATAGTGTTTATCAAGTGACATTGTCATGATATGCTCGTCACTTCAGACTGTTCTGTAACGGGTATCAGGTGACCAATGTTCACATTTTGATAGCGTTTAGTGCGTGCTATTGTTGCCATTTCAGTTTTGTGAATAAGAACTGTTCAGCTTTGGATATCAAGGGTATCAGGGGCCAAATGTGAATATTTTGGTTAGTTAGTTAGTTATTTGGGTTTAACGCCGAGCAGGTGAACATTTTGGAAGCAGACTTTAACAAAATGGGATGAACCTTAACAAACGAAGTCTCTTCTACATGAGATCCATAACCCACAAAATAGCTTCTATATGAGATCCATAACCCACAAAGTAGCTTCTACATGAGATCCATAACGCACAAAATAACTTCTACATGAGATCCATAACCCACAAAGTAGCTTCTACATGAGATCCATAACCCACAAAATAGCTTCTATATGAGATCCATAACGCACAAAGTAGCTTCTACATGAGATCCATAACCCACAAAATAGCTTCTACATGAGATCCATAACCCACAAAATAGCTTCTATATGAGATCCATAACCCACAAAATAGCTTCTACATGAGATCCATAACCCACAAAATAGCTTCTATATGAGATCCATAACGCACAAAATAGCTTCTACATGAGATCCATAACCCACAAAGTAGCTTCTATATGAGATCCAGAACCCACAAAGTAGCTTCTATATGAGATCCATAACCCACAAAGTAGCTTCTACATGAGATCCATAACCCACAAAGTAGCTTCTATATGAGATCCATAACCCACAAAATAGCTTCTACATGAGATCCATAACCCACAAAATAGCTTCTACATGAGATCCATAACCCACAAAGTAGCTTCTACATGAGATCCATAACCCACAAAATAGCTTCTACATGAGATCCATAACCCACAAAGTAGCTTCTACATGAGATCCATAACCCACAAAATAGCTTCTATATGAGATCCATAACCCACAAAATAGCTTCTATATGAGATCCATAACCCACAAAATAGCTTCTATATGAGATCCATAACCCACAAAGTAGCTTCTACATGAGATCCATAACCCACAAAATAGCTTCTATATGAGATCCATAACCCACAAAATAGCTTCTATATGAGATCCATAACCCACAAAATAGCTTCTATATGAGATCCATAACCCACAAAGTAGCTTCTACATGAAATCCATAACCCACAAAATAGCTTCTATATGAGATCCATAACCCACAAAGTAGCTTCTATATGAGATCCATAACGCACAAAATAGCTTCTACATGAGATCCATAACCCACAAAATAGCTTCTATATACGAGTTGTTCTCCAGAATTAGTACCCAGAATATTGAAATCATGTCTAAAATTAAATTGCATATAATAATAATAATAATAATAATAATAATAATAATAATAATAATAATAATAATAATAATGTACATTTATATAGCGCTTAACCTCCAGATTAATGATGCTCTAAGCGAGTAGGACTAGGTTTTAAGACCACGAGACCGAGTGAGATTCTCAGTATCACCTAAACACCGATGTAATATTCTATTTCTTACCCGCCTTTTTCTTGTCATTAATCCGATGTCAGCTGGTCTTCGGCACACACCTAGTCGCCATTGTGTCTTGGCAAAGGTCTTAACGTCATTTACTTTGTAATGTGCGTCAATATTTTGGATGCCAGACAAACGTTCCTAATAGCGCAGTAAATGATACCAGAGTGCCAGTCGTCACTGTGAAATGATGTCATTGCGCGTGAGCTGAAAGTAGGTCAAGTTCAATATCGCGTGTGCCCATACCTTTTTGTTGGCCAGACTTTCTACAGGACAATGTTGTGCACACTTGGCCGTTCACGCAACACGGCTGTATCATGCACGAAATGACATTTCTCCTTGATGATGAAAATGTTGATGTCAGCACAGAAGGAAGTCCGTAGAGAAATGTCGGCCTGTATAACATACAACGCATGTCTTGCAGCTGGACGGCCACACTCCGTTGCACCTGGCAGCATGGGAGGGAGATGAGGGTCTCGTCAAATACCTGGTCACCATGAAGGCCAACCCCAACCTGTTGGATCAGGTGTGTATCTTTACCTCTCTGACCATGCGTTTAAAGTACAAGACAGGTCCTTTGTGGTGACGTCATTGTGACAACACTACCCTTTACAGTGATGTCATTATGAGGATCATTGTAGATTGACGTTATTAGTGTAGAGAAACGTCATTTGTGAGGGGACAGTTGTGGAGTCAGGTGTGTTGTGGTTGCAGCATGACCGGGGACCGTTACACATCGCGGCGGAGAGAGGCCATACTCACATCGTGGACCTGCTCATTGACAAGTTCAAGGCCTCTGTGTCGTCACGTACCAAGGACGGCAGCACCCTCATGCACATCGCATCCACATTCGGCCACCCGGACACGGCGCTTGCCTTCCTCAAGAAAGGGGTACCGCTGCTCATGCCCAACAAGGTACACACATAACGGGTGGGTTCAGTGCGCCCGTTTAGTAGTCAATCAACCGGGTATGTCTTTGTCTTTTTACTAGTCAATACATCGGCCACGTTCTCCAGTTAGTGAATGGCTTTGTGTACGTGCGTGCACTAGTCAATGGTTCGGTGTTTGTCTTTTTACTAGTCAATGGTTCGGTGTATGTCTTTTTACTAGTCACTGGATCTTTTTGTTAATGTCTTTGATTATGTCTTTTTATTAATGAATGGATCCGGAATGCCTGTTTACTAGTGAATGGACCGGGTACATCCTACAGTTAGTGAATGGATTTGGGTACATCCTACAGTTAGTGAATGGATTTGGGTACACCCTTCCACCAGTCAATGGCTGGGGTACATTTTCCAGTTAATTAAATCGCGATTTGCCAGATATGACATGGGTACGTTAACCTACGTTATATGATAAGGGTACGATAACTTACGTTGTGTGATAAGGGTATGATAACTTACGTTGTGTGATAAGGGTACGACATCTTATTTTGTATGATAAGGGTACGATATCTTACGTTGTGTGATAAGGGTACGATATCTTACGTTGTGTGATAAGGGTACGATATCTTACGTTGTGTGATGTGATAAGGGTACGATATCTTACGTTGTGTGATACGGGTATGTTAATATGCATTTTATGATACGGATAACAGTTAACCTGCATTGTACGATATGGCAAACATTACGGTTACGGGTACATTTACCTACATTAATGATACAGGTACGTTAACCAATATTGTATGATAAGGTACGTTAACCAATATTGTATGATACAGGTACATTAACCAATATTGTATGATACAGATAAAAGTTCACCTACAGTGTATGATACAGGTACGTTAACCAATATTGTATGATACAGGTACGTTAACCAATATTGTATGATAAGGTACGTTAACCAATATTGTATGATACAGGTACATTAACCAATATTGTATGATACAGGTACGTTAACCAATATTGTATGATACAGGTACGTTAACCAATATTGTATGATACAGGTACGTTAACCAATATTGTATGATACAGGTACGTTAACCAATATTGTATGATACAGGTACGTTAACCAATATTGTATGATACAGGTAAAAGTTCACCTACAGTGTATGATACAGGTAAAAGTTCACATACAGTGTATGATAGAGGTACGTTAACCAATATTGTATGATACAGGTAAAAGTTCACCTACAGTGTATGATACAGGTACGTTAACCAATATTGTATGATACAGATAAAAGTTCACCTACAGTGTATGATACAGGTACGTTAACCAATATTGTATGATACAGATAAAAGTTCACCTACAGTGTATGATACAGGTACGTTAACCAATATTGTATGATACAGATAAACGTTCACCTACAGTGTATGATACAGGTACGTTAACCAATATTGTATGATACAGGTACGTTAACCAATATTGTATGATACAGGTACGTTAACCAATATTGTATGATACAGATAAAAGTTCACCTACAGTGTATGATACAGGTACGTTAACCAATATTGTATGATACAGGTACGTTAACCAATATTGTATGATACAGGTACGTTAACCAATATTGTATGATACAGGTACGTTAACCAATATTGTATGATACAGGTACGTTAACCAATATTGTATGATACAGGTAAAAGTTCACCTACAGTGTATGATACAGGTAAAAGTTCACCTACAGTGTATGATACAGGTACGTTAACCAATATTGTATGATACAGATACGTTAACCAATATTGTATGATACAGGTACGTTAACCAATATTGTATGATACAGATAAAAGTTCACCTACAGTGTATGATACAGGTACGTTAACCAATATTGTATGATACAGATAAAAGTTCACCTACAGTGTATGATACAGGTACGTTAACCAATATTGTATGATACAGGTAAATGTTCACCTACAGTGTATGATACAGGTACGTTAACCAATATTGTATGATACAGATAAAAGTTCACCTACAGTGTATGATACAGGTACGTTAACCAATATTGTATGATACAGGTACGTTAACCAATATTGTATGATACAGGTACGTTAACCAATATTGTATGATACACGTACGTTAACCAATATTGTATGATACAGGTACGTTAACCAATATTGTATGATACAGGTACGTTAACCAATATTGTATGATACAGGTACGTTAACCAATATTGTATGATACAAATAAAAGGTCACCTACAGTGTATGATACAGATACGTTAACCAATATTGTCTCTCTTGGCTTGACTTCGCGAACGAAGATTCTATAGGGCTTGCCCACATCGTCTGCAGGCATTTTCGTGGCTGCGGAGGCCAATCCGGGACAGGCAGGTACGACCGCAGTGGCTGCAGGGGAAGGTCTGTTCAGGGTTCTCAGTTACGACAGCTCTGTTTTTTCTTCTGAGCCGCTTGTCCTTAAGGTTAGCTCTGCGAGAGTCCTCAAAGGAGACGGCTGCCTTGTGAATGGTGGAGCGCCAGGTGTCACGGTCCGCAGCAAGCGAAGACCACTGGCGGTGGTCGATTTGGCAGGCACTAAGTGACTTCTTGAGACCGTCTTTGTATCTCTTCTTTGGTGCCCCTCTGTCTCGGTGTCCAGTGGCGAGCTCGCCGAACAGAGTGATCTTGGGTAGGCGATGATCCTCCATCCTGGAGACGTGCCCCGCCCAGCGAAGCTGTGTCCGCAGCAGCAAAGCCTCGATGCTCACAGTTTCCGCCTGTTCAAGGACCTCGACGTTGGTGACATAGTCACTCCAGTGAATGCTGAGGATGGTACGCAGGCAGCGCTGGTGAAAGCGTTCGAGGAGTCGTAGTTGGCTGCGGTAGAGGGCCCAGGACTCGGTACCGTACAGCAGGGTGGTGAGGACGACAGCTCTGTACACGCTGATCTTGGTGCCTTTTTTCAGCTGTTGATTGTGCCACACCCGCTTGAATAGTCGCCCGAAAGCACTGTTCGCTTTTGCCAGCCTGTTGTCCAGCTCCTTGTCCAGCTTGGCGTCTGACGTGATGATGCAGCCAAGGTAGGTAAACTGGTGTACAGACTTCAGTTCCGACTCGCCGATGGTGATGTGGGGAGGGCGATGCTCTTCCTTGGGTGCCGGCTGATGAAGGACCTCTGTCTTTTTCAGACTGACCTCAAGTCCAAAGAGCTGGGCGGCATCTGCGAAGCAGGACGTAATGCGCTGCAAGGCTCTCTCTGTGTGTGCAACGAGGGCAGCGTCATCAGCAAAGAGCAGCTCACGAATCAGTTGGTCTAGGGTTTTCGTGTGGGCCTGCAGTCGTCTGAGGTTGAACAGGCTGCCATCGAGACGATACCTGATGTACACTGCGTCGTCGTCGTCGAGGTCCACTGTGGCCTGCTTCAACATCATGCTGAAGAAGATGGTGAAGAGGGTCGGTGCCAGCACGCAGCCTTGCTTCACGCCGTTGCGAATGGGGAATGGTTCTGAGAGGTCACTGTTTAATCTGACCTGGCCTTGCTGGTCCTCGTGGAGCCGGACGATCATGTTGAGGAACTTTGGGGGACAGCCTAGTCGCTCCAGGATCTGCCTGCTCACAGTGTCAAACGCTTTTGTTAGGTCGACAAACGTTACGTACAGCCCTTTGTTCTGCTCGCGGCACTTCTCCTGAAGCTGTCTCAGCACAAAGACCATGTCGGTGGTACTCCTGTTGGCTCTGAAGCCACACTGGCCCTCTGGGAGGTGGTCTTCAGCGATGGCAGGTACCAGCCGATTCAGGAGCAACCTTGCGAGAATTTTCCCGGAAATGGACAGCAGGGTAATTCCACGATAATTAGAGCAGGCAGACTTCTCTCCTTTGTTCTTGTACAGGGTGATGATGACTGCATCACGGAGATCCTTTGGTAGTGTTCCTTTTTCCCAGCAGCAGAGAAAGAGGTCGTGGAGCTTGTTGTGCAGTGCTGGGCCTCCATGTTTCCAGATCTCTGGCGGGATTCCGTCAATGCCTGCTGCTTTGCCACTCTTGAGCTGGTGGATGGCTGTGAGGGTCTCTTCGGCGGTGGGCGGTTCGTCCAATTCAACCTTTAGTGGAAGGTGTGGGATTTGAAGGATGACTGTTTCTTGAACAGTGCGCTCAGCGCCGAAGAGGTCCTGAAAATATTCCGACCAGCGGTTCAAGATGGAGGTATTATCTGTGAGGAGTGCCTGTCCATCAGCGCTTCGCAGGGGACTTTGTACCAGGTGCCTAGGGCCATACATTGCTTTCAGTGCTTCGTAGAAGCCCCTGTAGTCACCGTTGTCAGCGCAGAGCTGGGTCCTCTGTGCGAGTCTGGACCACCACTCGTTCTGGAGCTCTCTAAGCTTGAGCTGGAGACTGCTGCAGATGAGGCGGAAGGCAGACTTCTTCACAGGGCAGGAACCCTGGGCTAGGTGGGCCTGGTGTGCGGCTCTTTTTTTGCTAGAAGTTCCTGGATCTCTACGTCGTTTTCGTCAAACCAGTCTTTGTTCCTCTTTCTAGCAAAGCCCAAGACTTCCACAGAAGATTTTACAATAGCAGTTTTCAGTTGTTCCCAGAGTGTTTCAGGGGAGGAGTCTGCTGGATCAACTGTGTCTTTGAGCATGCGCTGTAAATCGGCCTGAAGGGCAGCTTTCTTGTCGTCACGCTGAAGGCTGGCAACATCAAGCTTTTTCTTGGCGGGGGGGGGGGGGGGGCCCTTTCTTGGGTTTCAGCTTGAGGCGGAGCCTGAGTTTGCAGCGAACAAGGCGGTGGTCAGTGTGGCACTCTGCGCTGGGCATCACTCTGGTGAGCAGGACGTCACTGCGGTCCCTCTGACGCACTAGGACATAGTCGATAAGGTGCCAGTGCTTGGAGAGAGGATGCATCCAGGTGGTCTTTCGACTGTCCTTTTGCTGGAAAGTAGTGTTGGTGATGACAAGTTGCTGTTCTGCACAGAGCTCCAACAGTAAGCGACCATTGTCATTGCAGTTCCCAACGCCATGCTTGCCGAGGACTCCTTTCCAGGCTTCAGAGTCTTGGCCCACTCTGGCGTTGAAGTCGCCAAGGATGATGACTTTGTCGTCTGCAGGGGTGCTCTGCAGGAGGCTGCGCAGGTCAGAGTAGAACTTGTCTTTTTCTGCAGGCTCTGCCAGGAGGGTTGGGGAGTACACACTGAGAAGGGTGACGTATTGCTGGTGTCTCAGTGGGAGGCGCATGGACATGATGCGGTCGGAGTGACCCGTTGGTAGGTTTTCCAACTTAGTCGCAATGTGGGTCTTGACCATGAAGCCCACGCCTGAGAGCCGTCTTTCTGATGCAGGCCTGCCTGACCAGTAGAGGGTGTAGCCAGCGCCAAGTTCTTGGAGGCTGCCTTCCCCCGGGAGGCGTACTTCGCTGAGCGCGGCGATGTCGATGTTTAACCTCCGCAATTCATGGGCAATGAGGGCGGAGCGACGTTCAGGGCGTCCGCTGTCTGCTATGTCGAGCATGGTTCGGACGTTCCAGCATGCTACGTTGAGTCCAGTCGTGGTCGTCATGAGAGTGGATCCATTGTTTTTTCTTGTTTTCTGACCGCATGAGAAGATGCCCGTTGACCGCGGCTAGCCAACTGGGTTACGAGGGGATGAGCTTTGGTTAGGCCACCTTTTCTAGGCCCCTCTCCGTGTGGAGCAAGCAGTGCTGTCCCTAGAGAAGGCTGCTTGGTCGTTCAGGGTGTGCCGAGTGACGTTGTCATCCCCATGTCAACATCAGGCGACCAATATCCTGAACCGCCTGCATGCAGGTTTGAGACTGCGGCTTCCAGTGACATCTTTCACCTGCCGTTTTGCCCCTTACCCATCGCTACAGGACTTGGAAAGTTCAGTGTCATAGTCCGTGGGCGTTTCCTAAAGCCTGCGCGGTGGAGCTTTTTGGTGGAGTGCAGTGTGCGCAGTACTGGCCCCACCCTTTAAACCCTTGGTTCGTTTGCCATGGCCTAGCAAGCTGGGACGGTGGCATCGAGGTCATCGGGTCGTAGGTTTTATATCAGACTGTCCTTGTCTTAGTCTCTGGCTCAAAAGCCTTCCCCGGAGACACGGGGGCTTTGATGTCAGGGGTTTCCTCCCTTAGCCTTTCCGCAGTGGGCAGTGGGCAGATGTTCACATCTGCACGGGACATAGACGACCCCGCCCTCCACGAGTCCCCTGCTGCCTTGCAGGCTTGGCCGCTTGGCTGCGGAAACCAATATTGTATGATACAGATAAAAGTTCATCTACAGTGTATGATGCTGAAGTCTGCTGTGAAGATTCTTAGAAATCAAATGTGACGGTAAATGGTTTCTGACATTTACCGAATATCTGAGTGAAGCACCTGCGTTTAAAACAATATGGGATGAACCACAGTACCTATGTCAAACAGTGTGTGTGTGTGTGTGTGTGTGTGTGTGTGTGTGTGTGTGTGTGTGTTTGTGTGTGTATGTGTGTGTGTGTGTGTGTGTTTGTGTGTGTATGTGTGTGTGTGTGTGTGTATGTGTGTCTGTGTGTTAAATAGAGAGAGCGAGAGAGAGAGAGAGAGAGAGAGAGAGAGAGAGAGAGAGAGAGAGAGAGAGAGAGAGAGAGAGAGAGAGAGAGAGAGAGAGAGAGAGAGAGAGAGAGAGAGAGAGAGAGAGAGAGAGAGAGAGAGAGAGAGAGAGAGAGAGAGAGAGAGAGAGAGAGAGAGAGAGAGAGAGAGAGAGAGAGAGAGAGTGACGTCGCATCTAGAGTATTGTGCCGATGTCTAGATGGTGACGGTGTTGCTGCTTTTGCGTCAATGGCACTGTCTGATTTTTTTTTCCAGAAGTCGAGTTTTCGTACTTTAAAATTTTAAAAAATTATTTTTACTGAATAAATTCAAAAGATACAAAGCTGGCTAACGAAATCATCCAATGCCTTTCTTTAATCTAATAGTCCATACGCCAGTCCTGGCTACCGTGCACCCCCCCCCTCTCCCCCCCCCCCCCCCAGTACTCAATAAGATGGGTTTCAAAGTGAACCCTAGTATGTCCTGAGATGTTTAAGCCATGTTCCCCTAAAATCCTTAGGAACACACCAGAGGTATAGCCGATGCCGCAAGGGTACCCCCATTCACGCTCTTTGCGAATGCTAAAAAAAAAAAAAAAAAAAAAATGAGGTTGAGAAACATTTTCCTCTAAAGAAATCAGAATTCATTCCAGAAGCCCAAATCAGGCAATATTATGTCAAGGCACACCTTCTGCTTCCTCTGCAAAAGAAAACAGAGTTGTTCATATTTTTAGCTTATCCTTTTGATCCATTTCCCTCCTCTCTAAGCCAACCCCTGATCAACACATACGCCGGCGCATACAAATAAAGACGGACACACAGCGCTTCCCGCCACTAGTACGCTCTGTGGGCTGGAATAGCGACAGGAATTCTGAAGAAGAAGAATAACAGAAATAAGGTTACTATGAGCTTCACGTCATGACATCGCTGGTCTCACGACGCCGTGTACACTGTGACGAATTTGATGTTTGACGTCACTCATCCGAAAGACACGCTCTTTCAGAGCTGACTGTTTTGTTCCACACAGCCTCTTCCAGGGCTGACTGTGTTTGATGGGAGTAAATAGTGGCTCCAAAACTTGCAAAAATGAATTAATTATTATTGAAAACCGTTAAGAGGTACAACGCTGGATTACGAACTCTTTCAATATCTCCTTTTAACCACCCCACCCCCGTCTGATCCGCACGGCAAAATGGCAAACACAAACACAAACGGCAGAATCGCACACACAAACACAGACGGCAGACACGTGGCGCTTCCTACCGGTTGTACGTTCTGTGGGCTGGCGTAGCCACAGCCATTTTGAAGAATAAGGTGGAATGGCCCACGCCCACAAAGCCTCTTCTGTATGAGCAATGCATGCATATTCCACCTGTTCCACAATACGTTCGCAAATTTCATACAAAAATAAATGAAAGAGACAATCGCGCCAGCTCATACACATATAAAACACCGACGTGCTGGTGATTTGCGTCAATTAGGAACATTGTATAAAACACTGACGCGTTTGGTACTTTTACGTCATCGTCACTGTTTGATTCTTCTGATGAAATCAAGGAGTCTTACTTTTGACAATTTTTCCTGCATTGAACTTTTATTTTTAAAAAAGTTGATGAGGTACAAAGCTGGCTAACGAACTCATCCAATGTCCTTCTGCAAACTAGCCATATCCAAAATTTCAAGTGCATATATTCAAAATTGCGGACTCTAATCTATGTTAACCGACTTTCTATAAACGGTCTTTTATGTCTTCAATGAGACATCCAATTACAATATGCTCGGAGGCTCTATTAGCTTATTAACTTAATAAAGTATTTTGTAAAGTTTCAAGTTTGTGCGGCGTACAGTAATATTGGAGTCTCCCGTGTTTACACACACACACACACACACACACACACACACACACACACACACACACACACACACACACACACACACACACACACATACACACACACACACTCATACATACATATATACATACATACATACAGACGTACGCACATACGGCGCGCCAACACATACATAAGTTAACAAAATAAAAAGAATTATTATAAACTGATCTATCACGTAAATCAGCTATGTGCATAGTGGACCGCAATACAGATAAAATAAACTAGCTATGTGCATAGTGGACCGCAATACAGATAAAATAAACTAGCTATGTGCATAGTGGACCGCAATACAGATAAAATAAACTAGCTATGTGCATAGTGGACCGCAATACAGATAAAATAAACTAGCTATGTGCATAGTGGACCGCAATACAGATAAAATAAACTAGCTATGTGCATAGTGGACCGCAATACAGATAAAATAAACTAGCTATGTGCATAGTGGACCGCAATACAGATAAAATAAACTAGGTATGTGCATAGTGGACCGCAATACAGATAAAATAAACTAGGTATGTGCATAGTGGACCGCAATACAGATAAAATAAACTAGCTATGTGCATAGTGGACCGCAATACAGATAAAATAAACTAGCTATGTGCATAGTGGACCGCAATACAGATAAAATAAACTAGTATGTAAAACTGTGGTAAACGCTTCAGACAGGACATAGAGGGGACTAGAACTGTGGTCAAAGCCTCAGACTAGAGATAGAGGGGGACTGTAGAACTGTGGTCAAAGCCTCAGACTAGAGATAGAGGGGGACTGTAGAACTGTGGTCAAAACCTCAGACTAGAGATAGAGGGGGACTGTAGAACTGTGGTCAAAGCCTCAGACTAGAGATAGAGGGGAACTGTAGAACTGTGGTCAAAGCCTCAGACTAGAGATAGAGGGGAACTGTAGAACTGTGGTCAAAGCCTCAGACTAGAGATAGAGGGGAACTGTAGAACTGTGGTCAAAGCCTCAGACTAGAGATAGAGGGGGACTGTAGAACTGTGGTCAAAGTCTCAGACTAGAGATAGAGGGGGACTGTAGAACTGTGGTCAAAACCTCAGACTAGAGATAGAGGGGAACTGTAGAACTGTGGTCAAAGTCTCAGACTAGAGATAGAGGGGAACTGTAGAACTGTGGTCAAAGCCTCAGACTAGAGATAGAGGGAAACTGTAGAACTGTGGTCAAAGTCTCAGACTAGAGATAGAGGGGAACTGTAGAACTGTGGTCAAAGCCTCAGACTAGAGATAGAGGGGGACTGTAGAACTGTGGTCAAAGTCTCAGACTAGAGATAGAGGGGGACTGTAGAACTGTGGTCAAAACCTCAGACTAGAGATAGAGGGGGACTGTAGAACTGTGGTCAAAGCCTCAGACTAGAGATTGAGGGGGACTGTAGACACCTATATAAATGTCAGAAAGGGCTAAGATGGGTAATTCTAGAATTGTACATTTATATTATATGTTTTGCAAAGGGGAAAGGAGAACTCAAAACAAGAGCACGGGACGGCAATGAAGAGATAGTTCAACGTGCTGTGGGGTTACATTGTTTGCCCCATGAGACAGCCTGAATAGCCAGTGGGTAGAAACCAGTATTTTGGGTCTTGATGGTAGGCTCTGGAACAGGCTATGTGCGGGATGGTGCGCGTCGTGAATGACAGAACTCGCTCTCTTGATTACGCGTGAGTGATAAAGAGATTCCACCCAGGGGAAACAATGCGAGATGCAGTTTTGACCACCTTTTTAACTTCCTGTTGTCTGTGATTAGATCTAGGTCACAGTAACTATTACAGTTTCCAACATCTCACATTTTTTTTTAGCTGTTAACATTTTTTTGTGTTTATCTTTGGGGGACACTTTATTTGAGGGGTCAGCATGTTACAGAGTGGTATGATTTGTTTCGCCACAGGAGGGCGCCATCTGTTTGCATCCGGCCGCCATGCGCGGTCACGTGTCTGTCATCAAAGCCTTACTACAGAAAGGGGCCGCAGTCGACGCTAAGACAAAGGTCAGTGATGGTACGACAAGGTTACAAGAAAAAGGCCAATGTCAAGGTCAGTAAGATAACGGTTAGTGACATTAAAGCAAGGTCATAACAAAAAAAAGTCATTGACGGTAAGACAAGGTCATACGATTAAGGTCAGTGTCGGTGAGACAAGGTGAAGATAAAGGTCAGTTACGCGGTAAGACAGGGTCATAGATAAATAACATCGACACGAAGACAAGGTCATACGATAAAGGCCAGTGAAGGTAAGACAAGGTCAGTAATATAAAGGTTCATTAACAGGAAGACAAGGTCGTACGATAAAGGTCAGTGACGGTAAGACAAGATCAGTAAAATAAAAGTCAGTTACAGTAAGACAAGGTGATACGACAAAGGTCAGTGACGTTAAGACAAGGTCAGTAAGATAAAAGTCAGTGACGGCATGACAAAATCAGCAAGACAAAGCTCAGTTACAGTAAACATGGTGATACGACAAAGGTCAGTGATGGTAAGACAAGATCAGTAAGATAAAAGTCAGTGACGTTAAGACAAGGTCAGTAAGATAAAGGTCAGTGACGGTAAGACAAGGTCAGTAAGATAAAAGTCATTTACAGTAAGACAAGGTCAGTAAGATAAAAGTCAGTGACGGTAAGACAAGGTCAGTAAGATAAAAGTCATTTACATTAAGACAAGGTCAGTAAGATAAAGGTCAGTGACGGTAAGACAAGGTGATACGACAAAGGTCAGTGTCGGTAAGACAAGGTCAGTAAGATAAAGGTCAGTGACGGTAAGACAAGGTCAGTAAGATAAAAGTCAGTGACAGCATGACAAAATCAGCAAGATAAAGGTCAGTGACGTTAAGACAAGGTCAGTAAGATAAAGGTCAGTGACGGTAAGACAAGGTTAGTAAGATAAAGGTCAGTGACGGTAAGACAAGGTCAGTAAGATAAAAGTCAGTTACAGTAAGACAAGGTGATATGACAAAGGTCAGTGATGGTAAGACAAGATCAGTAAGATAAAAGTCAGTGACGTTAAGACAAGGTCAGTAAGATAAAGGTCAGTGACGGTAAGACAAGGTCAGTAAGATAAAAGTCAGTTACAGTAAGACAAGGTGATATGACAAAGGTCAGTGACGGTAAGACAAGGACAGTAAGATAAAAGTCAGTGACGGCATGACAAAATCAGCAAGATAAACGTCAGTTACAGTAAGACAAGGTGATGCGACAAAGGTCAGTGACGGTAAGACAAGATCAGTAAGATAAAAGTCATTTAAACGGCAAGACAATATCAGCAAGATAGGTCAGTTACACGGTGCTATATGTGTATGTTGCTACACAGCCTTTCCTTGCGTGTGCTACAAAATGTGTACACGGCTTTGCTGGTTTGTGTTACAAAGCGGTTGCACATTGCTACAGCTTCATGGCCTTAAGGTCCCGCCACACATGCCCGATTTTGAGGCCGATTCTTGAGCAGTTTCAAATCGGAGTGTGATCGGACCGGACTGCAAAAACGTGTGCAGTGCCATGCTATGCTATTTTAGAAAGGGATCGGGACTTCCAGCTTTCGCTGATTTCGTCCAGGGGGGGTGGGGCGGGGGATGGGGGGGAGGGGGTTTATTTTGACTGTTGCTGATGTACGCGCATCGCTTTATTCTATCCTTCATCATGCCTGTCCGCGCCTTGGGCGGTTGGGTCGTTGGGGAGAGCCCGTGCTCCAGTGGGTGTCCGGGTCCCGGTCTCGCTGGGTCGATGGTGTGGTTTGCCTTCTCTCTCCTTCCTTGTTTGTTTATATGTATTTAACTAGGGGGTGCTCGTTGAGCAGGTGTATTGTGAGTTTGGTGGTGGTGGACCATGTTGTAGGGTCAGGGTTTATGAGGCCTTCTAACGTGAGGGGCGTGTTCAGTCTTTCTGCTATTGTGGCTCTGGTTTCTTCTATATTTTGGCAGTCTAATAGTACGTGTTCCGTAGTGAGTATGTGGCCGCATGTGCATACTATTTGGTTCGGGTGGACTAGGTATCTCTCGCCCCCCAATCGGACTCTTGTTAGCCGTGATTGGTCTTTCCTCTTGCCTTGAAGAAGGGTGGGTATGTTGTTAAGTACCCTTGTGAGATTTTTCCGTCTCCCTCTTTTGGTCTGGTGGAATTCTTTTACCCATAGTTTTTGAAAGGCGGGTCTGAGTGCATTGGACCTCTCGTTAGCTGACAGTGGTAGGTTGAAGAAGGTCGATTCTTGATCGAGGCCTTTCTTCGCTACTCTGTCTGCACTTTCATTGCCTGGGATCCCCACGTGGGAGGGGACCCACATGATTTTGATCGTTTTACCGTGATCTGCGAGTTCTGCTGCTTGTACTCTAATCAGGTATGTTAGGTCTTCTCTGAATGAGTCTAGGTTTTGGATCGCTTGGATTGCTGACAGCGAGTCCGTCACTATGAGTATGTGTTTGTTTTTCTGTAGGTCACTCTTTATTGCCTTATAAGCTCCTAGGATGGCCGTGAGTTCAGCTGTGAAGACCGCTGAGTGATCTGGTAGCTTTATGGCCCGGTCCGATTTGTTGGGGACGTGGATACCTAGTCCGGTTGCGTGGGTGGTTGGGTCATGGGACCCGTCTGTATAGATGAGTGCGTAGTTTTTGTATGTAGTGTTTTTTTTAATGTCAAACTCCATTTTCATTTTGGGCCCGTCTACTGTTTTCTGATACTTAGTTAGGTCCAGATCTACTTCTATTTGTGGGAGTCTCCATGGTGGCGCCTTTATTTGTATGATCGTTGTTCTGCTTGGTAGTTTTAGGTTTATAGAGGCTTCGATTTCCTGGACTACGGTTTTTATTTGTGGTGTTTGGTTGCGTTTGCCTCTGGTTTTGTGGTCTGTGGTGAGAGTGAATTTGGCCGGGTGGTCTTCTGGCATACATACTGTTTTATAATATAGGTTAGCCGCTCTTTCCTTTATTATGAGCGTTATGGGTTTTTGCCCACTCTCTGCCAGTACAAGCAGGTTTGGGGTGTGTCTGGGGACCCCCAGGGCCACTTTCAAGGCGTCCGCTTGTACTGACATCAGCTTTTTGGTTTGACTTTTGTTTAGGTTGGTAAGTAGTGGGGCTGCGTAGAGTAGTCTGGACATTACGAAGGCGTGATATAGGTTTAGGAGTGATTTGGGGTCAGTGCCCCAGTCTGCTCCGCTGACCTTGCGCATTAGGTTTATTCCTTTCCTGGCAGACTGGCATATTTGTTCAATATACGGTGTCCAATTGTTGTTTTTTGTGAATGTTACTCCTAGGAATTTGATGCTTTGGCCATATTCTATCTCTGTTTTACCAATTTGTAATTTGGGGATCGGAGCTTTCACTTGGTATTTTGGACTTTGGTTGGTCCTAAATATAATTGCTTGGGTTTTATTGGGGGAAATTTTGAGGCCTGCTCTTACTAGCCAATTTTCTATTCTTGTTAGGTCTTGTTGGAATTCCTGGAATCCTACTAATTCCCATTTAAACTTTCTTTGTCTGCTCTTGATCTTTCCTATTAGTGAGGTGTCGTCGGCGAATTGCATTATTTTATTATGCCTGACGACGTGCTGTAGGCCTGTGAGCAGGAGTGTGAATAGGATGGGGCTTAGTACCGATCCTTGTGGTACCCCGTTGTCTAAAGTGTGTTCTTTAGATATCGAATTACCTATTCTTACTGTTATTTTTCGGTCTGCCAGGAAGCTTTTGACAAAGTTATACATTTTGTTTGTTATTCCGAGGTCGCCCAGCCTGCTGAGTAGTTTTTCGTGCCAAACCATGTCGTAGGCTTTCTCTATATCAAGGAAGATTCCTATGAGTTCGGTTCCCCTCTCTCGGTGGGTGTTTAGGATTTCTTGTTGTAGTGTGGTTAAGTGATCGAGTGGGCTGTGCTTCTTTCTAAATCCACTTTGTTGTGGGGGTAGAATGTGGTGTTTATCGCAGTGGGTCATGAGTCGGTGTTTGAGTATTTTTTCTAGTGTTTTGCCCAGCTGGGATGTTAGCGCAATGGGCCTATAGCTGTCGGGTTGGTGTGTTGGTTTTCCAGGTTTCGGGAGGGGAAAGACTAATGCTTTTTTCCATTGTGTGGGGAATACTCCTTTTGTGTATATGTCATTAAACAAGGTAACTATTGCTTTTTTCATGGTGGGGTGGCTTTTTTGTATCATCTCGTATGTGATTAGGTCTATGCCGGGGGCTTTACCTTTCCCGGCGGTTCTTAGGGCTTGGGTTAGTTCGAGTATCGTTATCTCGCTATCTAGTTCGTAATTGTTTGACTGGGGTGGTTGTTCGAAGCAGGTACTCAAATGGGGTTTGAGGTCCCTGAATTCTGGTGTTAAGTTGTCATTTGAGCTGGCTTGGCTAAAGGTGTGGGCTAGTATTTCTGCTTTTTCTTGGTCTGTGGCGTACACTATGTTTTCTTTTTTGAGGGATGGCATGCTACTTCTCGGACCGTTGTTGATGGCTTTAATTTTGTCCCAGCTTTCTTTGATCTTGGTGTTGATGTTAATTGATTCCGTGAAGGCATGCCAGTCTTCTTTTTTGGCTTCTTTAATGGTGCGGTTTGCTATGGCTTTGGCACGATTGTATTCTATCCTATTTTCGGGCGTTTTGTGTTTTTTCCAGATTTGGAGCTTTCTTTTTCTGTTTTTTACTTCTCGATCACAGGCCTTGGTCCACCATGATTTCCCTGGCTTTCCAATATCAGATCTGCCAGGTGTGCATTCCGTGACTGATCTGATAATGTGGTCTGTGATGTGGGCCGTTTTATCGTCTATGCTGTGGTTCTCATCCCAGTTTGGGGTAAGCCTAGTTATTTCGTGGTATGTTTCCCAGTCTGTTCGTTTGGTGTTGATTTTTTTCGGGGCTCCTGGGTTTGGTGGTAGGGGACTTTGGCTTTTATCATTGATTGTTATTAGCATCGGAAAGTGGTCACTTCCTAGATTGTCACTATTTACTTGCCATTGGGTTTCCACGGCGATGGTGTTGGTGGTTATGGCTAAGTCTAGTGCATTCATGTTGTCACTGCTCCCCTGGGCGAACATGTGGGTGGGTTCGCCTGTGTTTAGGATACATCGTTGGGTCTCATTTATTGCTGTTTCTAGTTTTTTCCCTGCTGCGTCTGCTGTTACTTGATTTTCGTCCCATTGCGGGCTTTTGGCGTTAAAGTCCCCTATCACTATGTCCCCTGCCAGTAGTAGGTCTTTAAGATGTTCTATTGGTATTTGGTTATAGACTCTTTGGTTTGGGATGTAGACGTTTACTATTTTGAGTTTGCGGTTTGTGGGTGTGGTTATCTCTCCTATTATAGCTTCTATGTGTGGGTTTAGAGTGTGAGTGATTTCTGTGATTGGTATTTCGGTTTTTGAGTAGATTGCCACGCCTCCTCCTTGTTGGTTTGTCCTACTTTTATAAATGGGTGGGTAGTTATACCCCTTTATTTGTGGGGGTTTATCCCGGAAACCTGTCTCCTGGAGGGCGAGGATTTCCGGGGGGTTGGGGGTTAACCAGTTTTTGAATTCGTCTAATTTAGAGTACAGGAACCTACAGTTCCATTGGAGGATGCGGAGGCCTGTGAATTTAGAATTGGAGGGCTGTGTTTAGGTTGTCCAGAAGGCAGCGGAAGTGCCCTAGGAATTGATTTAATGCTTTGATGTCGCCGTGCCTGCACATTCCTACGATGTTCCTGTTTGCAGAGTCCACCAGGGCGATTATGTGTTGGTATAGCTGCAGTTTTTCCTGGTTGTGCGTCGGGTGGTGTGGTTGTGCTCTGCTTCCCTCCCCCCCGGCCCAGGGTGCGGGGGGCGGGTTGGCACTTCCCAGGTTGGGGCAGCTGAGTGGGGCCGCCGTAGGGTCTCTCCCCGCTGCCTGGGGGGGAGAGGAGGGGGGGCGGTGGAGGGCCAGACTCTCCCACTGTAGGTGGAGGGGGAGGGGGACGGCGGTGTTCACCGTCTCGTCCGGCTGTGGTCCCCTCCGCAGTGGCGGGGGCCCGTCGCTCTCGCCTATTACTGTTTGGGTGCGGTTGTGCGGTTCGATTCTGTCGGCTTGTTTGTTTGCTTGGCGGCTTGGGTGTGTTTGGGTGATCGCGGGGTCGGTTTGCCGGGTGTCTGTCGCCTCGTTTGGGTTCTTCGGTGGGTTGTCATTAGGTCTGGGCGTGGTGTCGGTTGTGTTCTGTTTGGGGTTCTCGTTTGCGATGTTCTTTTCCCTTGGTGGGTTCTCTCTGCGACGATTCTGTCTTTCGCTCATTAGCGCCTGTGCGTATGACATTTGCCCTGAACTGGCTAGTCGGGCTGCCCTGTTATGGTCTCGCTTGAGCTTGCAGCCCCCATAGTTGGCCGAGTGCCCGGTGTCGTGGCAGTTGGGACAGAAGTATTCTTCTGGTTGGTTAAACTTGCACTCATGCGTGGGGTGGGCTTGGCTGCATTTAGCGCACCGTGTGTCGGCTTTACAGTATTTGGTTAGGTGTCCAAATCTTTGACACTTTTGACACTGCAGCGCTTTTGCTTTGTACCTGCCTATGTTGAAGATTTCACCCCCTACTCTGATTGTTTTAGGGAGCGTTTCACCTGGAAATTGGACTAAGAGCGCTCGGCTAGCTTGCCCATCCCGCATTGTTAGTCTCTTCAGTACGCTGGCTCTAGGGTGATTTGTTTTGATTTCGCTCTCAATGAACGAAAGGTCTTCCTCGGTCGGAATAGGTTTTAAGATGCCGAGTGCTCGGGCCTCTCCGGCCCCCTTGTCCGGTGTTCGGGGGATGGAGCAAGTAACTCTAACCCCCCCTACTGTGTGTTTGTTGGTAGCTAGCCTTTGCACTTCACATGTGGGGCAACCTATGAGGATCCGCCTACCGAAGGCGATCCTTCTCGTTTCCACTGGTGGACCAAACGCTTCTGTGAGCACCTCATTCAGTTTATTTATGCTC
The DNA here is from genome assembly GCA_036245525.1 of Semisulcospira habei. NCBI lineage: Eukaryota > Metazoa > Mollusca > Gastropoda > Semisulcospiridae > Semisulcospira > Semisulcospira habei. The sequence goes on along the minus strand of BTPG01000005.1, from coordinate 216,775,869 downwards.
ATCATAAACAGGGTAGCGTCTTCTTTGTCTGGCGTTATCATAATGGGAAAAGCCAGCATTGCCTTTTCGGGGCGTTTGTAGGCCCTTTCCCTCCTTTTTCTGAGCTTTTTGTTTCGCATGAAGGGTTGCTCCTCGACTACAGTACTAGCCGAGTCGCTATCGCTATCCCGTTCTAGATCCTGTTCTAAATCGTGTTCACTTTGACGGTCGGTTTCGTTTTCCGATTGGTTTGGGTCATTGTCCGTTTCGTGGTCGGCCGCTTTTCCCGGCCGCGTGACGTCACTCCCTTTGTCAATTCCTTTGTTTCTAGCGGTGGCCTGGCGGGTGATTCGCCCCTCAGGCTGGGTGACGTATGACCCAACCTGCGTTGCGACGCAATCGAGGCCATCTGGTTCTGACTGGATTGTGCTCACCTTTGAATTTGAATTCGGGTGTTCACCGAGCTCACTACTTAGGTCAGGCGCTTCTTTTTGAGCGCGTTGATTTTTGGTGTTTTTTGAACCATTTTGCCCACTAGTCCGGCCATTTGCAGCCATCTTTGGGATGGCTGCTTAGGCCAGCCAATTTTACCCTTTGGGTTAAGGTGGCGACCCCCAGGGGGTGCCAGCAGGCGCGAGGGCCTGTTTTTGTAAGTGTAAGCGTAAGACAGAAGCTTTGAGTAACGACTGGTAAGCGTATGAGTAGTACCTGTAGAGCAAAGAAGAAAAAACAAACAAAGAAGACGTAGCGTTCTTGTGTTGACTCCTCGAATATCGTTATAAGCGTAAGAGTACAGCTGTTTCCACGTGGGTAGGGTTCGACTGTTGTAAGCGTAAGTAGCGACTGTTTTGAGCGTAAGTAGAGACTGTATCAAGCTGAAGCAAACGACTGTTGTACAAGCGTAAGCGTACGACTGTTACCACGTGGGACCCTGTAGGACAAAGAAGACGTAGGCGTTCTTTGTGTTGGTTCCTAGGGTGTCGTTGGTCTTTCTCGTTTGGGCTTCGAATTAAGCTAGACAATTCTAACAAGAAAAAATGGCCCACATGGGGTCCTACCTTGATTCAGAACCTTTATGCCGCTTGCTTGTTTGGTAGGTGTTCATGCTGGAGGTAGTACACTTCTGTGGCCATCTTCTTCTTTCTTTAAGTCTATCTTATGCCGGGGCCAGAGACCACCACCCTTACGGGCTACCGGTCCCTGCAGCTGCCGTTTTTTTGTCTATCACACCCTATCTATCCTCGTTGGCTATGCTAGACTATGCTATGAAGATAACTTGGTGGACAGAGCTACCAACAGCTCCGCCACCGGTCTGCTCTATGATGTACTGTGACCACTTCGCTTGACTGAGCTCTAGAGCGCGTCCTCTCCTCACCGCTGCTGTGCTCCGAATCGTGGTGTGCAGTGCCACACATTCCCCGACTTTATTTAGCCGACCGGTTTGAATCTAAGCCGATTAAGGTCGTACCTGTTCAGCGAAATAGCTTCTAGTTTGGACAGTGATGATGATGTGCTTGCATTATCAGCAGTTTTACATCATATTCGGGAAGACTGAGGCGGGCGAAGCATCGGCAACGAAGGTGGTTGACGTGACTGATCTTCCGCCATTTGCAAACTGAAACGACGTGCTTTGCGAGACGCGCTCTGATTGGTTGAAGCTTACAATCGGGACCGATTCGGATCGGAAAAATAGAGCAGTTTCTAAAAGGCCCCGCTACACATGCCCGGTTTTGAGGCCGATTTCCGATCAGTTTCGAATCGGTAGGTAATCGGGCCGGACTAAAAAAACGTGTGCACTGCCACACATTTCCCGACTTGTTTAGCCGACCGGTTTGAACCGAAGATCAAAGTCGTACCTGTTCTGCAAAATGGCTGCTAGTTTTGACAGTTATGATGATGTGCTTGCATTATCAGCAGTTTTGCATCATATTCGGGAAGAGGCGTGCGAAACATCAGCAACGGCGGTGGTACTGATCATCACAACAGGCGTGTTCCGCCATTTGCAAACTGAAACGACATGCTTTGCGAGACGCGTTCTGATTGGTTGAAGCTTACAACCGGGGCCGATTCGGATCGGAAAAATAGAGCAGGGTCTAGACACCCGATTTCCAGCCGATTGGGACCGGATCGGATAATTGACGTCATCCGATCGCAATCGGATCGGAATGGCTTCAAAATCGGGGCACAACCGGCACGTGTGGCGGGGCCTTTACAAGTATGTTACACAGCAGTTACATGGCCTTACAAGTATGTTACACAGCAGTTACATGGCCTTACAAGTATGTTACACAGCAGTTACATGGCCTTACAAGTATGTTACAGAGCATTTACATGGCCTTACAAGTGTGTTACAGAGCAGTTACATGGCCTTACAAGTGTGTTACAGAGCAGTTACATGGCCTTACAAGTGTGTTACAGAGCAGTTACATGGCCTTACAAGTGTGTTACAGAGCAGTTACATGGCCTTACAAGTGTGTTACAGAGCGGTTGCATGATCATATATTAGTGTTACAGATCGGTTTACACGGCGTGACGTTAGTGTCTCAAATCAAATCGGTTACACGGCGTTACATTCTTGTTACAAGGCTGTTATACGGCCGTACGTGTGTGTTACATGGCAGTTACACGGCGTTGCATTTGTTTGTTGCTGAGCGGTCACACGGTCTTTAGGCCCCGCCACACATGCCCGATTTTGAGGCCGATTCTTGAACAGTTTCGAATCGGAGTGTGATCGGACCGGACAACAAAAACGTGTGCACTGCCACACATTCCCCGACTTTTTTTTAGCCGACCGGTTTGAATCGAAGATCAAGGTCGTACCTGTTCAGCGAAATGGCTGCTAGTTTTGACAGTGATGATGATGTGCTTGCATTATCAGCAGTTTTGCATCATAATCGGAAAGAGGCGGGCGAAACATCGGCAACGAAGGTGGTACTGATCTTCCGCCATTTTCAAACTGAAACGACATGCTTTGCGAGACGCGCTCTGATTGGTTGAAGCTTACAATCGGGGCCGATTCGGATCGGAAAAATAGAGCAGGTTCTAGACACCCGATTCCCAGCCGATTGGGATCGGATCGGATATATGACGTCATCCGATCGCAATCGGATCGGAATCGGCTTCAAAATCGGGGCACAACCGGCAAGTGTGGCGGGGCCTTTACATATAGATTTACTAGGTGGATACACGACCTTTCATTAGATTTACTGGGTGCCTACACGGCCTTAACATTAGTGTACAGGGCGCTTAGATGTAAGCACTCTGGGATACGCACTCAGCACGAGCACTCTGGGATACGCACTCAGCACGAGCACTCTGGGATACGCACTCAGCACGAGCACTCTGGGATACGCACTCAGCACTCTTAGAATACTCTGACCGGATAACAGCATGTCATGGTAACAAAAACAGTTGCCTTCGAAGAAATATCTCATGCTGTCAGACTATATTAATCAAAGTGGATGTATGCGAGGAGGTGGCTGCAGTGTATTGTAACCTGACCTAGTACCAAGAGGCACGTACACTATGTGCGCGTGAATAACTATCGTGAAGGCAATACAGCTACTTGGCAAGGAGAGGCAAGGAGAAGCTTGAGTGCCAGCGGCTCGTGTTGAGGCTACGAATGAAAGTTATGTCATAATAGCACGACGTGTAGTAAAAAGTTGCAACCCTCGGGTCTACATGGTGGGCGGTATACACAGCAGCTGTGCTTGGACTTTCACGGTCAGTCATTGTTCGGTGCGGGCAGAACTACTAAGTACGGTAATTACGTATGGTAGTCACCAGCGACGCTCCCTGTTACGTAATAACACAGGCCGAGTGTCGTCAAAGCCCAAGAGCACATTGCGTCACCTGGGCGGGGCCAGCCACTGCGGGTGCTCCCAATACCCGTTGCCCACTAGCCCAGGCGCGTCTACCATCCGCAGTCTAACTTTTAGACCCTACTCAGCCATGGCCTGCGGCATCAACACGCCTCTTACTAAGAATCAAGTGTCAGGTCCCATAAACATCAATGTAGAAACTGTGTAAATAAGGCAATAACGTCCATAAAACATGATTAACGATAAACAAATTATGCACATTGGGACGATTGATCTGAGGCAAGTAAATGAAGTACTATGCTGAGCTTCCAAAACGAGACCAGTACAACGATGAAGAGAAACGTCATCACAGTACGCCAGTCAGTGTAACTGTCACTCTCCATGATATTTCCGTATTGAAGTGAGGGTGGTGGTGGTGGTGGTGGCAAGTGAATTTGTGTGTTGCGAACACGTGCATTTCACTCCTTCTACCCCATACACACCACAGCAAGATATGGATCCACCATGATAGTTCAAGGGCGATGCCAGAATAGCTTGGCGCCTATGGGCTGACTCATTCTACCCCAGACACACCACAGCAAGATAAGGATCGACCATGATAGTTCAAGGGCGATGCCAGAATAGCTTGGCGCCTATGGGCGCCAAGCTATTCTGGCATCACCCTTGAGCTATCATCTGTGTCCTGCACTGCAATGCAGTCTTCAGAGAACAACGGCAACATTTGGGGATTTCGGTCTTGCGGTACAAGGAGTTAAGCGAGTGTGACTTGCCTGGGCTGTGGTCACGCCTTCCTGACTGTTGATACACAATTGTTACTAGTCTCCGTGTTGCTCTGCAGATGCAGCGAGACAAGCTGTGAAATGCAACACTCTCTTCATGCAATGTCGTAATACACGCGCGACTGGCCTGGCCTGTGTACGACTGATTCACCATTTCACTGAAGGGAGCGGAGATTGGGCGGGGGAAGGGGGGGGGGGGGGGTTGCAGTAGAAATGAAGGTGGCGGTGGGGCGGTGGTGGGTAGAAAATTACACCAAGCTTGTTTGACCGCGGGTCACTGATCTACATCCTCATCTGCGTGGTACAACGGACCAGACTATATACATGGTTTATGAGCGGACCAACGTCTTGCGTGTTGCAGCAGAACGGCGACTGACTGAGCAAACTGAGCGCGCGCTTATTAGGGCCCTAACCAGTGCGCATGCATAATCCCTCCTTGCATGTCTGGACCCGGCGGCTTGGGCAGCAAGTCTGGACCCGGCGGCTTGGGCAGCTAGTCTGGACCCGGCGG
>BTPG01000005.1:216757369-216760392 GCA_036245525.1 Semisulcospira habei | reverse complement strand
GGCTGACGTTCAGCTGGACGTGATATCAGTAACTGTGTTGGCTGACGTCCAGTTCTACACTGGGCTACTGAGATTCCAAAACGCATTGCCCTTAAATGAAATGATGTCAGACCGAGGTGACACGCCAGTTTTGAGGATCTATAATCAGCATGGCATTAACTTACAATACTCCCACCTCAGTGGACAACAGACTTGCAATACTCCCAACTCAGTGGAAAATAGACCACCAATACTCCCACCTCAGTGGACAGTAGACCTACAATACTCTCACCTCAGTGGCCAACAGACTTGCAATACTCCTACCTCAGTGGAAAATAGACCTACAATACTCCAAACTTAGTGGACATTAGACTTACAATACTCCCACCTCAGTGGACAATAGACTTACAATGCTTTTACTTGGATACGGAGATACAACCCGATACAGACAGTCAGAAGCCAGCGTCGTGCAGTCCCAAGGCTTCTGGCTCAGGTGCGATACCAAAAGTGATGGGCCGTCCTCCTGCGTCCGTCTGTCTGTCTGTCTGTCTGTCGTACACTTTTTATGTTGGCGTTAGACTATTAAACTATAGACTCCTACTTGTCTCATGGACACTTTGTGTCAAGACCTTTCTATCATACCAGCTTGAGTGGCCTCTACCAAAAGTCAAGATCTTGTTGATCAATAATTGACCTATTTTGTGTGTTCATAAACACTATTTTTAACTGATGTATACCTGTGGACGGTGTTACGTGTGTTGTTAGTGTGTACCTGTGTATGTTGTGTTGTTAGTATGTACATCTATATGTGTGTGTTGTTAGCATGTACCTGTGTATGGTGTCGAGTGTGTTAGCTTGCACAGTGTGTATGTGTGTGTTGTTAGTGTGTACTTGTGTTTGGTGACAGGTGTGTAGTTCCTATTTACATGTGAAGGTGTGTGTTTTTAGAGTGTACCTCTGTGTGTGATGTAGTGCGTTGTTAGCGTGTCTCTGTGTATGTGTGATTTTAGCGTGTCCCTGTGTATGTGTGATTTTAGCGTGTCTCTGTGTATGTGTGATTTTAGCGTGTCCCTGTGTATGTGTGATTTTAGCGTGCACCTGTGTATGTGTGATTTTAGCGTGTCCCTGTGTATGTGTGATTTTAGCGTGTCCCTGTGTATCATGTATTGTGGTGTCAGTGTATAAGTGTGTATCATGTACTGTGGTGTCATTGTGCACGTGTGTATCAGGTACTGCGGTGTCAGTGTATAAGTGTGCATAATAATAAGTGTGCATCAGTGTATAAGTGTGCATCATGTACTGTGGTGTCATTGTGTACGTGTGTATCGGATACTGTGGTGTCAGTGTATAAGTGTATCATGTACTGTGGTGTCATTGTGTACGTGTGTATCAGGTACTGTGGTGTCAGTGTATAAGTATCATGTACTGTGCTGTCAGTGTGTACGTGTATTTCATATACTGTGGTGTCAGTGTCAGTATGTACGCGTGTATCATGTACTGTGGGATCAGTGTGTATCATGTACTGCAGTGTCAGTGTCAGCGTGTACGCGTGTATCATGTGCTGTGGTGTCAGTGTGTACCATGTACTGCAGTGTCAGTGTCAGTATGTACGCGTGCATCATGTACTGTGGTGTCAGAGTCAGTATGTACGCGTGTATCATGTACTGTGGTGTCAGTGTCAGTATGTACATGTGTATCATGTACTGTCGTGTCAGTGTCAGTATGTACGCGTGTATCATGTACTGTGGTGTCAGTGTCAGTATGTACGTGTGTATCATGTACTGTGGTGTCAGTGTCAGTATGTACGTGTGTATCATGTACTGTGGTGTCAGTGTGTATCATGTACTGCAGTGTCAGTGTCAGTATGTACGCGTGTATCATGTACTGTGGTGTCAGTGTGCTAAAGTTCTGCACAGTTGACTGCAAATGTTCGTAGAAAATTAGCTGTTGCTTCAATGTGAATGAAATAGTGTATATTGTCTCCTGACCATTTTGCCACGTAATGCGACACATTGGTGAAAATTACATTAGTTGGTGGATACGAGGTGACGCGAAACAAGCAAACCGTCCAACAGCTCCACAGCAGGCGCACCATACACAGTCAGAAGAGTTAACATTTCACGGTCTTTTGTTGCATCTCTTGTTTTCCAAGCAATCTCATTGACCATTAAGCATGAAAAGTCGTCAAATGGTGCATCTCTGACCAAAATAATATCGTTACAGGAACACTGCAAGGTGATAATTCACCTTTTCATTTTTTTTAGGGTCTGTTTTCATTCTATCCCAATAACACCCAGAACGAACAAATTTCCTTGCTCGGTGGAGACATTTTCGTGTCAGGACATCCATTCAATGACGCTTTTAAGTGATCCTGTATGACTTTGACGACAAAGAAGCAGTTACTGTATATAGAAATAAGGACAACAGATGTAAATGCAAAACTCTACAAACCGGATGTTCATCATTACGACTGGTCTCAGCACAATTTTGTGACTTGCAAACACCAAACGAAATGGTTAAATATTGTACGGAAACATTTCGTTTTAAAATTTCAACCTCTTAATGATCTTGGAGATGAGGAGGTAACTTTGAAATAGGCATTGATTGTATTTTTGTTGGTGAACCGCCCCCCCCCCCCCCCCAGTGGCCTTCCGGTTTTATTAACATTAAAAATTTATTTTTATGGGCTACCATTCGTGATACAGTTTGAAACAATTTGCACAATTACTCAGTCACGAGTTTCAAACACGCACTTTAGCATTAAAAAATCCAGCAAACTCCCAGCAATAGTCTCTCTGGGCTGTTTGTCTCCACGTTTCATAGATTACGAATTATATCACACAAAAGCATGTGCAGAACGTTTGCCTTTCAGTATATGTCTCATGTACTGTGGTGTCAGTGTGTGCGTGTATCATGTACTGTGGTGTCAGCGTGTGTGTGTGTGTGTGTGTGTGTGTGTGGTGTGACAGTGTGTGTGTGTGTATCATGCACTGTGGTGGCAGTGTGTGTGTGTGTGTGTGTGTGTGTGTGTACCATGTACTGTG
>BTPG01000005.1:216724869-216752369 GCA_036245525.1 Semisulcospira habei | reverse complement strand
CACATACACGCCTGGTCAGTACAGTAGCTTTAGGCACATACACGCCTGGTCAGTACAGTAGTTCTAGGCATACACGCCTGGTCAGTACAGTAGCCTTAGGCACATACACGCCTGGTCAGTACAGCAGCTTTAGGCACATACACGCCTGGTTAGTACAGTAGTTTTGGGCACATACACGCCTGGTCAGTACAGTAGTTTTAGGCACTCACGCCTGGTCAGTACAGTAGTTTTAGGCACACACGCCTAGTCAGTACAGTAGCTGTAGGCACTCGCGCCTGGCCAGTACAGTAGCTATAGGCACATACACGCCTGGTCAGTACAGTAGCTTTAGACACATACACGCCTGGTCAGTACAATAGTTTTAGGCATACACGCCTGGTCAGTACAGTAGCTTTAGGCACATACACGCCTGGCCAGTACAGTAGCTTTAGGCACAAGCGCCTGGTCAGTACAGTAGCGTTAGGCACATACACGCCTGGTCATTACAGTAGCTTTAGGCACAGGCGTCTGGTCAGTACTGTAGCGTTAGGCACATACACGCCTGGTCATTACAGTAGTTTTAGGCACTCACGCCTGGCCAGTACAGTAGCTTTAGGCACTCATGCCTGGCCAGTACAGTAGCTTTATTCGCACACGCCTAGTCAGTACAGTAGCTTTAGGAACACACACACCTGGCCAGTATAGTAGCTTTAGGCACTCATGCTTGACATGGTCAGTTATGTAGCTGAAGGCACACAGGCGCCTGGTCAGTAGATTTACGTCCGGTTAGTACTGTAAGCACCTGGTCAGTAGATTTACGTCCGGTTAGTACTGTAAGCACAAATGCACCTGGTCAGTACAGTAGCTTTAGGCACATACACGCCTGGTCAGTACAGTAGCTTTAGACACACACACGCCTGGTCAGTACAGTAGTTTTAGGCATACACGCCTGGTCAGTACAGTAGCTTTAGGCACTCACACGCCTGATCAGTACAGTAGCTTTAGGCACATACACGCCTGGTCAGTACAGTAGCTTTAGGCACATACACGCCTGGTCAGTACAGTAGTTCTAGGCATACACGCCTGGTTAGTACAGTAGTTTTAGGCACATACACGCCTGGTCAGTACAGTAGTTTTAGGCACTCACGCCTGGTCAGTACAGTAGCTTTAGGCACACACGCCTAGTCAGAACAGTAGCTTTAGGCACTCGCGCCTGGCCAGTACAGTAGCTTTAGGCACATACACGTCTGGTCAGTACAGTGGCTTTAGACACATACACGCCTGGTCAGTACAGTTGTTTTAGGCATACACGCCTGGTCAGTACAGTAGCTTTAGGCACATACACGCCTGGCCAGTACAGTAGCTTTAGGCACAGGCGCCTGGTCAGTACAGTAGCTTTAGGCACATACACGCCTGGTCATTACAGTAGCTTTAGGCACAGGCGCCTGGTCAGTACAGTAGCTTTAGGCCCATACACGCCTGGCCAGTACAGTAGCTTTAGGCACACACGCCTAGTCAGTACAGTAGCTTTAGGAACACACACACCTGGCCAGTATAGTAGCTTTAGGCACTCATGCTTGACATGGTCAGTTATGTAGCTGAAGGCACACAGGCGCCTGGTCAGTAGATTTACCCGCGTCCGGTTAGTACTATAAGCACAAAAGCACCTGGTCAGTACAGTGGCTTTCGGCTCTCACGCTTGACATGGTCAGTTATGTAGCTGAAGGCACACCCATATCTGGTCAGTAGGCAAACACACACCTGGTGAATACTGTAGGCACGCGCGCACTTGGTTAGTACTGTACTTTAAGGCGCGCACACAAACACACGCACACGCACGCGCGCACACACACCTGCACATACACATATTCACACTGTGTAGTAGGCGCATACATGCCTGTTCAGTACTGTAGGCACACACGCGTCTGGTCAGTAAAGCAACTGAAAGGACGCACACACACACACACACACACACACACACACACACACACACACACACACACACACACACACACATACCTGCACATACACATATTCACACTGTTTAGTAGGCGCATACATGCCTGTTCAGTACTGTAGGCACACACGCGCCTGGTCAGTAAAGCAACTGAAAGGACGCATAATCCTGGTCAGCACTGTGGGCACACACGTGCCTAGTCAGTGATGTAGGCACACGCGCGGCCTAGTTAGTACTGTATTATTAGGCACACACATGCCTGGTCATTGCTGAAGGCACACATGCGCCCTGTCAGTAGGCGCGCGCACACACACACACACACACACACACACACACACACACACATGAACACAAAACCCTCAGACTGGGTGACCTACCATTTTATGTGAAAATGGGTTCCCATATTTCTATTTATTCTAGGGCTCTGGAGTTGATGCCAATGTTTAGAACTCACCTTATAACTAAGCTCTACAACTTAAAATAAAATAGACATTTTCTAGAAACAGAGCCACTGGATGGAAAAAAAATGGGTGTTTACCCCAAAAGTGGGTGCCTCTCACACAAAACTGGGATTACACTACAGTGAAAATACCTCACTAAAGATACCTTTGGTTGATTTTACTATTATGATTGTTTGAGTGGGGTTGTAAGGGGGTTGGGGGGGGGGAGAAGTGTGTGTGTGTGGGGGGCGGGGCGGGAGGGGGGGGGGGAGGGGAGGGTGGGGGGGGGGGAGAGGGGGTCATCACTTTTGGTTTATAGAGCTGCTCAATGCACTCTTATGAATGAAAGAGTTTCATTATCAGTGGAATCAGTAGGTCATTTCAGAGGCGCACACTGAGTTGCACGTCAAACCACTCACAAATACTCATTTGGAGTGCACCAGATGGATCCAGTTGGCAAAGTCCCACATTCCACACTATAGGACAGCTAAGACTGAAAAGCAATCGTGGCGTTTATGGCGCGGTACAAGGTTTAAAACTAAGAAAATGTTGTTTTTAGAAGCGTGTCGGGCAAAAGTTTTTATGAAAACTGTTTTAAAACCTCTTTTAACTCAACTTTTCTTAATGTTAAAAGTGTTTTATTGTACATTACTTAACGTCCCGACAGCAACAAGGCTTTCTCAGGACGTGCCTGCACTGCTTGTGAAAAAACAACAACTAAACAGAACATTGAATGTATATCGCCAGCCGGTCAAATACATGAAATAAACCTAACACATGGGGCCTACATAAAGCTAAGACCATTTAGCAACACACATCCAATATCAAGAGCTACAGGCAGTGCAGACAGTAGGGAGAGTTTTAAAAAGTCAAATACAGGTGAATGGACAAAGGGCCGACAGAGACACATGCCCCAGAATAGAGAGAAAAACCCACCCTGTGGGGCTGACCAGGGTGCCCCTGGGAAATAAAAAGTAGTTAACCCCACCCAAGTCCCCCAGGGCAGACCCGGGTGGGGTTAAAAGTGTTTTAATTTACAAGCATGTCGTAACTGATATGCATCTATTCCAACGTATAGTGCTGGATATTTTTCCCATCCTCGCCTTCTCTCGGGCTTCGCTCAACACTCGACTTTCCAGTCCTTCCCTGAAACACCCCCAACCGGTCTGCCCTCAACACTCGACTTTCCAGTCCTTCCTTCAAACACCCCCAACCGGGTCTGCCCTGGGGGACTTTTTAGTTCCCAGGGGCACCCTGGTCAGCCCCACAGGGTGGGTTTTTTCTCTATATTCCGGGGGCATGTGTTTCTGTCTACCCTTGGTCCATTCACCTGCATTTTCCTTTTTTAAACTCTCCCTACTGTCTGCGCTGCCTGTGGCTCTTGATATTCGATGTGTGTTGCTAAATGGTCTTAGCTTTATTTAGGCCCCATGTCGTAGGTTTTATTTAACGTATTGGACCGGCTGGCGACATACATTCAATATTCTGTTGAGTTTTTGTCACTAGCAGTGCAGGCACGTCCTGAGAAAGTCTTGTTGCTGTCGGGACGTTAAGCTATGTACAATCAATCAACCTTCCTTCAAACGGACAGCATTCACACAAATAATACTTTACTATTACATCAGAAAATGGCCCATCCAAGCCTGCACTCTTTTAACTGCACTAAACGACTGACTGGTGCAGACGACGCATGAAACGACGCTGACTCTGTGACGTCATTTCCATTCAATCAATTTGTGCATACAATCCAAAAGGAGATGCGGCATTGATAACATCGACAAACCTACAAAATAAAGCAACAGGTTCAACCAAAAGGTCGGGCAGGACAAAAGACAACAGCAGCCTCACCCAAAGTCTAAACGTCCTCTCTTACAATGCGCACTCATACAATCACTTCACTTCTTAGCAACCGGCGCACGAATATAATTATAGGCTAAGTCAAACTAAAACAGAAGATAGTGGCGAAAAACCCTTTAAAATAGAAACAAAGAACGACGTTTCAGATCAAATATTCTTCATCTGACATGGAAACAAACGTAGAAAACGTATAGGCTAAGTCCCTGGTGAACGTATACATGAATCTATGACCTTTCTCCACATCACCCCGGAAGTACATTACAACTCAACACTTTTTTTTAACAAAACAACCACACCCTCAAATAACAAACCTAATTCTGTAGAAACATAAACAATTTACTCCCTAAAACAACAAAATATCCCCCCTGACCCATATCAGCTATGAAGTTATTTATAGCTAGCTGAGAAGGGTGATGTAATACATACACGCTCATTTTCAGGGTTCTGTGTCACAACACACACACACACATTGCTGGGAGGGACAAGTTTTCAAACACACACTACCGGCGTGTCTGTTAAACACAAAAGTGCATGTGTTAACGCCAAAATGAGAAAAACGGATTTTTTTACTTTTTATGAATCTTTACCGCAAGACAATGCAGAAACAACCCTCAGAAAAAATGGGTGTCTGACTTGGAAACCCAGAATTATACACATACCCAGTTTCCATAAGGATGGTAAAGACAGTCACCCGTTTTAGGTCTTTCGTCTACACACACACACACACACACACACACACACACACACACACACACACACACACACACACACACACACACACACACACACGCCTGGCCATTGCTTTAGGCACACGCACACGCCTGGCCATTACTGTAGGCACATAGACGCCCGGTCATAACAGTTGCTGTAGGCACACACACGCCTGGTCATTGCTGTAGGCACACGCACGCGCCTGGTCATTGCTGTAGGCACACACACGCCTGGTCAGTACACACACACACACACACACACACACACACACACACACACACACACACACACACGCCTGGCCATTGCTTTAGGCACACGCACACGCTTGGCCATTACTGTAGGCACATAGACGCCCGGTCATAACAGTTGCTGTAGGCACACACACGCCTGGTCATTGCTGTAGGCACACGCACGCGCCTGGTCATTGCTGTAGGCACACACACGCCTGGTCAGTATATACACACACACACACACACACACACACACACACACACACACACACACACACACACACACACACACACTTAGTGTTTTGGTTTAACGCCGAACAAGCGACTAAGACCATCTCACGGCGGGAAGGGTAGAAATCTAGCCAGCCAAACTAAAAGAAAGGTTTATGACAAAATGAAACAAGATGGGACCCACAAAGTCTTTCTATATGAGAGCTGTTCTCGCTGTCAATGGTGTACGTGTATTTTATGTGTATAAATTACGCATACTCGGTAAACGCTTTTTTCAACGATTTTAAAAAAAAGTGTTTAGCCCAGTTAGAAACTTAGAGGCTTTAACTCTTTCGAGACGTGGCGCAACCGGATTCGCGGCAGGAAGCCGGCATGAAGCCGCGAATATGGATGCGACAGGTCTCAAAAGTGTTAAGGTCGAAGCATGCACTCGCATGCACTGTGATTCCACTGAAATCCATGAAAATGCTCTAGGAATGACTTGTTTACGTTCCCTAGGGTCCAGCCCTTCACTAGACACAATGCCTGCCCTGCCCAAGCTCTTTACGTTCCCTAGGGTCCCAGCCCTTCACTAGACACAATGCCTACCCTGCTAAAGCTCTTTACGTCCCTAGGGTCCAGCCCTTCACTAGACACAATGCCTACCCTGCTAAAGCTCTTTACGTTCCCTAGGGTCCCAGCCCTTCACTAGACACAATGCCTACCCTGCTAAAGCTCTTTACGTCCCTAGGGTCCAGCCCTTCACTAGACACAATGCCCACCCTGCTAAAGCTCTTTACGTTCCCTAGGGTCCAGCCCTTCACTAGACACAATGCTTACCCTGCCCAAGCTCTTTACGTTCCCTAGGGTCCCAGCCCTTCACTAGACACAATGCCTACCCTGCTAAAGCTCTTTACGTCCCTAGGGTCCCAGTCCTTCACTAGACACAATGCCGTCCCTGCCCAAGCTCTTTACGTTCCCTAGGGACCCAGTCCTTCACTAGACACAATGCCTACCCTGTACAAGCTCTTTACGTTCCTGGGGTCCCAGCCCTTCACTAGACACAATGCATACCCTGCTCAAGCTCTTTACGTTCCCTAGGGTCCCAGCCCTTCACTAGACACAATGCCTACCCTGCCCAAGCTCTTTACGTTCCCTAGGGTCCCAGTCCTTCACTAGACACAATGCCTACCCTGCTAAAGCTCTTTACGTCCCTAGGGTCCCAGTCCTTCACTAGACACAATGCCTTCCCTGCCCAAGCTCTTTACGTTCCCTAGGGTCCCAGCCCTTCACTAGACACAATGCCTACCCTGCTAAAGCTCTTTACGTTCCCTAGGGTCCCAGCCCTTCACTAGACACAATGCCCACCCTGCCCAAGCTCTTTACGTTCCCTAGGGTCCCAGCCCTTCACTAGACACAATGTCCACCCTGCCCAAGCTCTTTACGTTCCCTAGGGTCCCAGCCCTTCACTAGACACAATGCCCACCCTGCTAAAGCTCTTTACGTTCCCTAGGGTCCCAGTCCTTCACTAGACACAATGCCCACCCTGCCCAAGCTCTTTACGTTCCCTAGGGTCCCAGCCCTTCACTAGACACAATGCTTACCCTGCTAAAGCTCTTTACGTTCCCTAGGGTCCCAGCCCTTCACTAGACACAATGCCTGCCCTGCTACCCTATTATAGTTTAAAGTACGTAAGAATGCATTCGTATTTGTGTGTTTTGACAAGATGGTCTCTTTTGTTTGGATCCTTAAAAGCCAGTGCATGTCTGAGGGTTACAAACAGTCACGGATGTGGAAAGGTCAGCCATGTCTGCACCGAGCAGTCCAATTGAGACTGACCTGTGCTCGTGGCTTTTGATTAAACACCGTCATACGACACGTCTGTTGTTATTGCTGTGTTTATGGCTGTTTTTGCTGTTCTTAGGGCTTTTGTTATTGGTGTTCTTGTCGCGGTTCTTACGGTTGTTCTATTGGTGGTTGTTGTTGCTGTTCTATGGTAGTGTGAGGCCCACCCATCACTACTGTGGGGAGTATGTTACAGACGTGTGTTTTTATCAACATGTGTGTTGTGTTAGGGACGTGCAGACGTGTGTTGTGTTAGTGACGTGTGTCGTGTTACAGACGTGTGTTGTGTTACAGACGTGTGTTGTGTTAGTGACGTGTGTTGTGTTAGTGACGTGTGTCGTGTTACAGACGTGTGTTGTGTTACAGACGTGTGTTGTGTTAGTGACGTGTGTCGTGTTACAGACGTGTGTTGTGTTACAGTCGTGTGTTGTGTTACAGACGTGTGTTGTGTTAGTGACGTGTGTCATGTTACAGATGTGTGTTGTGTTAGTGACGTGTGTCGTGTTACAGACGTGTGTTGTGTTACAGACGTGTGTTGTGTTAGTGACGTGTGTCGTGTTACAGACGTGTGTTGTGTTACAGACGTGTGTTGTGTTAGTGACGTGTGTTGTGTTACAGACGTGTGTTGTGTTACAGACGTGTGTTATGTTAGTGACGTGTGTTGTATTACAGACGTGTGTCATGTTACAGACGTGTGTTGTGTTAGTGACGTGTGTTGTGTTACAGACGTGTGTTGTGTTACAGTCGTGTGTTGTGTTACAGACGTGTGTTGTGTTAGTGATGTGTGTTGTGTTACAGACGTGTGTTGTGTTACAGACGTGTGTTGTGTTAGTGACGTGTGTTGTGTTACAGACATGTGTTGTGTTAGTGACGTGTGTCGTGTTAGTGACGTGTGTTGTGTTACAGACATGTGTTGTGTTACAGACGTGTGTTGTGTTACAGACGTGTGTTGTGTTACAGACGTGTGTTGTGACAGACGTGTGTTGTGTTACAGACGTGTGTTGTGTTACAGACGTGTGTTGTGTTACAGACGTGTGTTGTGTTACAGACGTGTGTCGTGTTACAGACATGTGTTGTGTTACAGACGTGTGTTGTGTTAGTGACGTGTGTTGTGTTAGTGACGTGTGTTGTGTAACAGACGTGTGTTGTGTTACAGACGTGTGTTGTGTTAGTGACGTGTGTCGTGTTACAGACGTGTGTTGTGTTACAGACGTGTGAGACCCCACTACACTACTGCGCACGTGCGGGTAACGTCAACATCATGCTGGAGTTGGTTCGTCACCTGAAGCACGCCAACCTCCAGGGCGCCATCAACATGCAGGCAAAGGTACACGCTCCTCTACAGCTCTGCCTGTCTGTCTCTCCCTCTAACACAACAACAACAACAACAACAACAACACACGCACGCACGCACGCACACGCACACACACACACACACACACACACACACACATGCCTACAAGATTGCTCCTTTTCCCTTTAATGATTAGGTATCATCAGATTAAGTCAGTCCTGTCCGTGTAATGTCAGTTTTTTATCTCGCTCTTTCTCTCTCTCTCTCTCTATCTGTGTGTGTGTGTGTGTGTGTGTGTGTGTGTGTGTGTGTGTGTGTGTGTGTGTGCAGAACGGCCAGAGTCCGCTGCTGGTGGCAAGTGAACAGGGACACCTGGAGATTGTCAAGATTCTGCTTAAACACCACGCACGTGTTGACGTCTTTGATGAGGTGCGTAACATAGTCATAGACGGCCCGCGCACGGCTCTGTGTGTGTGTGTGTGTGTGTGTGTGTGTGTGTGTGTGTGTGTGTGTGTGTGTGTGTGTGTGTGTGAGAGAGAGAGAGAGAGAGAGAGAGAGAGAGAGAGAGAGAGAGAGAGATGATGATGATGATGATGATGATGATGAAACTTTATTTTTCAACGGTAAAAAGTTTTGACAGAAAACAAATCGTCATTTTACAAACTTGCCGTTGCTAACTACAGGATAAAAAGGAAGGGAAACTATAAAATATATATGTACATACAAAACCCAATAGCATCATTATATACAGAAAAAATAATAATACTCATCACACACACATGCACACACGCACGCACGCGCGCGCGCCGCTCACACATACACCCACACGCACAAACAAACACGAGCACACACACACATGCGCACACACATATAAAAACCGTCTGTATGAAATACATGAGGTACAGGAAATATTACAGTACCTGAGAAACGTACTAAGTCTGACTCATCAGGTAATCAAAAAGTTTTGTTTTAAAACTTCCTGGTGAGGTAATAGTTTTCAAATGTGCAGGGATAGAATTCCAAGCAAACGGACCAGAGAATGACATACTAGTTTTAAAAAGGTCAATTCTTGGCAGTGGTAGGGGTAAGGTATTGTTTCTTGAGGTCCGTTCACGTTCTTGGTGAGATATAAATTTAGTGATTAGATACTGGGGTGTCATATTATTCAGTATCTTATGCATAAAGACGCATTTGTTTAATGTAAGTTGCTGACGCAGACCGAGAATGTTTAAATGTCTAAATTTGTCTGTGTTAGGGATGGGGCGTCTATCTATCATTTTTACAGCTCTTTTGTATATGGAGTTTAATCTCTTCATGTGGACATCACTGCAGCCGTCCCACACTGTGGAGACATAATCAACATGGGACTTTATATGAGCATGAAAAAACAATTTACGGGTATTTGTATCCGTTACATGTCTAAGCTGGGACAATAAGAAAGTGTTTTTAGCAATGGTCTTACAAACAGCATTTATATGGGCCTCCCAGCACAGTTGTTCGTCAACATGTATTCCTAAGAATTTACGCTCAGTGACTTGTTCAACAGGTTCAGCGTTTAATTGTAATTGTAATGGCTGTAGTCGGCGTTGATGTTTTTGCCGCGTGGCGATTAAGATACTCTTTGTTTTTGCTGGGTGAAGAACCATATGGTTCTGTCTACACCAGTCAGATACCTCATTGAGACTGCATTGTAAACTATGGCTAATGTCCGTCGTTTTTTTGCCAGAAACATGAAGACTCGTATCGTCAGCAAATAGATTACAATTAACGTCAGAATTAGTGATATGCAACGGTAGATCATTAATAAATAGTATGAATAGAAGAGGGCCCAAAATAGATCCCTGGGGGACGCCGTATTTTACATTTCCTTGCTTAGAGTATCTTCCATGGGCGTACACCATTTGTTTTCTGTCTTCGAGATATGATCGGAAGAATGCTATAGCGGTTGCGTCCAAGTGATAAACGGTTAGCTTATTTAGGAGAATGTCATGGTCCACAAGGTCAAATGCCTTTTTAAGGTCTAAGAAAACTGCTCCTGACATCAGGCTTTTATTGATTGATTCCAGCCAGCTATCTACAATATGTGTCAGTGCTGACTGACAAGAATGTTTCGGTCTAAAACCAGACTGGTGAATATTAAGTAATTTACCTTTTTCCAGAAAATCAAGGAGATGTTTTTGAATGTGCTTTTCAAGGGGTTTTGACAAAGCTGACAGAAGGGAGATTGGACGATAGTTATTAATATCTTCAAGATCTTTAGATTTAGGGATTGGGATTACCTTTGCTTCTTTAAGAATGATTGGAAATGTACTTTGCTTTATGCAGAGGTTGAAGATATATGTTAGTGATTCTACTGTATACGGTAATGAGATTTTTAGGGTTTCATTATCAATACCATCAATGCCAGCAGACTTTTTTTTGGGCATGCTAGAAATATATCTGCCGACTTCCGCAACTGTAATATCAGGGATGGTGAAAGTATTTGATATAGTTGTTTTTTTTAAGTGTTCTCTGAGAGAACTCGGTACTTCATACGGTTTACTGTTATTTGCAGCTGACAATGCCAATATTTCGGCTGTCGTTAAGAAATGGTTATTTAATATATCAGCTGACATATGAGATGAGATTTCGGGTGCTGATTTACCCTTCGTTATGACGTTCAGAGCTTTCCAAACAGATGCCGTGTCCTTTTTGTCTCGAATCATTTGTTGGAAAAAAGACTTCTTAGACGCTCTAACTAAATATTTGACACGATTGCGTTGTTTTTTGTATTCTTCGTACTTTTGCTCTTTTTTCAGTTTGTCTCTAAATGACATGGCCTGCTTGATATCCGCTGTTAACCACGGTGGTATGGTGGAATGTTTAACTCGTTTTTCACGTATTGGCGCATGTTTATTGAGGACACTGAGAAACATATCCATCCAGCACGGCAAGGCACTGTCAGGAGATTGGTGATCATAAACCTCAGTAAACGGAGCATTGTGCAGGTCCCACAGAAATTCGTCTTTATTAAAGTGTTTAAAGGAGCGATATTTTATAGTTTTATGTTTTTTAGCTTTTTGCTTGTCTAGTTTCATGGAGACGTTACAACATACTGGGTTATGATCGCTGACAGCTAAGGAGGGAACCTGCACATTTGATATTTTATCGTCATTTGTCACGTAAATGTGATCAATTAAGGTTGAGGATGTAGATGTGGTTCTAGTGGGTTTTTTAACTAATTGTTTTAAACCGAATAAGGCTGTTGTTGATGCCCATGCAGCATGGTGCCCTTTGGGCTTAAGTAGGTCAATGTTAAAGTCTCCCAGAAGAACAATGTTATCTTTACTTTGATTAACTTTATCCATCATTTCTACGAAGTCATCATACCAGTCCCAGTTGGCTGCTGGATTTCTATAGATAAAGCCAACCAGGACTGAGGGGGATATAGATGTTTTCACCTCGACCCATAAACTTTCAACTTCGGCTGACTCTAAGTCCTGTCGTCGTTTCAACGTTACTAATTATCGAATCATGTATACATACTGCTAGTCCAGTGTGCTGGGGACTTGAGGCATCTCTGCGGAGTACTGAGAAGTTTGGGACTGAGATGGAGTTATCCCTGACAGTGCTTTTGAGCCTCGACTCGGATACACCAAAAACATGAAAATGTGTTGGCGTGTTCAAGAACACGGACAAATCTGGCACCTTATTAACTAAATGGTAAATGTTGAGGTGACCAATTCTCAACTCATCAGGTCGTTGTGGGGCAGTTTTTACATTATATTTTGGCATGCTGGTAACAGAACAAACGTAGCAATAATATTCAAAAAAATAATAAAAATAATGTCAATGTATAAATTAATAAGAAAGCGACAAGAAAACGTAGGAAAAACAACAGCAACAACAATAAAGCAAAATTAAAATGTTTTTGACTCTCGTGGTCAGAGTCCGCTGCGAGTTCGAATTGCCTGGTAATGTCAGATACAAAATAAAAGGCTCGACAGCTATGTAGAAAGAATCAGAAAATAAAGAAACAAAGAAAAATAAAGAAAGAGAGAGAGAGAGAGAGAGAGAGAGAGAGAGAGAGAGAGAGAGAGAGAGAGAGAGACCAACTCTTAGAGTAATGTGATTACGTCAGACCCTTAGGACTTACAAACCAGATAGGTGAGGCTAGCGCTGGCAGAATTGTACACAAACCAAAGGGAATCACTCAGCGCTGGACAGACAAACAGTTAGATCCCCTGCCCCCGCCTATCAGGCAACCAATCGCCAGCCCACAGAGAACTACGCAGGTATAGAACAAGACGATCATTTGCATCTCGAAAAGAATGCATCAGGTCTCTTATGTAACCCATGTCTTTCTCCGGAACTTAGGAAGTAGGCAGGAGAAACATACATACACAAACACGAAGGTTCATTACTATATGTGGTCGGGTAAATACCCTGATAATACCTTAGGACTTGTCTAAAAAGCAACAGTGCTGACCACTGGCAAAGTTATTTGTTACCGATGAGAAAAAAAGAATGAATTGTATTTCTCGTCTTTTCACATCTTAGCGTTTACAATAAAGAACTTGGTCAGAGGTCAAAGGACAATAGTGGGAGAAATATACAGCCTGTGACAATTGTTAATATACAGCCTGTGACAATTGTTAATATACAGCCTGTGACAATTGTTAATATACAGCCTGTGACAATTGTTAATATACAGCCTGTGACAATTGTTAATATACAGCCTGTGACAATTGTTAATATACAGCCTGTGACAATTGTTAATATACAGTCTGTGACAATTGTTAATATACAGTCTGTGACAATTGTTAATATCTGTGACAATTGTTAATATACAGCCTGTGACAATTGTTAATATACAGCCTGTGACAATTGTGAATATGTTAAGGGTGTCGCCCTGGTACCTTGTCTGTGACCGCTGAACTGCGCACCTTGAAGCAAGAGAGGCGTCGGGCAGAGAGGCGTTGGCTCATGTCTGGGCTAACTGTTTATAAACAGATTCTTAATGGTTTGAAGTATAAGATTACTCGCTTGACCGCTAATTCCAAGACTGCGTTCATTTGCGCAAAAGTTGCTGCAGCAAGTACCTGCAAATAACTTTTCCTTGTGACTAATGGACTCTGGGGAAAGACCAAATCTGTTCAACTGTTCAGCTTGTA
This sequence comes from Semisulcospira habei, assembly GCA_036245525.1. Lineage (NCBI taxonomy): Eukaryota > Metazoa > Mollusca > Gastropoda > Semisulcospiridae > Semisulcospira > Semisulcospira habei. Next base: position 216,738,693 of record BTPG01000005.1, on the reverse strand, counting down.
ATAAAGTGTATCACGTCGCACACTATCCGATGAAAAGGTCTGTTTGTTTCAGCCGGCCGAACACACTCTTTTCTCACAACAAGTCAGTCATTTTTTTGTGTTTAAGAATGAGGTGTGTTTCGAGGACGTTTTGCTTTCGTAGCCGGTACTCCTCTCGTCAGCGGACCAAACCGTTTGAGACATCCACATTCACAGCAGTTTTTGGCTGTTGTTGTTTCAGTCTCCTACATTTAACCCCGATTTACTTATCGGGTCAGATGTGTTTGCCCCTGGTTTTGGGGCATGTTTCTTAATTGTTATTTTACGTTTTACCAAGATTTTCTTTTTCCTCGTCTTATTTGGCCGAGGGTGAGAAGCTTAGTTTGCTTCGCTGGGTGAGGTTTTCCACCTCCGGTCGACACAGTGGGCTGATAGGTTGGCTAACGCCTCGCTCGTTGTTTGGTATGGAACAGGTTGAGTTCTTCAATTTTTTCAATTGCGTTATTGCAGTTTCTTGCGATGCGGAATGTTTCCCCTTTTACTAGTCCTTTGAAGACTGCTGGTGGGTGAGCCGACAGGTGCTGTAGGTACTGATATGTTTCAGTTGTGCACTCTGGCACGTCGTGGCTGCGAAGGGACGCCTTGTCCGCAGGCCAGAGCCTATGATGGTCTGAGGTCCGGCGTCAGGCTGCATCGAAGAGAGGCAGGAGAGGCTGGCTGTGCAGTACATGCATCAGGAGGCCTTGATTCTTTCGTCGTCTGAGGGAATAGGCATAAATTCATCCGTGAGATGGAGTTCCCGCTGGGTTGTTTTATCTCCCTTTTGACCGCGATGGGGCAGTTTTTGAGGTCAACACTGTTTCGTTTAAGTGTTCGGGATATAGGGCTATATCTTGATTGTTTGGTCTTCTGTTAGCAAAGCTTTCCATACATTTATGCATGTGCCAGCTACAGAGGGCCACATGTCTCGCAGGTGGCCATGAGGTATTGAGTCCAGTCAACACCGGGCCTGGCAGTTACGTCACCATGGACCGGCATTCCCAACACCCTTCTACTACTTTTGGAAGAAGTAGCGCGATGCATGGATAGCGGCATAGAGGTAGCTGTGCTGCCTGCCTGTTGGTAAGATAGCGTACCCCTTCGCCGTGTAGTTTTCAGTGTCTTCCACGTCAAATTTAGCTCTCTGTTTCAAAACACTGTGTCATTTAGATTTTTTTTTTATTCAGTTCTGGGAAGGCCTCGTTTGTAGGATCATTAATGGTTGATTCCTCCTTATTTAAGTTTTGAGAAGATTAGCATGTCTCCTAACGTTTTGTGTCGCCGATTTAGATTTCGGGGGCTGTCCACTTCTTTCGTTGGCAATATATATCGTTGTTTCTTTAGGAGGGGTGCGGTGTTACTGTCGATCAATTCTGGCGTTGAGCTGCAAGATGCGGTGGCGATTACAATAGATGGCGGCGAGAGCAGGGCTCTGTTTTCCTGTTACATACGGCTCGTGGCCCGGCGTTGGTTGTGAAGATCGTTGTTTCATGTCTTTGCGTAGTGGATTGGCGTTGTCTGTATGTTTTTTTTTTTCTTCTCTTTCTTCAGAAAATTCCTCTGGGGTTTCTTCTCCGCATAGTTGTCGATTTATGTATATTTCGAGCGAGTTTCTGCTTTATTTACCAGGCACTACTCTCGTCAGCGGCCACGCCTGACCACTTTATGTGGACTTTTTGCTTCATTGCGTGGAATGTTAATGATCTTCTTTACTCGGTTTGAGCGTCGGTCGTCGTTTCAGCTTTCAATTTGTAGTCTTAATGATCTTCTTCACTCGGTTTGAGCGGCGCTGATTACAGTCGAAGGCGGCGAGAGCGGGGTTCTATTTTCCTGTTACGTCCACCTCGCGGCCCGGCGTCAGGTTGTGAAGATCGTTGTTTTATGTCTTTGCGTAGTTGATTGGCGTTGTCTGTACGTTTTCTTTTTTTAAAGAACCAATCCTTAGTTTCATTGCGTTTTTATTTATTTCATTTCATTTTTTATATTCGACGTTTGTTCCTTTGAAACAAACAGGCCTTTTCATCGGATAGTGTGCGACGTGATACACTTTATTACAAACTGATCGTTGGTGTCTAACATCGAACGTGTTGTTCCGCAAGGTCAGACTCCGCTCTGATCCGCTATTAGTCAGACCCCGCTCTGATCCGCTATTAGTCAGACCCCGCTCTGATCCGCTATTTCGTATCGAACGTGTTGTTCCGCAAGGTCAGACCCCGCTCTGATTCGCTATTTCGTATCGAACGTGTTGTTCCGCAAGGTCAGACCCCGCTCTGATCCGCTATTTCGTATCGAACGTGTTGTTCCGCAAGGTCAGACCCCGCTCTGATTCGCTATTTCGTATCGAACGTGTTGTTCCGCAAGGTCAGACCCCGCTCTGATTCGCTATTTCGTATCGAACGTGTTGTTCCGCAAGGTCAGACCCCGCTCTGATCCGCTATACCGTGTTGTTCCGCAAGGTCAGACCCCGCTCTGATTCGCTATTTCGTATCGAACGTGTTGTACGCAAGGTCAGACCCCGCTCTGATTCGCTATTTCGTATCGAACGTGTTGTACGCAAGGTCAGACTCCGCTCTAATCCGCTATTTCGTATGGAAGTGTTGTACCGCAAGGTCAGACCCCGCTCTGATTCGCTATTAGTCAGACCCCGCTCTGATCCGCTATTAGTCAGACCCCGCTCTGATCCGCTATTAGTCAGACCCCGCTCTGATCCGCTATTAGTCAGACCCCGCTCTGATCCGCTATTAGTCAGACTCCGCTCTGATCCGCTATTAGTCAGACCCCGCTCTGATCCGCTATTAGTCAGACCCCGCTCTGATCCGCTATTTCGTATGCAATGGACTGTGATGAAAGAGCCGGCCGAAACACTCTCACACAAGTCAGTCGCATAAAATAAACGCTTTGATGCCAGCGTAAACAAAAAAGCATTAAAATCAAACACGTCTTATGGCTGTCTCAACAACAGCACTACATAAGAACATCAACAAAAAAAACTACTCCAGAATGAGTCACAGGCAACAGCCGGACGCACATTGAAACACACTGGGAGGACCAAAGCAAGCGAACCAACCCTTAAAATAAATCGCCTCAAAACTGTAAAGACAACTAAGCTGCCAGCACTAACGTTAAAGACAACTAAGCTGCCAACACTAACGTTAAAGACAACTAAGCTGCCAGCACTAACGTAAACAGGCGCCGCTTGACTGTGAACCCAGACTCACACAAGAAACCTGGCCGATGTAAAGGGAAAAAAAGAAGCATGTTGATACAGCATGAAGCACCTCGCACAGGCAAAGAACTAAACTACATCTATGCCGACAGATGCGAAGCATACGCACCGCTACCAAGCAGGAGAAAGTTGAACGGATCATGACCACCAGCGAAACTTGAGAATTTCCGCTCTGGGCACATGCATAAATGCATAAGGGGCCTCACTAACGCAACACAAAAATGCTAGAAGCACATGTACCATAGAGATACAAAGCTCTAATGTCCTAGAAGCAGAAAAAGACAATTAAGCTGCCAGCACTAACAATCGCCACCGGACCGGGAACCCAGCTGGTGGATGTAACAGGAACCAACCTGAAAAAAAAGCCAAGACGATGTGAAACACATCAGTACACCGCAGAGCAAAATTCAACCATAAACACGCTGAAATATCAGCAAAAAGAGAAAGAAACGAGGCGGGGAAGCATTAATTATCTCGCTCAGACAAGTAGCAAAGCTACATCTATGCCCTCACTTGTGCAGTCCTCGCACTACTACCGGTTTGGAACGAAGTAGAATAGTGGAAAGTGGATTGGTCCTTGAATTCATAACTGCCGGGCCCGGCGCTTGATCGGACTACAATACCCAAGACCACCAGCGAAACCTGGGATCCTCTGCTTGGGGCACATACATAAATGTATGAGAAGCCTCACGATGAACAGAAGTCCTAAACCTGCAACGTAACAAGTTGAAAGAGTGAGACTACCCCTACGGACACGCCATTAAAAATACGAGGTGTATACAAAACCTCCCCAAATACCCAGACTAAGCACCAAGAAAATAGCAAACGTGGAGACCAAAACGAAGCCGCCGAATCGCTCGAAAACCCAACACCCAACACGTGACACGGGATTGTGACACACCACCCAGCAGGACGCTCAATACACAACACGTGGAGAGCCGACGCAAAGCGAAATTTATAGACACAACCCATACCAGAGAGGTACAGAGCTCCATTGTCCTAGAAGCAGAAAACCAAATCGCCCTCAGCATTCTATCAGAATGAAGAATGAACAAAGGAACAAACGTCGAATATAAAAAATGAAATGAAATAAATAAAAACGCAATGAAACTAAGGATTGGTTCTTTAAAAAAGAAAACATATAGACAACGCCAATCAACTACGCAAAGACATTGTAACGAACGCCTTTAGTGCAGGTTTTCGGTCGGACGATGGTGTGACGTCATTAGCAGTTGGACCGAATGTACACATGCGAATAATGTAGAGATAAGCATTGTTCACGAGCGGTAATGTACAGATAAGCCTTGTTCACGTGCGGTAATGTAGCGGTGAGCGATGTTCACGTGTGACAGTGTGGGTTCGGGAATAATTGCCAGTTAGAGAGATGCTACACCAGTCGAGCCGAGCAGTCGTTTTTTGCTAGGGCTCTGAGGAAGAATTCTGGCTAGAGAATTCGATAGCTGTATATTGAATACAGCGGGGCCGGTACGGAGCGGACACCCCTGGTGTAGGGCCGATGAAGCTGTCCTGAAGGCATCACGTACGTGACCAGGTGCTGACATCAAGCCTTCATCTCTCCTTCGTCCTACCATCACTGGTGCTACGAGCAGCAACGGTAGCGAAGTAAGCCACAGATTCGTGCTACAGGACCACATGCAGTGTTCCGTCAGTGTAGCTATTGTCGCCTAGCGCCGTTAATTTCACGCCTAGGAATGTTCTAAATCTGTGAGTAGTCATTGAATAGTAATATTCAGTTCGGGAATCTCCGTCAAGTCGTCAATGTAATAATAATAATAATAATAATAATAATAATAATAATAATAATAATAATAATAAATTTATTTCAGTTTTTGCAGGCCATCAGGCCCATATGAACACAAAATACAATTTACAACCAGAAAATACAGGAAGGTGGTTGTAAAACACACTCATATAGCATTACATCAGCGCACATAAATAAACAAAAAACAAGAAAAGTTCAAAGCAAATCCCTCTAATTCCTTAATTTAAGGCAACCTGAAATATACATAGCAACTTTAAAGACCAGTTTATCATGTAGGTTTCCACACAGCAGCTGAACTTTAAGATCGGATGGGAATCTGTAGTAAAACAGTGGAATGTACTTTTTACGTAAAGGGGCATATTTTGGACACTCGAACAGAAAATGACACAAATCTTCAGCCTTATGCCAATCACATGAATTACATTCTGGATTAGTGATGGGTTTTCCAAATCTGGATACTCCGTTTAAAGGTAAACGGTTACATCTAAGTAAACATATTGCCCGCCTGAGTTCACAAGAGTTCAGCTGCCCTATGTAACTGGCTCTAAGTATTTCTGGGTGGTAATGGCAGTATTCTGTGTTTGAGGTAAGGGAAGCATGCCAGTCCTGTCGGAAACAATCCATCAGCCGATCTTTGAATATCTGAATGAACAGAGGAGTGTTTCCAACTGACTGCATTTCCCATACATACCCAAACCCGTGCATACACAATAGAGTCTTTATTTGCGTAGCCCAGTTCGATCTACCCGAAGCATCATGCATATATAACATCGTGTAACACTGTCTTGGGTATCTGTTTTCTGACATGGTAAGAAGTCTGCACCAGTACTTCACCATTCGAACATAGGCATCAATATACATAGGGAATCTTCCACACTCACCCAGCGCAATATTGTTTTTTACATCTCTTCCAACACCAAGGACCATTTTACAAATCTTTATACGAACCTGCTCAATTACATCATGTCTCTGGAAACCCCAGACCTCTGACCCGTATAGCACAATGGGTTTAATCTTGACATCAAAAATGTGAAAAACAGTGTCAGCTGGCAAGTTTTGTAATTTGAAGTATAGTCTTTTGATGCCTGCAACTGCTCTCCTGGCTTTTCCAGCTAAGTTTTCTACACATCTAGCCCAGTTCAGAGTAGAGGAAAATATCACACCAAGGTAAGTATAACTGGACTCGACTTGAATCTGCTTGTCAGCATAAAACCATTTTTCACAATTTTTCACAAAACCTCCATTTTTGAAGACCACCACTTTTGTCTTGTCCATGTTCACAGTGAGACCCCATTTTTTACAGTATTTTTCTAAACAATTAATTTTCTTTTGGAGATCTGCTACAGAGTCAGAGACAATGGCTATATCATCAGCATACATAAGAAGGAAAATACCCAGTGGGTCTGCAAAAATATCAATGCCACGTGCACCGCACGATGATATTTCTGTCTCAAATTCTGAAAGAAAGATAGAAAACAGCAGTGGGCTCAACACACAACCTTGTCGCACCCCTGACATGCAATCAAAGTAGTCGGTAACTTTGGTTCCAACCCTTACAGCAGCTTTTACATGTTTGTACATACTCTCAAGTGTCTGAAGCAACTTTCCATGAACTCCTTTACGTAGCAAGAGATACAACAGTTTTGTCCTGTGCACACTGTCGTAAGCTTTAGAAAAATCTACGTACATGGTGTAAAAACGGCCACCCTGCTTGCTAAGATACTTTTGCACTAGTGCCTGTAAGCAAAAAATGTTGTCTATAGTACTGTATCCTTTACGGAAGCCAGCTTGGGCCTCAGGAATACAATCATTCTCTTCACAAAAACGAACCAACCTGTTGTTAATGACAAAACTGTACAACTTACTGATAACGTTCAGAAGAGAAATTCCTCTGTAGTTGTCAACATTTCTAGGGTTACCCTTTTTGTGTAGTGGAAATATCACAGCCATGGTCCAGCTTTCAGGGTATTCCGCACTTTGAAACACACGATTAAACAAAGGATGCAGAAATTTCACAAGGATCTCACCTGCATGATGAAAAAGGTCAGTGGGCAAGCCATCAGGGCCTGATGCTTTCCCTTTCTTCATGTTATTAATAGCACTGCGAATTTCATCCTGCGTGATTTCCTCGTCAAATTTTGCATTATGACAACCATCACAATCATCAGATATATGGTCATTCAAAACACCCTCGGCCTGTCTGCTGAAACCTGCATCATCAACATTCTGATCCACATTTAGCAAATTACGAAAATAATCATACCACACGCGTGGTGAAATGACATCAGAACACAACTTTTTAACGCCAGTCAGAGACTTTATTTTTTGCCAAAATGTTCTTGAGTTTGCATCATTACATGCATCGTTGAGCTCATTCAAAACCCGTGCGTTGTACTCTACTTGTTTTGTTTTACACAACTTCTTAAATTCTTTCTTCATGTCAAGATACTTCCCTAAGTCGTCATGTGTGTTTGTGTGTCTGAACTGCTTCAACTGTAGGTACTTGTTTTGTTTTGCTAACTCGCAGTCCGAGTCCCACCACGGCGGCTGTGCACGGGATTCACCTATCTTCTTACCTGACCTCATTTTGTCAGCCGCCTTCTGAATGAATGCTACAAAACAGGCCGACCCTTCTTCTACACTCGAGTCAAGCGCTGACGAAAAGTGTTGAAACTGAGTCTCCTGATTATCTTCAATGTATGCCCAAAAGGATTCAGCGTAGTTTTCTTTCCAAACAAATTTAACCCCTTCCTCTAGTATTATATCATCATTTAAATCATCATCATCACATGAATAAACAGACTGAATAGAAGTAAACGTGGTTACAATGGGGAAATGGTCCGACTCGCACCTGTCTGCAACAAACATATCGGTCACTAGGTCAAACACGGATTTAGAGCAAATACAGTAGTCCACCACACTTTTGCCTCTGTTGGCCACGCACGTAATTTCTCCCTCACTGTCACCTTTCGTTCTGCCATTGACAATAAACAAACAGTACTCTTGACATAGTTCTATCAGTTTCCGACCAAAACTGTTTACGCCAATATCTTTTGACCTCCGTGGACTTTGTGGTACATCCTCTAGCAGATCTGTTAATTCCTGTAGAGGCTGCACGTGTGAATTGCCATCAATAAAATCAGTATCAGACAGCCCGGCAGTGCGGGCGTTAAAATCGCCACATAATAGCCAAGGCAGCTCAGGGTGAGCACGTAACACTTGAGACATGTAGTTTTCTAACACTTCAAAACCATCAACGTTATCTTCACCATATACAACAGAACGCTCTGGAGCCACATACACAAATGCTGCCAGAACATCAGATGCAAAGTTCAAAACAGACTTACCGATCTTTAGAAACACAATATCCTCAGCTGCCTGCATTAAACGCAACACATGACAGGCTATAGATTTATGTACACACACGGCCACGCCCCCTTTTAACTTTTGTGTACGTGGTGAAAAAAACACCTGATACTCTGGAAAGGTATCCTCTATAACATTTTGCTTACACGACCAGATCTCTGAAAATGCAAAAATTTGACACTTTTCACAGAACTGCCTAAAAGAAACACTTTTCAGCTTATTTACAAGACCTTGGATATTCCATGCCATGATGCGAAACACAGAGCTACCACTTTCATCACTACCACTTTCATCAACACAGTGTGCGGGTGTGGGTTTGAGTATGGGCACTTGAGTGTGTGTGTGTGCAGGTAAGTCGTCCTTTGAAGACACATGGTGGGGGCCCTGGGGGTCTGAATGAGGGACGGGCTGTCTTCTCCTGGTTGCTGGGTCAACATGCCGGCCTGCCCCTCATTTCTGCCCCCTGCGCTCCACTGGCCTCTGGGTAGCAGCGTCGTATGCGTGGGTCTTTCCCTCAACAACGAGGGAGTCGAAGCGGAGGAAGGCCTTCTTCCCCGCCTGCTTGGCCTCCTTGAGGAAGGGTAGTAGCTTGCGGCGCACGTCCCTCACCCGAGGGGTGAAGTCCTCAGAGATGTAGACCCGGGACCTGTTCTCCTTCAGCGTTCTTCGCTCAAACAGGATCCGCTCCTTGTCTTTGTACTTGTTGAAGCACACGATGATGGGGTGGGGCGCCTTGCCCCCCTTCAGACGATGGGCACGCTCCACCTCGATCTCCTCCTCTATGCCCATCTCGTCCTTCAACATTGACTTGACAGCTTTTTCACAGTCCGCCCAAGTCTCTGAGCGCCCCTGGGGGTGGGGGATTCCGTGAAAGATCAGATTATTGCGTCTGCTCCGCCCCTCCAAATCATCCAGCTTATCCTCCAGCTGCGTAACTTTCTCCTTCAACTCTCTGTTTTCTTTCATCACCGCAGTAAAGTCACTCTGAATTTTGTCCATCTGCTCCTGCATTGTAGCTTTCATACTGTCCATCTTTTTGTCCATCACATTCAACATTTTAAACACATCAGCAATGGTCGGCTCAGACACTGCGTTTGCCTCACCCCCGGGCGACTGGTTGTCTTGGTTCCCCTGGCATGTCAAAAGAGTCTGTCGTTTCGGTGGGCCTGGGTTCGCTTCGACATCGCCACACCGGAGCAGAAAGCCGACCAAAAACACGAGAATGACTGCCACCGGTCCGCTGACACTGACAGTGCGGTAACGTAGGGCTGCCTTCCTCTGTGCTTTGCGAGCCATGAAGTTTTGAAAAGTCCAGTAAAAGGTACCGCAAATGGCACGAAAAGATACCGAACTGCTTGGCATGATGAGCTGAATCACCCTGTCGTTGTTCTAAAGTCACTCATTAAGTAATTATGTTGCAAAATGCTAAAAATGTGCGGAGCCGCTCTTCAACTGTGTGACGTCGATCGTGAGCACAACTCACCTAAGTCGTCAATGTGATATTGACTGTGTCGACACTAGTATAAAGAGGAGTCGAGTGACGTCTCTCGAGAGAGACAACGACCTCTACGGTAGCGAGTGAATGTGTGAGCGCTGAAGTTGTGAATAACTTATATGCCACTTGTTAGTTGTGCAGATTGATTTATATGATGTGAATTGTTATTGGTGTGGATTGGTTTATATGATATGAATTGTGTGGTTTAATGTATGTTATGAGTGTATGAGAAATAGTTAAAGAGGGCAAAGAGATATAACTGTGTGGCCTTTGTCCTTCGTTTGTAAGCGCGTGTGTGGTGGATGAAAGAGTATAGTGAACAGAGATAGTGCACCCACCTTTATACTGATTATCAGAACAAACCCACGCACACACTCATTCCATTAGAATAAACGTTTATATATGTAATAATTTAATTCAGTAGCGAAAACACCGTCGTTACAGACATAAAACAACGATCTTCACAACCTGACGCCGGGCCGCGAGGTGGACGTAACAGGAAAATAGAACCCCGCTCTCGCCGCCTTCGACTGTAATCAGCGCCGCTCAAACCGAGTGAAGAAGATCATTAAGACTACAAATTGAAAGCTGAAACGACGACCGACGCTCAAACCGAGTGAAGAAGATCATTAAGACTACAAATTGAAAGCTGAAACGACGACCGACGCTCAAACCGAGTGAAGAAGATCATTAAGACTACAAATTGAAAGCTGAAACGACGACCGACGCTCAAACCGAGTGAAGAAGATCATTAAGACTACAAATTGAAAGCTGAAACGACGACCGACGCTCAAACCGAGTGAAGAAGATCATTAAGACTACAAATTGAAAGCTGAAACGACGACCGACGCTCAAACCGAGTGAAGAAGATCATTAAGACTACAAATTGAAAGCTGAAACGACGACAGACGCTCAAACCGAGTAAAGAAGATCATTAAGACTACAAATTGAAAGCTGAAACGACGACAGACGCTCAAACCGAGTAAAGAAGATCATTAACATTCCACGCAATGAAGCAAAAAGTCCACATAAAGTGGTCAGGCGTGGCCGCTGACGAGAGTAGTGCCTGGTAAATAAAGCAAAAACTCACTCGAAATATACATAAATCGACAACTGTGCGGAGAAGAAACCCCAGAGGAATTTTCTGAAGAAAGAGAAAAAGAAAAACATACAGACAACGCCAATCAACTACGCAAAGACATGAAACAACGATCTTCACAACCAACGCCGGGCCACGAGCCGTATGTAACAGGAAAACAGAGCCCTGCTCTCGCCGCCATCTATTGTAATCGGCACCGCATCTTGCAGCTCAACGCCAGAATTGATCGACAGTAACACCGCACCCCTCCTAAAGAAACAACGATATATATTGCCAACGAAAGAAGTGGACAGCCCCCGAAATCTGAATCGGCGACACAAAACGTTAGGAGACATGCTAATCTCCTCAAAACTTAAGCGAGGAATCAACCATTAATGATGGGGCATTCACAGCTCAGCAGCCGAGGAGAGAGGACGTTTTTTTCCGCTCTCTCCACACACAGCGACCAAGCAAGCGAGCCAGCCAGTCAGCCAGCCTACAAGTCTACTCGCCACAAGGATGGACAAAGGGCGAAAAAAATCGGCGCAAGACCAATAAGCAGCAGGCGGAGGAATTTACCGCCACCCTCCCCCAAGCACCAAGACCACCACCACCGGCCAGGAGGGAGACGAGGAGCTACAAGCCCCCTCTCTCCCCTCCGATACGGCCACTGGAAACGACGGAGGGGCCTTCGCCCCCACCACAAGCGAGCATCTCACAGCTCGACCCGGACATGCAAGAGATGTTCCGCATGTTCAACCCACCACCGGGCATTTTGGAACTGTGCCTAAAATATCAAAACTCGCCCGCCCCCCGGGCTCCAACACCACGAGAAGAAGACCAACAATGGGACAGACACCACGCGGTCCCACCCCTCTTCGAATACCCACCACCACCACCACCACCACCACCACTGCAGGAAGAGGAGGAGCCCTCATCGGAGCTGTCGTCGTGGGCCGATTCCCCAGGCTCCCCACCGCCGGTCGTCATTCCCCATGCTCCCCACCGCCGGTCGTCATTCCCCATGCTCCCCACCGCCGGTCGTCATTCCCGAACAACTAACTCGGGAGCGGCCGGCATCGTTGGAGGAGGGGGCGACTCGGCTCAGGGAGATAGACTTTGGGGAGCTGGTGCTCCTTCTCCAAGACGCCGTCCCGGTCATCACGGCGATTGATGGCCGCCCATACCACCGAGCTCTAGTCGCCGCCCGGTGGCTGGTGCACTCGGGTGCCATCAAGGACCTTGAACTCCCCACGTCAAAGGACACGGCCAGTCAGGCCACAGCCCCAACCCCAGAGACGGGGAGTCAAATTACCACCGACTCCCCACTGACTGCCGAAAAATCAACCGGCACCACGCCACCAGACACCAAGGACACGGAGACAGAGGTCCCACCAGCACCGGAGAAGACCCTCCAGGACGCGGGTACAGACCCGCCCCCCCGCCCCCCAACAACCACCACCACCACAGACGGGCAACGGTCCAGCTACCGGCCCGCGACAACAAAGAAGACGCCACCGACCGCCCAAACGCCACCGACACCAACGCCCACCACTGCTCGCCACGCCGCCACCACACATGCGACTGCCACCGCAACACCGCCACCCACCCCGGCCATCCCAGCGTCCAACTCCTCGGCCCAGGATCAACTGGCCGCCACCACAGCCACCCAACCTCCCCAGACCATACCACGACCGGCCACGGTTCCCCCGGCCGACACCACCACCACCGCCACCACTCCTGCAAGATCTCTTAGAGTGGCTGGCCTTCTACCACCCACCAGCCTGGCGCTAGGCAACGGTCCCCCGGCCTACCACCCGCCTCCTACACCACCAACCACCCGGCCCCGGCGACAACATCAGCCACGGCGCAACGGAGCGGAAGACAGTCAGCGAGACAATCTCCCCCCCCCCCTGCCCCCCCCCCCCGGACGAAATCAGCGAGAGCTGGAAGTCCCTGTCCCTTTCCAATATCATCATCATCACCATTAATGATCCTACAGTCCACAAACGAGGCCTTCCCAGCACTGTACTCAAACCAAGGGGAATCACAGCGCTGGACAGACAAACAGTTAGATCCCCTGCCTCCGCCTATCAGGCACCCAATCGCCAGCCCACAGAGAAATACGCAGGTATAGAACAAGACGATCATTTCCATCCTCAAAAAGAATGGATCAGGTCTCTAATATAACCCATGTATTTCTCCGGAACTTAGGAAGTAGGCAGGAGAAACATACATACACAAACATGAAGGTGCGCTACTATATGTGGTCGGGTAAATACCCTGATTTCCCACAGTAGATGCACAGAACATTACACAACAATGTAACGATACAAATTTGCCTCGAGTTATAGATACTCACAAACCAGATAGGTGAGGCTAGCGCTGGCAGAATTGTACTCAAACCAAGGGGAATCACAGCGCTGGACAGACAAACAGATCCCCTGCCCCCGCCTATCAGGCACCCAATCGCCAGCCCACAGAGAAATACGCAGGTATAGAACAAGACGATCATTTCCATCCTCAAAAAGAATGGATCAGGTCTCTTATGTAACCCATGTCTTTCTCCGGAAATTAGGAAGTAGGCAGGAGAAACATACATACACAAACATGAAGGTGCGCTACTATATGTGGTCGGGTAAATACCCTGATTTCCCACAGTAGATCTAACTTCCCAGCACTGAATAAAAAAATCTAAATGACACAGTGTTTTGAAACAGAGAGCTAAATTTGACGTGGAAGACACTGAAAACTACACGGCGAAGGGGTACGCTATCTTACCAACAGGCAGGCAGCACAGCTACCTCTATGCCGCTATCCATGCATCGCGCTACTTCTTCCAAAAGTAGTAGAAGGGT